>NIPM01000089.1:264744-343806 GCA_002738285.1 Holacanthella duospinosa | reverse complement strand
CCCCCCCCCTTCCTGAGGTGAAGACTTTACTCCTATTTATGGTATCGCTTCTTACCACAAAAGGAGTGCCCATTTCCTATCTCTAACGAATTCTCCTAAGCCCGTTCACACATCCTTACGGAGAAATGAATGGGCTCAGAGGAATTCTTATTACCCCTAAATTCTATTCTAAACTATTCCTAATTTCAGGATTCCCGAGTACTAGGGAAGTGCCGGATTTCTGGCTGCGCCACAATATATATATAATTATAAATGGGGAAAAGAAATTTTGTTTGAATTGAACTATGACCTATGATTCTAGTTCATGCGCCAGCTCATCAAATGTCTAANAAATTCTATTCTAAACTATTCCTAATTTCAGGATTCCCGAGTACTAGGGAAGTGCCGGATTTCTGGCTGCGCCATAATATATATATAATTATAAATGTGGAAAAGAAATTTTGTTTGAATTGAACTATGACCTATGATTCTAGTTCATGCGCCAGCTCATCAAATGTCTAAAGTCAGCTATAGCTAATGAGCTGGCTCACTGGTATCTTGATCCATGATCTATGGCTCATTGAACCACGGCTCATTGAGCCACTAGCTCTGGCTTACGACAAAACCTGAGCCATGCGGCACACCTAATAAAACATTAGTCATGTTTGTAATTAGGCCCAACCTAATGGATGCCCATCTTTGAAAACATTAAACCCCGGCATAATTTTCAGTGCGACCGTCTTCTCAATTTGTGCAATTTTAGATAAAATTGATTCAAATTCAAATCAATTAAATTCTAAACAGTTTGATTATTAAACTTATTTTTCTTCGTTTGACAAGTATCTGGGATCATGGCATCAAGCTCCCGTCGCCGTGTCGTAGAAGTCGATCCAGATGAAATGGAGGACTTGGCCAATGTTGAATTCGAGACAAGTGATAATGTTAGCGTCCTCAAGTCATTTGACTCCATGGCTCTCAAAGAAGACCTTGTCAGGGGCATCTATGCTTATGGTAATCAAATCTAGTTACTTTTTTATGTTATATTTCTGGACTACCTTCCTAAAAATTGTAATTTTTCCTTAGGTTTCGAGAAGCCTTCGGCTATTCAACAGAGAGCTATCAAACCTATAACCTCTGGAAGAGATGTCATTGCACAGGCACAGTCTGGTACTGGAAAAACAGCTACTTTTTCCATTGGAATTTTACAAGCAATTGACACCTCCCTACGTGAAACGCAATGTCTTGTCTTGTCACCCACTAGGGAGTTGGCAGTACAGATTCAGAAGGTAAAATTATAAGTTTAAATTACTTACTTATTATGCTATAAATGTTAAATTTATCTCGAGCGTTTTTCTGCATAGGTGATTCTAGCCCTTGGAGATTACATGAGTGTTCAATGTCATGCTTGCATTGGAGGAACAAACCTTGGTGAGGACATCAGGAAATTGGATTATGGACAACACGTTGTTTCTGGTACTCCTGGACGAGTCTTCGGTAATATAACTTTAACAAAAAAAAAAAAAGATTAAAAAAAAAGTGACAACAATCATTGCGACTTCTTACATAGACATGGTGAAGCGCAAGTGCTTGAGAACTAGGTCAATCAAGATGCTTGTTTTGGACGAAGCTGATGAAATGTTGAACAAAGGCTTCAAAGAACAGATCTATGACGTATATAGATATCTACCCCCTTCAACTCAGGTACAACAACTCTGAAAAAATAAGTTCAATGAACAATGATACATTTTCTCAAAAAAAAAAAGTTGAACAACAATGAATTATTGATTCTGTGTAGGTCGTCCTTGTCTCTGCGACACTTCCGCACGAGATTTTGGAAATGACGAATAAGTTTATGTCCGACCCAATTCGAATCTTGGTCAAGCGAGATGAGTTGACTCTCGAGGGAATCAAGCAATTTTTCGTTGCTGTTGAGCGAGAAGAATGGAAATTTGACACACTTTGTGATCTCTACGACACACTTACCATTACACAAGCGGTCATTTTTTGTAACACCAAGAGGAAGGTACTATCACTACAGCTTAACTTCTGAAATTATATAATTTAATTTATCAATTTAATTATAGGTTGATTGGTTGGCCGAAAAAATGCGAGAAAATAATTTTACAGTTTCTTCCATGCATGGAGAAATGCCACAAAAGGAGAGGGACGCCATTATGAAGGAATTTAGAAATCAGCAGACGTATATAACACACAAAATAAAACATTTGGGTAGAAAGAATCAAAAGAATTATATTATTAATTATTTTTATAGGCGCGTTTTGATTACAACGGACGTATGGGCACGTGGGATTGACGTGCAACAAGTCTCCCTCGTCATCAACTATGACCTACCTAACAACCGTGAGCTGTACATACACAGGTAACAAAATTAAAAACTATTCTTAATGTGAACATTTTCGAAAACTTTCTTCAATAATTGGGGATAAGTTTTGAAACCAATATTAAGTTTGAAGTAAAGCATCGTCCGATGATTGTAATCAGCCCATTATTGTCTCCTAAACAGTCATATGCTAATGGGTATGGTGCCTATTATGGTACGACCCCGGTTGAAATTTGGGCCGATTTATGCCCGGTAAAATTCTTGACCTACTGAGAACAAATTTTTATTCGTTCACTTTAAGGCATGCCATGTGATATGAAAACTGGAGTTGTCAAATTATGGTACATGTTTCGCCAATCATATGATTTGTTCCCACTAATTTAAACCTATAATTTCTGTCTACTTAAAAGTAAAAAAAAATTCCTGTAAAAAGTGGTAGAGAAGGTCAAAAAATGAGACTTTCTGTGGTCAAGTTTACCCCGGGAAAAATCGGCCCAATACGGAAATCCGTACTCCGGTTTGAAATTTGGACATTAGCACATCTCTGCTCCTAAACAAATCAACCTAACAAAAAATCTTAACACGACTAGTACTACAATGGGCTGATAATGATACAATGAATGGACAGTCCTTTACTCCTACTTATATCTAGTACCAATTCTTCAATGTTTTTCAGAATCGGTCGATCTGGTCGTTTCGGTCGGAAGGGTGTGGCAATTAACTTCGTCAAGGAAGATGACATCCGTATCTTGAGAGACATCGAGCAATACTACTCCACACAGATTGATGAAATGCCCATGAACGGTAGAAAATAGACATACTGAAATTAAATTTAAAACAATGATTTAATTTTTATTTTACTCATTTCAGTGGCTGACCTCATCTAAATTTGAAAATTTCTCAGAAAAGAGATACAAAAGTTACATTTCTATTTACATTATTCTCTATTACTGTCTAGCTGTTCTGTTTATATAACTTTAAAAATCAGTTTATAATTATTGTAACATTTTAACGAACTGCTATATGGTTACGATTAACTTTCTTTATTAGAATACAAAACTTAAGATTAGTTATATAAAACCGTTTTGTTGAAAAAAAAAATTAGAAAGTTATCCACTACAGTGATTATTCAGGTAGTACACAAGCGCAAATGCAATATAAAACAGCGGCTTATAGTTGACCTAAAATTTTTGAGCTACATCTACAAATATTCTTTATATCTAAACTTCTGACGTCGTATTTGCTGTGGAACAGTGAACATCTATCATTACCGATTATTAAACATACAGCTAGTTGTTATTTAAAATGTTATAGAGCTACTTTTAGGTGGACTTTTTATATAAAGACATCTCCTCTCCTCTTTGCACACAATACAGTACACAAGGGCAAATGCAATCTGTGCACAAAATTTTTCTAAAATTTTGATTCTAGAATTGCCGAATTTTTATCGAGTCATTAAAAAAAATAAAAGTAAATACAGTGGAATTCGTTTCATGTCACACCCAAGGGAACCCATATTTTTGGTGATATAAAGCGAAGNTGCACACAATACAGTACACAAGCGCAAATGCAATCTGTGCACAAAATTTTTCTAAAATTTTGATTCTAGAATTGCCGAATTTTTATCGAGTCATTAANTTTGCACACAATACAGTACACAAGGGCAAATGCAATCTGTGCACAAAATTTTTCTAAAATTTTGATTCTAGAATTGCCGAATTTTTATCGAGTCATTAAAAAAAATAAAAGTAAATACAGTGGAATTCGTTTCATGTCACACCCAAGGGAACCCATATTTTTGGTGATATAAAGCGAAGGTGACATAATGTGATATTGGCAACTTTTTTAATTTTGGTGTTTAACATAGTGTTTAGTGAATCTTGGTTTACCTATTAATTTTACTATGGTAGACTCAGTGGTTAANATATTTTTGGTGATATAAAGCGAAGGTGACATAATGTGATATTGGCAACTTTTTTAATTTTTGGTGTTTAACATAGTGTTTAGTGAATCTTGGTTTACCTATTAATTTTACTATGGTAGACTCAGTGGTTAAAATTACACCAGTTTGACCTAATGAAAAAAGTCAATAATTTTTTTCTGCACACAACAGGAAAATGTTTCTTCAGTGATGATTTTTCTTTATATGACATTAGGCGATGAAATATGACATTAGGCGAAGTGACGTAAGGCGACCTATTCTTACACTTAAGTACATGGGCATCCGCCGGGAACTTTTAAATTGGTGATACAAAGAGACTTGTGACAGAAGAAGGAGTGACATTAAACGAATTCCACTGTAGTTCAAATAAAAATTCAAGGTAAATGACATTTTTTTTTTTTTACATTTTTCCTTTTTTTTTACATTGGTTCTTTTCGTCAACGTGAATTTCTTAGTTTTTCAAAGGTTAATATTAAAGTAAAGAACATTTTATAGACAGGCGTTAATTTGAATATTGTTGTCCTTGACGTACTAATCAATTGAATTTTAATATAATTTTGTCTCCAAATGACCCTAAAAGGTAAAAAATTGAATTAAAATTTGTATAGCCAAGTATGAATAATCAAAGTGAAAAATGATGCTTATATTAAGAAAATTTAAAGCGGGAAGAGCTGTGTTGTATGAAAGGAGAGAAGCTTAGCAATCTCCTGGACAAGGTCGGAATACACACGTATAAAGAGGCTGTGTCCACTTTGGTCGGTGGACCCAGTCCATATTTTTTTTTGAACTTTTTAAAACACAAAATAGATTTTTGTCCATCTTACAAATATGATCAAGAAACTCAATGAGATCAAGCTCTCAATTGTACTAACCATCCAATCTTCCACTTTACAAAAGTTTCATTTTTTAAACCTCATTGAGTTGTACACGTTTACCGATTCTTAATTCCCAATTTCTCCAAAAAAAAAAAACAATCATATTTTTATTATAGTCAGCTGTACAGAAAAAGTAAGATATGAGAATATTTACCGAAATTGATCTCCTGCCTTCCGTTAGAATTTGAACTCCTTGTATTTCTTTGTCTGTTTGGAATCTGGTTGTTGCATCTGTCGTTTCCGTTTGCTCTGAACAAAAAAAAAACAAACATAAAAACAATGAAATTATATTCATGAGAATGGAAATTAATTCTAATTTTTCTAATTCTAACTAACTTTTTGTTTGGCGGCGTGTTCTGCAACCATGTCAGAGAGATCTTCTTTCTGAAGATGGGATTGATCTTCTCGGAGTTTCTGTTCGTATCGAGCAGCCATTGCATCTGAGTCTAAATCCAATTCTGAAGGATCTAGTGCCACTTCTACACGACCTTTGACTGCTGCTGCAGCACTGCTCACGTCGTACACATGCGTACTAGCCATCATAGATCCAGTTATTCGATCCACGCGTTTTTCTGGCAAAACTGTATACAGCGCAGGCGTGTCTCCACTACAAACAATATAAAAACCAAATAAATAATTATAAAAGCAAGTATTAAACCTAAAATAGTTTTAAAACTTTACTTGCGATTATTGTCGCAACCTTAGGAAATTTTTTTTTTTGGGAATTAACCCATATCTAAAACCACTCTTTATGAGTAAACTCCTTGAATCTTTAAGGAATCTGAAGAGATTTCTTTGAGAAACTTTTTAATTTACGTTTGATAGGATTTAAATCCTATCATGCGGGCTGTGCCGTGTTAAGGTTAGGATTGTCGATGAACGTACCCTTCCATGTCTGCTTCTATTCTTCTTTTCCTAAGTTCTATAAGTTCTGGTGTCTCTAGACCTCCTGGAACTGAAGAAGAGAAGCCAGAAGGTGTAGTAAGTCCTTCTGCTGGTGTAGCTATTCCACTTTCTTCTTCTTTTTCGTCTTCCTCCTTGTCATCCTCTTCTTCCTCCTCCTCTTCTTCACTCTCCGCCTCCTCCTCAGAGTCCAACCCACCCCATAAATTCTTATCCAGACCTTCGTCTTCTCCACCTTCCTAAAAAAAAATACGCAAAGATTAGCAGAATTATACAAAATTTGGTTTTGACATCTTATAATTTGGTTTGTTTTCATGTGGTGCCACGCTATGCTAGTTTCTCTCATATATATAATAATATATTTATGTTTTAGAAGAAATGCAATTTTTCAAATATAATTTTATATGCGTATTGATTGTGTGACTTACAATTCCATCATTGTTAGAAAGTCCAAACACGTCTCCATAAAGAGGTCTACCCATTTCGTCAACAGGAGGTTTCCCCCATCCACCTGCATGGTAGCCAAAGGCACAATTCTCAGGGATAGGAGCATTGAGACCGGCTATTTTCTGGTGAGGATATGAAGGAGGAGGTCCATATCTGCATACATAAATTATAGTACATTTTAAATCAAAAACTTTCGTTGAATTTTAAAGGAAGCTTACCTCTGCATGGCAATGAGCCATGGTGGTGGTATCCTGTTAGAATTAGGACCAATGGGCATACCAAGTGCTGTCCTGAGGTCATCTGAAAGGTCACCAGGTTTCTTATCCTTCATCCGTGTTTCAAATTCCTTCCCTTCGTAGTACAAGTCTCCATGAATACTCATCTTAGGCTTACTCTGCCACCTACAATGACAAAAGCCAAAATTATAGTCAGACTAACTTATGTTTTTTTTTATATAAAATTTTTTCAAAAAATAAAACGAATTCTAAGTTTTATTATTTGTTTGTATTATTAGCTCACTTGAAAAAAGCATCGTGTAGCTTCTGATAGTCGACATCAATTTTCCCCATCTTTGGACGTACTCTCTCTCTCATTTTGGCCTTTAGGGTTTTTGTTTCCTCCTTTTCTGCGAGAGCTGCTCGCATTTCCATAATTCCTGTTTTCTTGATGAAGCCAGGGAGGTCAAAAGGAGCTTTTTCAATACCTCTTTTCCCTTGTAAGTACTAAAACCAAATAAATTAGACCATAAGTTAAGTAATCATAACCATATATATTGGTTTTCATACTTTTCTCTTGAAACACCAATGTCTAGGGACAGGGACTGTATTCCTGTATGACTTCAAGTGAACAAGGAGTTTGGGATCGCGAGCAGTCACATCATGCATCTCAACCACATCTGGTCGAGGTACCACTTGTTTTAGCTCAGCTACACTCAGACGAGTCAACTTCTTCAGCTTCCGTTTTGACATTTTCGGTTTCTCCTCATCCTTTTTCTACAAAATGACACAAATGTTTGAATTTTATTTTATAATAAAAATTAAGCTCTAACTAATATCATACATCGTCCAAATCTTCTTCCAAATCAATTTTGGGTACTTTCGATAACTTCTGCAGCTCTTCTGGTCTAGGTTTGACATCTTCTTCTGGTTTCTTCCGCAATGATGCGTCGCTAATTCGAAAATTTTCGAAAACAGTTGCAAAAGCCTTATACATTGGATCAAAAACACTCAGTTCCAACTTTTCTGCCACATATCTGAAAAATTAAACAAAAAAAAAACATGCACAAAAGGAAGTAAGTTTATTGAAAATATTCCCAACTTACTCAATCTCTACTTCTGGTAGAACTTCTACTTCGGTAGATTCATAATCAGAAGGTGGTTCTGTTTTGACCTTCACCGCTTCCCGCCTCTTCTTCTTCTTCTTTTTCTTTTTTTTTCCCTTTTCTTGAGAGAGGGTTTCTATTGCCTCTTGACCCTGGGCATGGAGACGTATCTGCTCCTGTTGAATCTGCTGAAGATGGGGATCAGTTGTATTGTTGTTCACATCATCTGGTTGATCGTTGTTATTATCATCTCCAACGAGCTGGAATGGTTCTTCTTCTCTACCCACATTACCAGCAAACTGAAAGAGAGAGAAATTTACAACAAATTCGTCAGTTAAGTGTCAAATTGTTAAAATAAATTATTCTTTACAAATTCTACTATATCTTGGGCTTGGTCTAACTGCAAAGGGACATCAGCCTGACCCACTCCTCCAACCGATTCATGAAGAGGAGCTTCGAAAGATTGTGCTTGGAGATCCTGGAAGACTGCATTCTCTCTCATACGTTCTGTGCCTTCCTCTGAACCCCTTTCTGCTTCATTCTGTAAATAGAATAAAGAACAAAAATGTAGCGGGAGTATAATGTTAGGTACTAAGCGACTTACGAATTGTATTTCATCTACAGGTTCGGAAGCTGAAGTACTCATTCTTCTCAACGACCAAATCGGGCAAAGTTCTAAACTCAATTTAACCCAATCAAACTAACCGAACATGCAAATTTAACTTGTTTTACTGAAACTGAACACTTTCTTTGAACTAAATTTAATTGTTTTGACAATTTCAGTGCATTTTGCAGTAAATGCAGTAAATTTGGAATCGCCTTCAACACACTCACACTATTCACTACCAACCGGAATCGTAAATGGGCATCACAAGTAGTGCAAAAATTATACCCACCTCTAATTCCTTACGAAAAAGAATAAAATAAATGGTAAACATCAGCATAAAAAACCGAAAATTTAACAAATTAGAGGAAGAAAATTGAATAAAATCAAAAAATTATAAACAAAAAAATTTTTTAACGAAAGATATTCTAAAATAGTCTGAAAATAAGTAAATAAGGAAAGATATAAATTAGGGTGCCGCATGGCTCTGGCTCAATGGCTCTGGCTCTGGCTCGAGCTGGCTAACAAAAATTTCTGAGCCAGAGCCAGTGCATGATTCTGGCTCATGTAGTAATTTTGAGCCAGAGCCATGGCTCATAAGCCAGCTCAACGAAACTTGTGAGTCATGGCTCAATGACTAAATTTTTCCCTAAATTCTTCCCCTTTTCCCCTAATTTTTCATTTTTTTTTCTTCCAAATCATCACTTTTTTTTTTCGGAATTTTTGGTCACTGAAAGTGACTTTGCCTTTATCCGGTTCATAATTACGATTTGTTGGCTTATTATCACTAGGGCATTCTCACTTTTTGCAAAATGTGCATATTCGAGAAAAAAAAATTTTTTTATGTTGAGCCATGAGCCATGGCTCTGGCTCATGAGCCAGCTCCACAAAAGTGCGGAGCCAGAGCCATGGCTTATGAGCTGGCTCACCGCTCGGGTGAGCCATGAGCCATGACTCATTGAACCAGTGGCTCTGGCTCACGCCAAAAGCTGAGCCATGCGAAACACTAATATAAATTGAAGGAAAGGTATACCGTTCGCGCATTTCGATAAGTGATACATCAATCGCTCAGAAATTTCATCTAGAAATTAAAATGTTTCACCATTATTGTAAAGTCAAATTTGGGAAACAAAGATTGAAAATGTGTGCGAAAAAATACTCTTTTTANATATAAATTGAAGGAACGGTATACCGTTCGCGCATTTCGATAAGTGATACATCAATCGCTCAGAAATTTCATCTAGAAATTAAAATGTTTCACCATTATTGTAAAGTCAAATTTGGGAAACAAAGATTGAAAATGTGTGCGAAAAAATACTCTTTTTAACGGTACTTTGGTTTATATAAATATAGTACATAGAAAGCAATAAATTAATTTTTCAAACTTGGCACCTGGGGAATCTACAAATAACGCTGTAAAGCAATCAAAATTAACCCAAGAAAAAACATTCCACTGAAATCTAGCAAGCAACGCGAAAATAAGCCGTATGAATTTTTTAATATGAAGTAGATTCATTGGCATCAGTCTCACCAGATCAATAGGGTGGATTAATCCTCTCGGGCTATTGGCTAAATACCTTCCCCAACTGTTTCAAAACCCCTTGCCCAACCGTTCCAAAACCTCTTGCCCAACTGTTTCAAAACCCCTTGCCCAACTGTTTACAAACCCCTTGCCCAACTGTTTCAAAACCCCCTTGCCAAACTGTTTCAAAACCCCTTGCCCAACTGTTTCAAAACCCCTTGCCCAACTGTTTCAAAACCTCTTGCCCAACCGTTCCAAAACCTCTTGCCCAACTGTTTCAAAACCCCTTGCCCAACTGTTTACAAACCCCTTGCCCAACTGTTTCAAAACCCCCTTGCCAAACTGTTTCAAAACCCCTTGCCCAACTGTTTCAAAACCCCTTGCCCAACTGTTTCAAAACCTCTTGCCCAACCGTTCCAAAACCTCTTGCCCAACTGTTTCAAAACCCCTTGCCCAACTGTTTACAAACCCCTTGCCCAACTGTTTCAAAACCCCTTGCCCAACTGTTTCAGAACCCCTTGCCCAAATGTTCCAAAACCCTTTGCCCAACTGTTCTAAACCTGCTTGCCCAACTGTTCCAAATACCCATTCTGAAAGGCGCCTTCTTCGTTGTCACCACCGGTTTTGAACATAAGTCGAGTGCAATAAACCAACACCAGCTGAGATTGTTTCTCTCCCCTTTCAATCTTTGGGCATCACCGGATCAGCAAATGCAGTTCGGATTTTATGTAAAAAAATAACAACTCAAATTCAAGTGATTGATTTTGAGTATCGACTTGAGCATTGTGGTAAGAAGTTCCCCCAGTCACTTCATACCCCAAAAGCCACGACTAGCTTCAAAAGCTAAACGCTCTGTCTGTAACATCAGTTAGATTTATTTGGAGAAATATTAATAAAGCTCACTTATGAATTAGTTTGGTTCTTTAGCACACATGGAATGGAAGGTCCTCGACTCCTTGTTCTTGTTTCCCTTAAGACAGGAATAAAACAATTTGAAGCCTAGAGACTAAAGCTGATAGGTTAGCAAAAGACCTTCACTTGAGGTCAATGTAGTCTTCTTCTTTCTCCTCAATGCTTACATTTTTCGTTGGTTTTTCCCTCGCTCCTCTCTCAACTACCCTCTTCGCTGCCTCATAAACCTTAAAAATGTATCCATTGTTTTTCAAAATGACTATTAACTAAAATTTTGTCAATTTATAGTAAAGTTGTAAATGATTATCGGTGACAAAAGTATGTACCTCATTATAAGGAATGTCAAGAAAGAGTTCCTGTAGAAATCTCCTCAGTGACAATCTCACATTGTACTCGCTCACCAAATCGCAAAAGTCGGTGTAAATACCCAGGTCTTGGAACCCTTCTGGATATTTTTGTTTTAATCTAAAGAATAATAGACAAATCTAGCCATTTAATTTCAAAAACAACATAAATTTCTGTTTGTAAGTTTACCTAAGAAGACTCTGTTCAGTGGTCTTGACGCCGATCGCAGAGATAATAGAAGACATTAGTCGTAGGATATCTTCTTGAACTTTATCCACATCTTTCTTTGTCTCAACGAGATCTCGAAGGGGTGTTTTCACACCAGGAGTTAATAAAATCCTGCACTCTGGAACAAATCAACCAATCCAAAGACTCAGAAAGGAAATTAACAAACAATATCCATTTTTCTCACCTGTGTTATCAGTTGATAGGGATTTTTCTTCTAAAAAAATGAAACAAATATCCTTTGGTAAACAAAGTCCCATTAGTTGTGGTCCTTTTACATCCCCCGTAGGACTCCTATAGGATGGAGTAGAGATGGAAGTAAGTGAAGTATGTACTCTTTGTAATTTAGATTCGTTGAAAAGGTCTCTTGGAGATAAAAGAAAATGTCTGTCTAATGACCCTGTTTTTACTTCACGTAATGAAGCCCTTCGACCAGGACTTGGATCTATTCGGAAGAATTCGGAGTCAGATGAGGTAGGAACACGAATGAGAGGTCGACGAATCACAGATCGATACATTCCTACCCCACGTTCTGGAAAAATATCCTCACCACCAATCACAGAACCATCTAAAATTAAAAAATATAAAAATCCAATAATAATTAGAAAACATTTTAGAATATTTAGAATATAATTCAAAAATTTACATTTTCATTATAAATTTAAATAAAAACAAATCAAAATTAACCTCTTTGAGATGAAGATAAGGAGTGTCTCTGTTGAAGAGAGGAGGAGCTTTGTATAGGTTCTAGTCGACTGGATGGTGAAGGATCTAATTTGATATCTGTTTCAGGTCCAGTTTCAGATCGACTTTTACGCATGCGCCAACTTCCAAATCTACTTAAACCCCAATCACCACCTCCATCATCTAATCCATCATCTCCACTCCTTGTAGAAGTTAGTGAAGAAAGTCTTTTACGAATTCTTGAGAATGATTGTTTTGGTGTTCTCTTCTCTTCAACTCTTTCTAACCAATCAGGAGAATCTTCCTCTGGGGGTGACAATCCTAAATTCCCTTCTTTTTCATCTTCTTGATCTATCTCCAAGTCAAGTTCTTTTAGACGACGGAGTGCAGAAGAGAGAACAGGAACATGAGGAATCCATAGAGGGTATGCTTCTTGGTGACTCCGAGGAACACTATACCTAATACAACCAGAACCAAAAAAATAATCTTTTTTTTTTAATTATTTAGGGAAATGGGAAGAGAAAAGAGTTATATGATGATGATGATGATAAAATTTACCATCCAAGTCTCCGGAGAGTTTCTGCGCCTGCGTGAGTCGTAGCAAAGAGACAAAGTGCATGGAAGATAGTATGACGAAGAGAAAGAAGAGGAGATGTTCTTGCAAGTTCAACCATCCGATCTATAATGCCTTCTGCTTCAAGAACAGAGAGCCCTTCACTACTAGTTCCAAAGTGAGCAAGGGCCCAAACAGCACTCTTGCACTCTCTACTTGCTTCAGTATCTCCACAACATCCATCAAGAACAGTCTATGTAAAAAAAATAGTTCAAATTTTAAAACAGTAAAACAAAAATGAACTACTTATTCGTACATAAACTTGTGATTTACTAGTAAATAGTACTAATTTTTACAAGAAACGAAATATCATAAGCCCTAATTAGTACTTTTAAATTAAAATTTCTTACCTGTATGAGTTCATTTATTTGTCCATGTTGAATGAGTGCATCCATACCTTGTCTCTGAAGAGGTAGTTGTGCATATAGGTGTGGTGGAAGAAATAAATGGGAAGGAGTTGGGGTACTTGAATTTCTAGAGGCTCTCTCGGGATATTTCCCATCTTCACCCCTACGCAGACTACTCACACAATCACGCATGCTCCCTTCCACTAACTCAACATATCTATAAGTAAAAAAAAATTACACTATTCATATACTATTTTCATGAGATGAAGTATAAAAAAACAAAGTGATTTAAGAACCTCTTGTTGAAATGTCGAGTCCAGAGGTAAATATCTCTCTCCAAAAGTCCCCCTTCTTGTAGGTACTTGAGTCCAGATGGAAGAGAACCAAAACAAGCCCTTACCAAAATCCCACGTTCACCCACTCTCTCCAGTGGAGGACGAAGGGCAATTAGGGATTCTAGGAATAACTCAAACAAAATGAAATTTACTTTCATTACAAGTTAACTTATATATTTTTTGTTTACAAGTATTATTTAGAAAGAATAAAGAAAAAAACGTTGTTTTTTTTTTCAATATTTTCTGACTTACCTTGTCGTGAATAGCTTCTTCTATGATACTGAGTGCTGTGAGTGCTACAGCTGGGCTTCTGTCCTCTAGTTGTTTGACTAGAAACTCGGCTCCCCATTGGCTAAAATTAAGAGGTTTCACACGAACCAAGAGACGAAGGAACTTTGTTCCGTAGAGTCTTACTCGTTCATCCACTGAGCCAAGAACCAAACGAAGTAGACTTCTGTAATTCAAAATCGTAGAAACAGAAACAATCATAATTGGAATAGAATTTAAATTTGTTGACCTACCTGGACATTTCTTGAGTATAGCTGAGAGAGGCTAGTATAAGTTTGAGGTAGATGTCGTTTTGTAACAGAGAAAGAATTTCTCTAAGTCTCATAGGAATACCTCCTTTTTCTAAGACTCGGAGACCCTTGGGTGTATGACTGAGTCTTCCTAAGAAAAGAAAGTAAGCTTGCGCAAGCGTCCTTTCCAATTTAGATGGATTCCAAAGAGCAAGATGAGGATTTTCTCTTTCACGAACAATTTCATCAAGATTGACACAAATGTCTACTAGTAACTCCTCCAATAAAACTCCCCCACTAAAATTCTGTACAAAAACATACAATTATTGAATTTTTAGAGTTTGTGAATTTGTTAGTTAGTTAGGTTGATGAATGATTATTGTCAGAAATACAGATGTCAATAGATACCCCAATGTAATCAAAATTCACACAATTACTATTTGTATTTATATATTCCAAGTAAAAATTTGAAAAATCAAATATCATTGGATGAATTTGAATTTTTGAATTTCATTAGTTATAAATTTAGAGAATAAAAAATAATTTTTTGATTTACATACTTGTACACCCTCTGCAAGGAATTCTACAAGACTTAGTCCAACTTCTATGTAAAGATTGGAGTTTTCTTTCTCAATTTCAATACGGTCGAAGAGGTTAGAAGATGGTTTGTAGAAATCAACCAATCTGCGGAGGAACATGCGCCAATTCGAGTCTTCAATTCGACGAAGGGCACCAGGACACCACTAAATAACAAAAACATACAATAATTTACCTCAAAGAAAGTTGACCTTGAAAATTATAAATTACCTTAACCAAAGGAGCTACAGAGTCCCAATTCCAACTCATTGGATCCTTTGAAGTCAATACAAGACTCTCCTTCAGAATTTTACCAGGGTTACCATCCACTTCTCCACGAAGAATCTAAACGAATTATTGAATATTCATATCAGGGTGATTTTAGGTTGTTTGTTGTCGCTTCGCTGTATAAGCGAAGCGACAACAAACAACCTAAAATCACCCTGANAGTATTCATATCAGGGTGATTCATATAAATTGAAATTTTGAATTCCCTTGGGGCATCAATTGTATGCAGTAAAAGAGACTTCAGTGAATTTACCCGATGAAGTTGTAATTCACCCAATCTGTCCCTAAAAGTGTATCTGTTTCTTGACTGAGTACCACCAAAGGCTACTTGTGCCCTTAGAAAAACTGATTGTGGTTGAGGTCCTTTGGCTTTGATTTCTTGTATCCTAGCGAGCACTGTAATTGCCTCCAATGCCCTCTGTTGTTTTAGTTGAGGACTATGAGCATAAGGACTGTCGACTCCTCCTCCCATAGCTTCTTGTAAAAGTGAAGGCATAGCGCCCGAAGGGTCAAATACCTCTACTGGTAGTAGTTTGTCTACGAGGGAGAGAATTTCTCCCAAAAGTACTGTGGCTCGCACAGCGAGAAAAGTGTCTGAGGTAAGAATGACTCCTACCAAAGCCTCCAAGAGACCTTTTTGTACCAAACAGAAAACCAACAAACCCATATGGTTCCCACGCAAGTCGGGCCTGTAAAGAAAATTGAAGTTAGGGTTACGATCCAAATTTTAAAATAAAAATTTCTTGACGTTTCTATTCAATTATGTTTTCTTTACGTAGTTGTGGCGAGATGTGGCAAAACTGCCATGGCTTCTTCAACAATGAAACCTAGTGAAATAAAATACAGTAAATTAAAATTTAAAATTTAAAATCATGAAAAAAAAAATTAAATACAAAAATCTTAATAACCTTTGTATATTTTCCATTTGTCTTGTGGATGTGAGGGATCAACAGCTGAAATGGCCACATTGACTTCATCCGTCCATGTCGGAAATTCAAGCCCAATAACCGAACAGAGTAAATCAAGAATAGTTACCTATAGTTCAACGGAAACCAACTACTGCAGTTTTCACTTCAATGTTCTAAACCAGTCACAAAATTTTATTAAAATGTCTCACTCTTATCTCATGGTGTTGAATAGATAATGATTGGACGAGAGCTTCCAGACCACACCCCCAGAAACTACAAAGTCCACTCCAACTACGTAGAAGTATTTCTATACCCATCTTGGAGCTTCGGTATGCCAACTCACGCTCATCCCTACACCAACCAAAACTGTTTTAGTAAAAGTGATCTTTCAATGAGTAGGATTCAAAAGTTTTGGCTAGATTATATGTGTACGAAGCAGTAAGATAGATTGATACCCTTACAGTTGTTTGTCCTGTTGCAGATGCCCTGTGTGTTTGAAGTGAAGATCAGTGAGTGGGGCAACGAGACCTTGAAAGCTCAGACAAACAGCCTGTCTTGTTTGGGGAAAGTTAAGAAGATGAAGAAGACTGCCAAGAATCCCTTCAAGGACCATTGGACTTAAGGACCCAAAGACACTGTGTAGCAGTACACGTACACATCCACATCCAACGAACTCCATAGGATTCACCAAAGCTACAAAAAAAAAAAGAAAAAGAAAAAAAATGGTTAATTTTCATCCCGACTTTTTTACCGTAAATTCCAACCCTTGATTTTTCTAGAACTTTGTACTTTGTCCAAAATCAGATTTTTTTTTTTTGTTAAAATGTATACATGTGGTTACATTGATTTTGGAACAAGATTGTACATAGTACTTCTAACCTAATTGAGCAAGAATGGAGAGACTGGTCCTGTGTAGCTTATCATTCTCTAGCTGTCCGTCGAAGGCAATAGCAAGAAGGGCTCTTGTAATTGGTCGAGGAAAGTGACAAGCCCCTCGTGGAAGAGCAAGTATCCTCTGGGCGAGTCTCGCTGCTTGGATACGTTCTCCTGAGTTATTAAGGACAATATCCAAAGAACGAACCACGAGACTTGGAATCCCCAGTGAATTCATTGTTATCACGTCTTCTTCTGAACATAAGAGATAACGAATCACTCTCAGAGCAGCCACTCTTACTACTGGCGACTCATCAACCAATGGGACACGGAGACTACAAAGAAATAAAAAAATAATTTTACAATTTGGAAGAAGTAATAACATAGAGAGGAGGAGAGGACACACTTACCATATTAGAATGTCTCTCATATCAAAAGTCTTGTTAGAAGATACAACAGGTCTTCTTTCCTGTATGAATTTAACAAAGGCATTGAGGTAGGCCAACTTTTTCACTTTGCTTGTACCATCCTTTTGTATAATGTTTTCCAGAATAGACCGAAGGATATATGAAGGATCTATAATAAGAAAATCAAAATGGTCAAAAAATTTTATTAAATTTTCAAAATAGTAAAGAACTTTACCAGCATTGAGGTCAATGAGAACTCCTTTTGAACTCTCTTTCCTAGGTTGTTCTAAAACAATGATTTATGTAAATAAATACTGTTTATTTGATATTAAATTATTCAACTAACGTCGTTGAGTCCTTGGTCCATGTCTCTCTGGACCCTTTCCAACGGTTTTTAAGTATAAGAAATTGCTCATTCCACCAATACCGAATGAATGGGTGACAACAGAAACAGAAACGTAGTTTTGTCTATGTTAGGATTAGGAAATACCCTAAATAAGAAATAAAGTAGAATAGTTAGTGACATTGGGAGTATTTTTACTTGTCCATTCAACTTACCGTGTTTTGATCCAAGTAAACAATGAATTTTCCATGACGTTCCTTAACGATCAAAGTCAAAAGTCAGTCCTTCCATTTACGATGCTGAAATCATAATGAATTTGACATGGCAGTGCTGGGCACTCAGTCCAGTTCAGTTCGGTTAAAAACTGAAATTAGAGATAAATAGGTTTTAAGTTGATGTTATTATAATTGAGTGCTAATTTAGTTGTTATAATAATTTAACATTTTTAGTATGATTTGATAATAATTTATTTAAGTGACTCTCTATCAACTTATATTTTGATGAGTGTGGAACTTGATACCAAATTTCGTGGGAAACGATCTTTGCCGTGATTTTGGGCTTATCTTTCTCTGGCGACCACCTAGAGGGCTGAGACCTAGCGCATTCAATTCAGCATCAAATTTCCAATAGGAATCACTTATCAGCTACCGATTTAAGTGTATTTATATCAACTTAAATTTTTATGAGTGTGGAACTTGATACCAAATTTCCTCGGAAACGAACATTGTCGTGGTTTTGGGCTAATATCTTCCTATAGCGACTACCTAGAAAGCTGGGACCTAGCGCAATCGATTCAGCATCAAATTTATAATAGGAATCACTTATCATTTACCAATTTAAAAGACTTTCTATCAACTTTAATCTTTATGAGTGTGGAACTTGATACCAAATTTTGTAGGAAACGGTCTTTGTCGTGGTTTTGGCCTTATATCTATCTCTGGCGACTACCTAGAAGGCTGGCACCTAGCAAATTCGATTCAGCATCAAATTTCCAATAGGAATCACTTATCATTTACCGATTTAAGTGTGAAAAAGTATAATTTTTATAAAAATTTTAATTAATAGCAGACAGAGAAACGGTCTACTGGAAAATATTAACCACATTGGAATTACTATATAGGAATAATAAATAACACTGAGAGTTGTAAATATATTCTATATGAAATTTACAATTCACAAAAGACATTGATTGCCATCAATTCCAGGAAAAATTATTTAACAACAAAAAATCATTGAAATTTAGTCATTTCAAAATAGTTAAATTTTAATGAACGGAGCAATTCATGGTAATAATTTAAAATTATACAATTATTGAGAATTAAATTATTACTCTCTGTCCATTTTGTCATTTTCTTATACAAATTCCATAATGCCAAGTTAATAACCTTGAAATTTTAATTTTAATTAATAATGATTTAAGAGATGACGCTTCTGATCATATATTTTTAACTCATCGGACTTGTTTTTATTTTTTTAAACCTCCCCCCACTAGGGGATTGTACTGAAATTGGAAATTTCAGAGATTCCATCAACAGACAAGGTCAATATATTATTAAAAGGTCAAAGTACGAAAAGTAGACCTAAACGTATTAATAATTAACTTAAAATAATTCAACTAATAGCTAAAAAAATTAATGTTTTAGGCAGAGTTAGATCTTGAGGTTGTTTGTAATCTGGAAATCTTTGAGACTTGGGGCAGAGTAGGTTCTACTGAGTCTTAGAGGGGTTAATGAAGGCCTCAATTTATCTTTACTAATAAAAAAGATCTGGATCTCATCCAATGTCTTCCCCTTTGTTTCCGGTACGCAAAAATAGACGAAAAGTACACCTAAAAAACAGTATAAAATAGTCAAAAATAGCTCCAAGTCTATATTATCAGTATTTTTTTTTAATGAAAACCACTTTGAGCTTGCGCTCAGAAGTTTATAATTTCTAGTATTTGAAACAGAAATAAAGTTTATTATTCATTAGTCATTACCTATAGCACAAATGGCCCCAAATATCCAATATGTACAGTCCACCCCTAGGTCATGTTCTAGTGTCTCGAATAGATTCGTTACAGCGAATCCAAGGAACCACCGGATCATCAGAACAACACAAGATGTCATTCCTAGTAATAAAAAATACAATTAAAAAAAAAATTAATACAATATTTTTTGTTGCCAGTTAGGAGGGATAATAGTGATGGAAAGTGGAAATTGGGAAAATTTTATGAAATTTTAAACGGGAGTGGAAAACTGATGCCCATATTTGATGATAAAATGCCGACATTTGATATTTTTACAGTTAATTTTTATATCCAAGAGATTGAGGGCAAAGGATGAAGGGTTGTGACGACTACTGAGAAACAAAATATCCATAACTGCTCCATGGTTACCTTTGATATGAGAAGGAACAAGTTCACCCATCATCATGAGGGCGAGTGGCCCAATTCCTACGGAGTAAGCGATGATGAAGACGTTGAGGGCGACGAGTGGGAGTGTCCCAAGTTCAGGATGAATGAGCTTATTTTTGGATCCCTCCTCATATTCGGCGACATAAAAAAAGAGTCCCATCGCCACTAAACTTAGGCACATGAAGAGCTCAGAGATCATGAGCAAAAGTCGTCGGCCACATTTGTCCACAATGAATGCCGCCGGTATTGTCGCTATCTAAAAAAAAACGGAAAAAAAAACGAAAAAATACGAAAAATACGAAAAATACGAAAAATACGAAAAATACGAAAAAACACTGATTTAAGATTAAGTTCTATAAGTAAATCTATAAGTGTACTTACGACTTGTACTGCTCCTAGGATCATGGTTGAATCCTTTGGATCAAGATTACTTCCAGTGGATTCAAAAATGTCAACTGCATAAAAAATGATAGCATCAACGGCTGACATTGTATAAAAAAATAAAACAGCCACACAAATCAAAATCGGCTTCAAGACAGAGAGCTTCATCACGACTTTTCTGAAGTTGATCGGTTTCGCTTGACTCTCGATCACACTTCGAGTCAACTGAAACATAAAACAACCAATCAAATCCATTGGAAAATGTAACAACCAATCAAAACAAATCTATACAAAATTTGAAAAAATGAACCCCTAAAACATATTAATTTTCCTTACATTTTCCATTTCATCGTTAAGTTCTTGACCTTCGAGTCCAAAAAACCACATTATTGCTTTAATTGCTTCATCCATTCGACCTCTCTCAACGAGAAATCGTGGTGACTCTGGAACAATGAGCATCATCACATGACATAGAATTGGAACAACGGCACAAGCCAACGCCTACGAATAGTAATCAATAGATTAGTATAAAAAAACCAACAAATTCTTACAAAGTACTTATAAAAATTTACATAAATTCAAAATCTTACTTGAATCTTGTAGTCATAGTAAGCACCAATTATGTATCTGGAAAGAAAAAAAAAATTTTATCAACTCACCAATCACATCACTTCCCTCATTTCTATGTATCACTGACTCTTGAAGAGTGTAGTGCCAGANTAGAAAGAAAAAAAAATTTTTTATCAACTCACCAATCACATCACTTCCCTCATTTCTATGTATCACTGACTCTTGAAGAGTGTAGTGCCAGATTCAATAATTGTAAGAATTATGACGCCTAAAGGGAAACGCTGAACGATTCATCAGAAATTTTTGACATTTATCAGGAAACAACGTCAGGAATTTGAATTAGTTAACAGTGAACTCAAAATATTAGTGGTAATCAAGAAGTTACGTCATTTGTATCTTTTTTTTACAACTAACGTCATCATTTTCTGTCAAATAGTACAGAATTAGATTAAAATTTTCATTTGTGGACTCGACTCTAATTTAAGAGTTTTAATTTAAAAAAAATTTTAATTTGTATGTAATATATTATAAATTTGGGTATTTTGGGACAAAATGATCAAAAAATTTAGATAAATGATGATAGTAATGACTTACATGTACAACATCCCTATAGAGAGCATGAGGTCAAACCCTGCGGCAAGTCCGCCTCTGATTTTCACATGCGCAGACTCAGCTATGAACACTGGACTAATGATAGTGAAAGCACCGCCACAGAATCCTATTACAAAATTTGACATAAATTAAAAAAAAAAAAAAAAAATTTTTATAAATTTTTATGAAAAAACTTTAAAATTTTTTGAAAGCTTAGGTTACCTGTAAGAATTCTTCCAAAATATATGGTTTCAATGGGATAGGGTGATTTTTCTGCGAATGCGATGAGTAGCCATCCTAAAACAAAAGGTGCAGTGAGCATGAGTATGCTCAAGCGCCGTCCGTAGCGAACCATTGAGTAGCCTGCTGCTGGACATGCTGCCACTGCTCCCAACTATAAATTTTTTTTTTAATTTGACACATTTTTTTTATAAAAACAAATAGAAATTATGAAATATTTTTGAAAAAAAAAATGACTAACCGTGGCTATAGATCCAATCCAAGATTCTGCGCTCTTACTAATTGCGCCTATACCTTTGCTTTCTCTCAAACTAGGTAGAGCTAAAGAAAATTTAAAAAAAAATTATACACTGATTATACTCTCATATTTTTTAATTTTGATAAAATTGAAAAAAAAATTCTTCATTTTTTACCTGTGGCGCTCCATGCTAAAACTGCCCCGAGGGCAAAAGCTCCCATATTTGCTAAAAAAAAATAAAAATAAAATTACATAAAATTTGGTTCCTTTACATCCCACATGTTATTTAGATTGCCCACATTTCTCATGTCAATAATACCCAAATAGACAATAATTTTTATAAATAAATTTTTTTAGGTTAACCCTTCTTTCTCTGCCCATACAAAAAAAAATTTCAAAATTTTACAAAAATTTTAAATTTTTTTCAAAAAATTGATAAATTTTTGGAGACTAGAAATGAATAACATTTGAAGGTTGAAAGAGAGAAACTAAGCCAAGGGCAATGCCATTTTGTTATTATTGAATTTGAAGGGAAATTCAAGGGTAAATTTTTAAAGATGAATCAAAATCCAGGAAGAAGTTCGATAACAATTGAATACTTATGTATTTTTTAAGTTAATCAAAAACTTGTATAAACCGCCTCAAATTCACATGATTTTTTGTGCCACGTTGAAAAATTTACGATTCAATTTTCAATCTTATGGTTCAAGTTGCTTTCACTTTTTTTGTCTATCTCTCATATAGTAACTTTCACTCTCATTACCATCAAAAACTAATTCAAACTCTTTTACATAAGAATTTCTTTTGTTTTTTTGAAATTTTTTGCTTAAATATTAAAAATATAAATCTGCTTTTTTGTTTGTTCACTTGAATATTTATAAAATTTTGACTCACCTGCAATTGCAGCAAAAATTTGTGTCCTCTTCCTGACTCTGACCTTTGTAGTTTGTATTTGTACAGATGCAACCAATGGGAAGGAGTTTGCGCGTTGGACAGATAGTTGTAATTTAGATGGTTCAAAGTCAGATGGAATGTAGCCAGGGTTGTCAAAGTACTCAGGAGAACGTTTTTCCATAGCTCTGTCTAAATTCGGTGACATTCTATTGGTCTCGAGGTTATTGGGTAGAATTCCTGATTACCTTTTTAAATACTAAAACTCAAGTGATGTATTTGTGAGTAATTTTGTCTCGATGGTAGTTCTTGACGTAAATGTCGGAAGTAGGGGTTAGGACAACTGTTTTATCCCTACTACTCCAGTAGAATCACGAGAAATCAGTGAATCTCACCTGGAATTTACCATCCTGCGGTGAGGATCATTAGGGGACGCCTTTCCCCGGTACATCAACTTAAGCCCGTTTCACACCACTTAGGCGTAAAGTTGCGCAAAAATTGTGCTAGAACGTATAATATAGTTATATTTTTTATTTCATCATCATTTCTTTGGATAATGAGGGGTTTAGGTGTGGAAGAAAATGTGTGAAAACAAAATTAAGTTAGAATGCAATGAGCGCGAAATATGATAGTTGATTTCATTATAACAGTGAATTCAAATAAGAAGGCGAAAATTTTTGTGAATTGAGTTTGCGGAAAATTATTTCTAATGAAAAATCATATCTGATTGTATATCAAACACTTTCAATCATTTTATTATCAACTGCTCAAGTTATTTAAAATCATTCATACGAAAGTTTAGTTAATTTTTCTTTGATCAAAAAGTCTCGCGCGAGTCTAATTTGTTAGAGTTTTAAAAAGTCTAATAAGAACCGGATTTTTGCCTTCTTTTCTGAATATATTTTAACTAATGTTTCGCATCTCTCACGTTTTGTCAGAGCCATTGGCTCATTGAGTCGACTCTCTGACTCTATTACTAATGAAATGAATCAGAGTCAGAGTCAAAATTTGACTCTTTAAATTTAGGTAAACTAAAGCAAAACTTTGACTTTGACTCTCGAGAGTCATCCATACACATAGCATGGTCTATTCTTGAGTTGGATACATCCAACCCCTTGAATTGACTCACTGACTCTTTGGTTTCAGTAAGTCAGTGTCAGTTTGGCTAGAGTAAAAAAAAAAATTTTTTTTTTTGAGTCTTGACTGACTCAATAGTCAATAGTCAACTCGTGAGTCATAGTCATGCGATATCCTAAATTGACTTTAGCGCTATGTAAATTTTATGCTTATTTCTGTTCTTTATAAGCAGTAATTAGTCTAAGAGAATTAATTTATTGTTTCAAAATTGTAAAAAATTTTTGAGACGATCTTTGTCTTGGTTTTGGCTTTATATTTTCATATGGTGGTCATGTATAAGGCTGGGGCCTAGAGCATTTGATTCAGCATCAAATTTCCAATAGGACTCACTTATCATTTACCAACTTAAAATTCATAAAAAAAATAACGTAACTAACGATTTTTTTTTCGAATTTTTGTGAAGATGTGACGAGGGCTTAAGTTATCATCCCCTAGCGCTACTATTGGTATTCTCTCTCCTATTGACAAACAGTTTTGAATGACTAATCTAACATATTTCCCTAATTGAAAATCTTTACCAATTTGAAGGCAGTAAAAGAACATCTTGAATTTGCAAAAATCATTTTTATTTCCATATTTGACTCATTTTCCAATTAGCCAATCTCTTTGAGAAGTTATGAAGCATTTAGTAGATTAGAAAGAAGCAGAAATATGAGGTTTTAACTATGAATAAATTAGAAATTAAGTGATGAGTTTTAAAATAAATTTTTATGAATAGAAATCCTTAATTTAATTGGACAGAAAATTAAGTGATGAATTAGAGTGGACATTGAGAATTATGATTAACTGATGATTCTAATTTTCTATAGTAATTTTATTCGAAATTGCAAATCATAAATTTCCATGACGTATGAACCAAGTTAGCAAAAATTTTCTAGTCTACTTTTCGCAAATCACAAATATACACCTGGGATTAACAATAAAAATCACAACAATGGTTTTGAGTTGTTGGAATTTCCTCTAGAGATTTGACAGGATGAGAAAATTTAATCCAGATGTTGTTTGTGGAATATCAAATTTTTATTTTACAAAAGAATATTATTTAACATTTTTTACATTAATTTAATCAATTTTGAGTCTAAAATTTCTGACATTATTGTTAAAATCTTTCAACCAAGTTTTAGAGAATTTTCATATATGCGTAAAAAATTGAAATCCAACGAAACCAACAATGAAATCTTTTTCGCAATATCGAACAATGGTAGTGTGACTTATGAGTTCCAGTTGGAGTGTAAATGGGGCTTAATAGCGATAAAAGTGAAATTTTTAACATTGCGCGGTTAGTTTTCTAAAATCATCTTTTTTTTTGGAAAAGGCAAAAAAAAAAGAAAAAATTTTTTTTTTGTTTTTGGGGATTACTAACTTAATTTTTATAATTTAGGGTTCAATTGTAACAATGAGTTCCAAAAATAGCCTAAGATTAGTCGGATTTTTTATATTTTTAGTTTCTTGGTAAAAAAGAAAATTTTCCAGAAAAAACCCATTCCTAATCACCTGATTTCGAAAGTACTTTATTAGAATTTAAAAAAAAAATGGTAACAGACACCATGCTATGAATTATGAATGAGATTTCATTATTCTCAGAAGTTAGGAATTATTAACATCTGATCCTTAATAATTATTCTTCAACAGAAAAATATTGTACAGTGATATGATTGGTTGTCATGGGAACGAATGTTATGGATGTAATCAATAGGACTATTTAGTCAATAAATAAGAGTCGAATTTTTATTTTTCGTCTTGAAAAGTGATACTTTTTTTTTTTCCTAATTCTAATCCTTGAACAATCAAAACTAAAAATAATTATTGATTTTTTTTTCTCTTTAAAAAGGCAAAAAAGTTCCATTTTGTGATTAACACGTTTGATACACAAGTAAGGTGAGACATTATATCTATGTAGTTCATTTAAATATATTTTAGGGTGAGAGGATTATATTTACCTAAAAGGTTTCTCAACAATCAACAGAATTTATGAGAATTAACTGTTTTATTTTTCAAAAGGTTCAAATTCTGACTCATTCAGGGGAAAACGCAGAGGGAATTTCTAAATTTAAATTTAAGACCAACGTTTTTATTAGAAATTTTTTTTTTTTCAAAATGAAAAACTATGAAGTTTATGTGATGAAATCAAGAGGTTTAGATCTCAACGTCATTGGTTGAAAAATTTAGGTTGAGTCATGTGGTTACATGGGATCCACGAGGTTAATACCAACCGCGGGAATTCTATAAAATAAATTTTTTTTTTTTTTTTTTGAAAACGGTCTACAACAGGACGTCATGGGTTAATTTCATCCCAGAATTAAAAAAAATAATTATTGTAATTTTATTAGAAATTATTGTAATTTTATTAAAAATTATTGAGGCAATTCCCGACGCCTTAGTTAAGTTGTTAAGTTTTTATATGTTATTTTTTTAAATTTTGGTTAAACTACAGCTGATTGGGTGCTGAAATATGATTTTGACTTTAGGATTACAAAACTTGACCTTACCTCATCACTGTTGACCTTAGATTTTGATTGTTGAAGAAGAGTTTACAAATCAATTAAAAAAACAAATGAAACTAGCGTGATTAATGTGCGAAATTAGCGTGACTATTGATAAATGAAGGAAAGAAATAAAAATAAAAAAATAAGAAGAAAAAATATACCACTGAGCATATTTATATGAAATATTTTTGCATATTCGTGATCAGCAACAACATATTAGTTTACTAGGCGCCNAGAAATAAAAATAAAAAAATAAGAAGAAAAAATATACCACTGAGCATATTTATATGAAATATTTTTGCATATTCGTGATCAGCAACAACATATTAGTTTACTAGGCGCCGTATATTCGGTGCCGTAATTTCGGCACCGTAATTTCGGCACCGTATTTTCATGCGCCGTATTTTCGTGCGGCGTACCTTCGTGGAACGCAAATATTATATTTTTGTTAGAAATTGTTAAGTAGCATGTTGCGTGGTCACACTAAATACACTTTCTACGGTAGTTAAATGATTGATGATCATTGGTNAGTCAATAGTCAACTCGTGAGTCATAGTCATGCGATATCCTAAATTGACTTTAGCGCTATGTAAATTTTATGCTAATTTCTGTTCTTTATAAGCAGTAATTAGTCTAAGAGAATTAATTTATTGTTTCAAAATTGTAAAATTTTTTGAGACGATCTTTCTCTTGGTTTTGGCTTTGTATTTTCATATGGTGGTCATGTATAAGGCTGGGGCCTAGAGCGTTTGATTCAGCATCAAATTTCCAATAGGACTCACTTATCATTTACCAACTTAAAATTCATAAAAAAATAACGTAACGAACGATTTTTTTTTCGAATTTTTGTGAAGATGTGACGAGGGCTTAAGTTATCATCCCCTAGCGCTACTATTGGTCTTCTCTCTCCTATTGACAAACAGTTTTGAATGACTAATCTAACATATTTCCCTAATTGAAAATCTTTACCAATTTGAAGGCAGTAAAAGAACATCTTGAATTTGCAAAAATCATTTTTATTTCCATATTTGACTCATTTTCCAATTAGCCAATCTCTTTGAGAAGTTATGAAGCATTTAGTAGATTAGAAAGAAGCAGAAATATGAGGTTTTAACTATGAATAAATTAGAAATTAAGTGATGAGTTTTAAAATAAATTTTTATGAATAGAAATCCTTAATTTAATTGGACAGAAAATTAAGTGATGAATTAGAGTGGACATTGAGAATTATGATTAACTGATGATTCTAATTTTCTATAGTAATTTTATTCGAAATTGCAAATCATAAATTTCCATGACGTATGAACCAAGTTAGCAAAAATTTTCTAGTGTACTTTTTGCAAATCACAAATATACACCTGGGATTAACAATAAAAATCACAACAATGGTTTTGAGTTGTTGGAATTCCCTCTAGAGATTTGACAGGATGAGAAAATTTAATCCAGATGTTGTTTGTGGAATATCAAATTTTTATTTTACAAAAGAATATTATTTAACATTTTTTACATTAATTTAATCAATTTTGAGTCTAAAATTTCTGACATTATTGTTAAAATCTTTCAACCAAGTTTTAGAGAATTTTCATATATGCGTAAAAAATTGAAATCCAACGAAACCAACAATGAAATCTTTTTCGCAATATCGAACAATGGTAGTGTGACTTATGAGTTCCAGTTGGAGTGTAAATGGGGCTTAATAGCGATAAAAGTGAAATTTTTAACATTGCGCGGTTAGTTTTCTAAAATCACCTTTTTTTTTTTGGAAAAGGCAAAAAAAAAAAAAAAAATTTTTTTTTGTTTTTTTGGGATTACAAACTTAATTTTTATAATTTAGGGTTCAATTGTAACAATGAGTTCCAAAAATAGCCTAAGATTAGTCGGATTTTTGATATTTTTAGTATCTTGGTAAAACACAAAATTTTCCAGAAAAAACCCATTCCTAATCACCTGATTTCGAAAGTACTTTATTAGAATTTAAAAAAAAAATNGAAAATTTTCCAGAAAAAACCCATTCCTAATCACCTGATTTCGAAAGTACTTTATTAGAATTTAAAAAAAAAATGGTAACAGACACCATGCTATGAATTATGAATGAGATTTCATTATTCTCAGAAGTTAGGAATTATTAACATCTGATCCTTAATAATTATTCTTCAACAGAAAAATATTGTACAGTGATATGATTGGTTGTCATGGGAACGAATGTTATGGATGTAATCAATAGGACTATTTAGTCAATAAATAAGAGTCGAATTTTTATTTTTCNCATGGGAACGAATGTTATGGATGTAATCAATAGGACTATTTAGTCAATAAATAAGAGTCGAATTTTTATTTTTCTTAATTCTAATCCTTGAACAATCAAAACTAAAAATAATTATTGATTTTTTTTTTCTCTTTAAAAAGGCAAAAAAGTTCCATTTTGTGATTAACACGTTTGATATACAAGTAAGGTGAGACATTATATCTATGTAGTTCATTTAAATATATTTTAGGGTGAGAGGATTATATTTACCTAAAAGGTTTCTCAACAATCAACAGAATTTATGAGAATTAACTGTTTTATTTTTCAAAAGGTTCAAATTCTGACTCATTCAGGGGAAAACGCAGAGGGAATTTCTAAATTTAAATTTAAGACCAACGTTTTTATTAGAAATTTTTTTTTTTTCAAAATGAAAAACTATGAAGTTTATGTGATGAAATCAAGAGGTTTAGATCTCAACGTCATTGGTTGAAAAATTTAGGTTGAGTCATGTGGTTACATGGGATCCACGAGGTTAATACCAACCGCGGGAATTCTATAAAAAAATTTTTTTTTTTTTTTTTTTGAAAACGGTCTACAACAGGACGTCATGGGTTAATTTCATCCCAGAATTAAAAAAANTTTTTTTTTTTTTTTTTTTGAAAACGGTCTACAACAGGACGTCATGGGTTAATTTCATCCCAGAATTAAAAAAATAATTATTGTAATTTTATTAGAAATTATTGTAATTTTATTAAAAATTATTGAGACAATTCCCGACGCCTTAGTTAAGTTGTTAAGTTTTTATATGTTATTTTTTTAAATTTTGGTTAAACTACAGCTNACAATTCCCGACGCCTTAGTTAAGTTGTTAAGTTTTTATATGTTATTTTTTTAAATTTTGGTTAAACTACAGCTGATTGGGTGCTGAAATATGATTTTGACTTTAGGATTACAAAACTTGACCTTACCTCATCACTGTTGACCNCAGCTGATTGGGTGCTGAAATATGATTTTGACTTTAGGATTACAAAACTTGACCTTACCTCATCACTGTTGACCATAGATTTTGATTGTTGAAGAAGAGTTTACAAATCAATTAAAAAATCAAATGAAACTAGCGTGATTAATGTGCGAAATTAGCGTGACTATTGATAAATGAAGGAAAGAAATAAAAATAAAAAAATAAGAAGAAAAAATATGCCACTGAGCATATTTATATGAAATATTTTTGCATATTCGTGATCAGCAACAACATATTAGTTTACTAGGCGCCGTATATTCGGTGCCGTAATTTCGGCACCGTAATTTCGGTGCCGTATTTTCCGCATCGTATTTTCATGCGCCGTATTTTCGTGCGCCGTACCTTCGTGGAACGCAAATATTATATTTTTGTTAAGTAGCATGTTGCGTGGTCACACTAAATACACTTTCTACGGTAGTTAAATGATTGATGATCATTGGTTAATAACTGTTATTTGTTACGCTTTATAGTAATTGGTGAGAATGGGTAAGTCGAAGTCTCGAAGCGGTGGTAAAGGAAAAAAGAAAGGAAAGCGGGATAATTTGAGCGAAGAAGAGAAGAAAAAATTAGCAGAACAAAAAGCGCTAGCTGAGAAAGAAAAGCTTATCGCGCGTCAAAATCTTACAAAAGCTTTTCTAAAGGTATATTTGACTAAATTTAAAAAAAAAGCGCTACATAAAAAAATTGTTTTTTTGTTTTTGTCTCTGAATAGGTAAAAAAAGACAAGGAGTATGAACTCGTGAAGCTAAATAATAACAAGATTTTGGACTTGTGGCGTCCTCATCTTCGCAAACAGAAAATTAAGGAACTACTGGAAGAATATCAGGTTAGTAGAATATATTAACCCTAATAAAACCAAAAAAAATTCCGTGAAACTGTCATAAATAATTTGAAACTTTTGGTAGGAATTAATGAAAGCTTATGCAAGACTGATTTTTAATGTGATATTTATCATAATTTTTATCATGATTTTTATCATGATTTTTATCATAATGTTAATAATGATTTTTATCAATGTTTTTATCAAAATAGTTACCATAATTTTGATGATGAGACTATGATATTTATGTTTAAATATTCGAAATTGTGAAATATTTTTAAATTTCTAGTACATACGAGCCGCTTTTGAGAAGGCTTATGACAAAAAATCACAATGGATTGCTGACCTGGAAAAAAATTTAGGGAAAAATGAAGGGGATTATGAACAAGCCACTAACGGCCATCTTTCTATGATCGACAAGCTCATGGGTAATCCGTCAATCGCAATGCTAAAGTTGATATAAATTTTGATGGGAATATTTAAAACATTATTTCGTACATAATTTCACTTTATTTTTATTTTTATTTATAGAATTCTATGATCAACGGTTGAAAGAGGTGGAACAGTTTTATGAAGATGCACGGTCGGAATTATACGCGTGTCTAGAGTTTGAGAGAAAAAAAATTCAAAAGGCGCATACGCTGAAAATGGAGGAATTGCGTTCTGGAATGGTAAAATTGGCAGAAGATGTGGCTCGTGCAGACGAGGCAGCTCGGCTTGAGCAGTACACCAAACTTATGGAAATTCGAACGCAGGTTACCTAACTTTAACTTCTGAATATCCTTCATGCGCACACGCGCACACACGCACACGCGCGCACGCGCACATGCGCACATGCGCAACTTTGAATCTTTTTTATTATTTTTTTTTTCAGGNCACGCACACGCGCGCACGCGCACATGCGCACATGCGCAACTTTGAATCTTTTTTATTATTTTTTTTTTCAGGGAAATCATGAATTGTACCTCTACCGGAACTTAATGACAGAAAAAGCGNATCTTTTTTATTATTTTTTTTTTCAGGGAAATCATGAATTGTACCTCTACCGGAACTTAATGACAGAAAAAGCGAACGAAGTTTGGTCTCAATTACATTACAAAGTCATGGGATACGTCGTAAGATTTTACAGGCTTAATTAGGTTTAACTTTTAGGTATTTATTAATTTTGATTGAAATTAAAAAAAAAATATTTTGAAAAAAAAAGTAATTTCTTCGTTTTGAGATTATCTAATTTTTCAAAAATTCCAGAATACAAACGGTGACAAAAAGAAGGAATTGGTGGAGTTGTTAGCGAAAGATGAAATCATGTCAAAAACTGTCCAAGATCTGTACGAACGACGCGCAGTTTTGGTGGTATGATTCAAATTTTGAATAATTCAAATTCTTAACACTGATTCGTTGTTGCTAAATTTACTCATTGTATGTAACATAATATGCTCAGGATGGGATCAAAGAAATAAGAAAGCAACGAGAGTTATTTGCGCAGGCGTATGACCTCTACATTACCAATATTAAAGATATCCGTGACAAGAACAGAGACATCTACAACAAAGTCTCAACCAATCGAAAGAAGCTCCTTAAGAAGAGCCAATCAGCACTTTTGGAATTATCTCTGGCTGTGTTTGGGGTCAATGAGGTCAACCTATAACAATAATACTTATATTTTCATATTTAAAAATTAAGGATCTATCAATCTGATTACAGGAGTTGGATGGTTTGGTGGATAAACGAGAAAAAGTACTTCTCCTAGTTAGTCGGGTATTGGAAGACGAAAATGAGATTGAGGGTGTTGACCCCTTCCTGGGTCACTTGGGTTTGGGTGGTATAAATCAACTCGAAGATTGGTCAAACAAGGTTACAACAGATCAGAACTTGGAATCTGGAAAAAATAAAGGACTTAATAAATTTTTTATCGAAGTTAACAATGTGGTTCATCGATTTGACTGTGACTGTGTCAAGTGTACTTGTGAGAGTGACGGAGAACCTGACCAAATCCATGGACCAATCAAAAGCGTACTAGACTTTATACAATCAAACTAGTTTAGTAATAATGTAACCTCATATGTCAGAAATAATTTTATTGAAAAATTTTTCTTTATTTTTGACAGATGATTCAGAGTTATGCAAAATTAGATCGATTTTGGATCCGGTACAACAAAGTCTCTCTTGAGCACTTGGCAATTGCGCAAGAGCGCCAAAAAGTTCTTAAAGATAACAAAGATTTGAAACTTTGTATTAAGCACTACATGGCGGGACTAAATCCACCGGCTCTTGACACTTTCAAATACTCACCTAAAATTTTTGTAAGTTTAATTATAACTGACACATTGGTAAATCAATCTTAAGGCATGCGCAAAAACAATAATTTAATTTTTCATTAGAGTTGGTCAGGGAATTTTGACCTCCATATTTAAGTTTGTAGAGTATATGACTGAGGGGTAGTTCTTCCTCAACAATGTCGAAGTGATTGAACATGAAGTGGATTCAATTTTCCCTCTGTGAGTTAAAGGNCCTCAACAATGTCGAAGTGATTGAACATGAAGTGGATTCAATTTTCCCTCTGTGAGTTAAAGGATGTGGCTTTTGAGACAATAGATGTTGCCAATTCGTCGTACCACTGTACTGCTCAAACTTAAAATTAATTGTGAAAATTAAATTATTTGAATTTAATGTTCCGCATGGCTCAGCTTTTGGCGTAAGCCAGAGCCACTGGCTCAATGAGCCATGGCTCATGGCTCACCCGANGTTGTGGCTTTTGAGGCAATAGATGTTGCCAATTCGTCGTACCACTGCACTGCTCAAACTTAAAATTAATTGTGAAAATTAAATTATTTGAATTTAATGTTCCGCATGGTTCAGCTTTTGGCGTAAGCCAGAGCCACTGGCTCAATGAGCCATGGCTCATGGCTCACCCGAGCAGTGAGCCAGCTCATGAGCCATTGCTCTAGCTCCGCACTTTAGTTGAGCTGGCTCATGAGCCAGAGCCATAGCTCATGGCTCAACAAAAAAAAATTTTTTTCCCCGTTAATATGCACATTTTGCTAAAAGCGAGAATGACCTAGTGAGAATAATCCAACACGAATCATNAGCAAAAAAATTTTTTTTCCCCGTTAATATGCACATTTTGCTAAAAGCGAGAATGACCTAGTGAGAATAATCCAACACGAATCATAATTATGAACTGGCTAAAGGCAAATTGACTTTCAGTGACCGAAAATTCCAAAAATTAAAAAAAAAAGTGATGATTTGGAAGAAAAAAAAATGAAAAGCTAGAGGAAAAGTGGAGGAATTTAAAGGAAAAGTTGAGCCATTGAGCCATGACTCACAAGTTTTGTTGAGCTGGCTCATGAGCTACGGCTCTAGCTCAAAATTACTACATGAACCAGAGCCATCCACTGGCTCTGGCTCTGAAATTTTTGTGAGCCAGCTCGAGCCAGAGCCAGANAGCTAGAGGAAAAGTGGAGGAATTTAGAGGAAAGGTTGAGCCATTGAGCCATGACTCACAAGTTTTGTTGAGCTGGCTCATGAGCTACGGCTCTGGCTCAAAATTACTACATGAACCAGAGCCATCCACTGGCTCTGGCTCTGAAATTTTTGTGAGCCAGCTCGAGCCAGAGCCAGAGCCAGAGCCATTGAGTCAGCTCATGAGCCAGAGTCATGCAAAAACACTATTTGAATTTAAATCCAATTCCCATTGCTAAAGAGGTGCTAAAGTATTTAAATTACCGCTAAAGTAATAATCGGAATTACCGGGAGCACTAATTAAAAGTCCAAAATTTACAAATAAAACTAAAGGACACACTGGTACAGACATTATAAAATAACTTGAAGATTTGTTTTAAATCAACTACCGCTACATCAATATCGAATTACCGGGAACAAAATCTTAAAAATTCGAGAATGATAAAATGAATATTCAGGCTGTTTGAACAAACTGAGAAAATAAATTTCAAAATCGTTTCTTTAAAATTTCAAAATTCCAAAATTGGCAAATACTGTTGAGGACGTATAGGTCGTATTAATCATTGTTGNATATTATAAAATAACTTGAAGATTTGTTTTAAATCAACTACCGCTACATCAATATCGAATTACCGGGAACAAAATCTTTAAAATTGATAATTCAGGCTGTTTGAATGATAAAATGAATATTCAGGCTGTTTGAACAAACTGAGAAAATAAATTTCAAAATTGTTTCTTTAAAATTTCAAAATTCCAAAATTGGCAAATACTGTTGAGGACGTATAGGTCGTATTAATCATTGTTGTTGAGCCGTTAATTGGCCAATGATCCTTGGAATTGATAACTTCTAGAAGTATAAGATTTGAGGAATTATATGAACACTGTCTTCTTCCTTTAATTATTATTGTATTCATAACAATTAACTAAATTAATTTATTACTTTGTTACTTTTTTTCAGGAAGAAAACACTCGAAAAATTGAAGAATTTATGGAAAATATGGTTCAAGCGAAACTCCGACGGAAATGTGGGGAACTTGGAGTGAAACGAATTAAATGAACATATAATCAACTCAAATGAAGATTCACTTACACCAAGGATTTGCGAATTTTTTTTATACTAAATAGCACAATAGAGGCGCTAATTTGCAAAATAAAGTAACATTTGTGTAAATTTTGTTATCTTTTCATTTTTCTGGAGTCTATGGATATGAATTTAGTGATGAGTTTCCAGCATTGCCGAAATAGCTCAGTTGGGAGAGCGTTAGACTGAAGATCTAAAGGTCGCTGGTTCAATCCCGGCTTTCGGCAATTTGAAAACTTTTTTTGTTACTTTTACTTTTTTATTATTAATTATATTTAGAATTGAGTTAGCTATAGGAAATAATAATAAAATTATCCTATAAACATCATAATATTTACTTTTTCTTTAAAAATTTGCAATCATATGTAATTTCATCAAAAATTGATTATAATTTGTATTACAAAAAACACTTCCAGGTAAATTTTTTATTTTTTATTAAAGGTAATAATAATTAATTGGGTGATTGAGTAATAAGATAGTGTTCAATCGTTTTAAATTACTAATTTATTATTTATTTTGCAACAAAAAAGGTAATGTTGTTGCCCTTGGTTTGTTAGAANTCAATCGTTTTAAATTACTAATTTATTATTTATTTTGCAACAAAAAAGGTAATGTTGTTGCCCTTGGTTTGTTAGAAACGTCCCTGATTGGCTGTCTAGTGTCTCAGGTAAACAATACATAACTCTCAAGTATCACTCATACTTGTTATAATCGACCATATAACATAGTTATTTTCATTTTCTTCACACCTGGATTTTCCTAATTTTTTTTTATATTTGAACAGTTACAGAAACCTTTCATAAATGAAAAGTTTATCGTGTAGATTTTATGGCAGAAAAGATNTTTTATATTTGAACAGTTACAGAAACCTTTCATAAATGAAAAGTTTATCGTGTAGATTTTATGGCAGAAAAGATTAAAAAAAAAAAATCTTAAAAATTTACCTCCAGATATTTAAAAGAGTAAAAAAAATGTTGTCTAATTTAGTATTTATTAACCGCGAACAGTGGAACTGAAGAGGGTTATACAAACTTTATGTCTGTCTGTCTGTCTGTTTGTACATTTAAGTGAACTTGTAAATACAGTTAATTTACTATAAAATTGAATAGCTTTGAATTGAATAAGGATTTAAAAAATTAGAGTTTGGCGCCGTAAAATAAAAAAAAAATAAAAAAAACTTAAGTTTATATTAGAAATAGTTCTACGATAAAAGAAAAATTATATAATGTTTCTTGTATTTTACAACATGATTCTTTAAAAAGGACTTACTTACTCTATTCTATGACTTCTTAATCTCTATGGTTATAGTTATAGGTTTAGTTCTAATTGTTGCTTTTTGTATAATGAAATACTACCATGTTGTATAAAGCTGTAATTAAAATTTCTCGCCTCGATGATCTTCAAATATATAATCATAATGAATTAAGATAAAGTTCGGTGAATTATATAAGACGTAGAGACTTGATTGGCGTTTTCATTGTCCAGTAGACATTAAAGGACCTTACGTAAGCGCCTGTTCGTTCTAAATCACAAGAGCTTGATGATAGCTAGAAGTTTCAAGATCTTGGGTGCTTCCTTGAGAGATCCAGTTTCTAGAAACTCGTTTTTGTCGTCTCCTATATCTTCAGATGAGAATTCGTTCGAAAGTTCACTTCTCCAAGAGACTCAGGACAGGATACAACTCCAGTAACCAATCAGAAACCATCTATAGTAAGTCTATTTTATACTCAGAAAATCTAATAACTGTCAAGGAATTGACTTTTAAAATTTTATAAAATTTTTTTTATTTCTAAGAAATATATAAAATTTGAATTATATTTTTGTTAAGTACTAAAGCTTAACGCGCATAACTCTTATAGATATAAGCCATAATTATATTAGTTGAGTCAACTTTTCTTTTCTTTTTATACAAAATTGATTAACTTATAATGATAAAAAATATCTAATTGTACCATTTTAAGCTTGCTGCTTTTGATTGTATGAATGAAACTTTATTTTTGGAAGTATAATTTGGGCTTAAGATAGAAATAATTGTATTGTTAAAAAATTTTTTTAATGAGTATTATTGGATTTTTAATTTAAAAATTAAATATATATAAACATACATGTATATATGTATATCTTTGTGTATATAATTAGTATAAATTAGGCTTAAAATTTAAACATTTGGTCGCTTTACGCGGTACGCGGGTGACATTAAGATGGAATATTCTAATTATATGGTTTAAAAATAAATTTTTAACTATAAATTGTGATAAAATTGGGCTTAAAAACATATATGACAATTTATACCATCGGTAATATAAATTGGGCTTAAAAACTTATACGGCAATTTATACCATCGGTTGTATAAATTGGGCTTAAAAACTTATATGGCAATTTATACCTTAGGTAGTATAAATTGGGTTTAAAAATTTGTCCTAAAAGAAATAGACTTAAAAGTTTGAACCTGAAAATGAAAATTTAATAACATTTTTTTTTGTCGTTAGTGGTTTATAAATTTTAAAATTATTGATCCCTTTTTATAAATTTTGTGTGCAGATGTCTACCGAACCAAAAAATCAGATGACGAATGGACATGCTACGTTGAATGGACATGGTGTGAAACCTTGTCCACTTGTTCTTGACGGTGCAGAACTCAAACGTCGTAAAAGTCTTCTAACCAGAAATGGGCACTCACATGATTTTTGTGAATCTGATCCTCCTGGCTCTCCCATTGGTCCAAGAACAGCAGCCTCGTCAGGTAACTTGTTCTTAAGTAAATTTAACTCCAATGTTGAACATTCAAAAAAAAAAAAAAATTTTTTTTTAATTATTATTTTGATGAAATAATTATATTATCACACCCTTCACGGTTGACTTCTCACCTTTTTATATAACAGAATTTATGAGCAAGTTTTTCAATGTCAAAAATCAGGTTTTTAATTATTATTCATCAAACCACGGAATTTAGTGTAAAAACAAGTTTATTTAATATTTATATATCCTTTCCTGAAAATCTAATAATTATTGGTAATTTGATTATTTCAAATTTCAAATTTATTCAATTTTAAGAGTTTGTTTTAAATTTAGGTTACTTTTATTACATTTTAAAGATTCTGAATATTGTCTAAATTTTTTTATTTTTTCTTTTACGCACACACATTTCCGTGTGATAGATTACTACTTATAAAAACTAGTTCAAGTNCCTTTCCTGAAAATCTAATAATTATTGGTAATTTGATTATTTCAAATTTCAAATTTATTCAATTTTAAGAGTTTATTTTAAATTTAGGTTACTTTTATTACATTTTAAAGATTCTGAATATTGTCTATATTTTTTTATTTTTTCTTTTACGCACACACATTTCCGTGTGATAGATTACTACTTATAAAAACTAGTTCAAGTNTATTTTTTTATTTTTTCTTTTACGCACACACATTTCCGTGTGATAGATTACTACTTATAAAAACTAGTTCAAGTACAAGGGTTAAAAATTTTTATTGATAAAATCACTCAAAGTGTGACTTTTTTTTTGTATGTATAACAGGACATGAAAACTGTAGTTTTCATCATGACATGGAATTGGATCACAAGCCACCCACGCGAGAAGCTTTGATTCCAAATATGACGGGTGCTTTCAAAGAATTACTTTGGAGTTTAGGAGAAAATCCTGAAAGACAGGGGCTACTCAAGACACCCGAGAGAGCTGCAAAAGCTATGCTTTTTTTCACCAAAGGATATGATCAAACACTTGAAGGTTACTAAATTTTTGTTAAATTTGCCCAACTATAAAAAAAAATTTCTTTTTTTTTTAATTTTTTAGTAGAATTTAGAGTTGTGTGCGAATCAAAATCAATTTTTATACCTTTAAACCTTTGAATCATATAATACGTATTATACAANTAAACCTTTGAATCATATAATACGTATTATACAATCCCATTTATACGCAAACGTAACAAAATTTATTAAATATATCAAAAAAATTTTATATTTTGCAAAAAAAAAATTAAAAAAAATCAAAAAAAAAATCAAAAAAATTGAAAAAATCAAAAAAAAAATCAAAAAAAAAATCATAAAAAATCAAAAACATCAAAAAAATAAAAAAAATAAAAAAAATCAAGAAAATTCCACCTCTAAGGTAAATCGAAATGAGGTAAGATAATTAAACCACATTTTTACAAAAATTTTATACATTTTGATATATACTCTAACTTTAAAATTTTTTTACTAGTAAATAGNAAACCACATTTTTACAAAAATTTTATACATTTTGATATATACTCTAACTTTAAAATTTTTTTACTAGTAAATAGCAATAAACATCACAAAAAAATACTACCAGTTACAANACATTTTTACAAAAATTTTATACATTTTGATATATACTCTAACTTTAAAATTTTTTTACTAGTAAATAGCAATAAACATCACAAAAAAATACTACCAGTTACAACTTACAAATTGTTCCTTGTTGTATGCAAATGAGATAATAACAATAAGAATTTATGATTTTATCCTACGCAATATACAACAATGAATCCAAAAAAAAACATAAAATATGAATAGGTCAGGTTATGAAATATATGTAAAAAAAAATCCTAAAAAATATGACAGTTATTGCAATATTGCAACTCCTTCTAAAGACATTAACACTCGTACTTCTAAGGTTAAATGTGACCTTTTGTCCCTCACTGCGTTGTACACTAAAAGTGCAACTGATAGAGTTTTTTTTTGTTAAAAGTGAAGAAAAAATTAATAATAATAACCTATATTTGAATTATTCCAGGGTTTGAATTTATCTAGTTTATTTTTAAAAAAAAATTTTTTTTTTTGAAATTTTTATATATATTTTTTATTTAAAGAACGTAAAAAAAAAGAGGAAAATGGAAGAGTATGNTTTTTTTTTTGAAATTTTTATATATATTTTTTATTTAAAGAACGTAAAAAAAAAGAGGAAAATGGAAGAGTATGGAATTGATTTCTTGAGTCAAAGAGTAGTAAATTTAGAAATTGAATCCTAAAAAGGGCGTGGTTTTTCCCACTGACTCAGTTTTTTGTTGGATTGAAGTGGTTGAGAGATTGATTCTGTTCTACTTTCTCCACTTGTTGGAAGAAGTTTCTCTTTTTTTGGAGTGAAAGTGGAAGTGAGTGATGTGTGTGATTATAAGGAGTGAATGGGTGGAGGTCAGGAGGATTTTCACTTTTTCTATACATTTTTACTTTCTCTTTCTTTCCATTCAATCAATACTTTCACTTTACACAAGTTTCAAAAACACAGACGGAAATTAATATCTCAGTTGTCCTAAGGCTAAAGGCTAAAGGCTAAAGGCACTTTCACCCACACACAAAACAATAATTCACATCACCTCTTATCATCATTGAACATCTTCAAATGACGTCAATAACAACAGGATTTTATTTACTAATTTTCCATTTACTTCCCCATCCGATTCTTAAGCCCTGAGGCTAAATAGAATTTTATAAACAGAATTACTTATTATAATTATGAAAAAAAAAAAAGCTACGGAAAATCCAGATGCGATTTACCTTTTGGCAAAATTGCGAATTTAGATTCTACGAAGAAGCCTGACTAATCTAATGGAAAATCCATGTAAAACTTGACTATACTACTACTTTCTACTTTTATATATAAAAAAAAAAGCTCAAAGAATACATTTCTACAAGTACAAAAATGGCTTACAGTATCAAGGATTCCGTTTTTTTCTTTAAGTTAAGCCCATGCTAGGTTTTAACCCTATATGCGCCACACCAATATAACTACTACTTTATCTCATATGCGCCACAAAAAATTTTTTATAAAATTTGATTAGTTAAGATATAGCAACCTAAAATAAGATTTTAGATAATCGAAACGTAAAATAAACGTAAAAAATAGAATAATAAGGGTTAAATAGACTTAAAAAACCTAAAATATTTGTTGAAATGTAGCACCCACATTGGGTGGAACCAATGTTGGGTGCTAAGCATACTATATATAACTATGTACAGGGGGTTATTTATATAGCACAATTTACTTTCTCCATTCAAACTTCAAAAAATGCCAACGAGGCTGGGAAGCCGGTGGATACTAGAATTTCAAATTTAAATATACACACTTATCCTTTACTTAGGAAATTCAAATTATACGTTTTTTGTTTTTTGAAAATTATTTATTTGAAATAACTTGTAATATTTATTTCTAATTCTTACTTGATTCTGTCCTTCAGTTTTTTTTCTTTTAACGTACTATGAGAAAACCAGTAACCATTAGATTTATTAGCCGCGCAAATTCTGCGCAAAAATTTTAGTTCTGAAGTAATGTACATGATGGCATCACCACAAACCCACGCTATGTCACTCTTATGCCTTAACAACCAGACTTACTTAAATAACACTCTGTATGTTTCTCAATGTGTCATGTCGAGACACAAAAAATCGTTTTCGTGTCTCAATTTTCATGACACTATAAGTTGTCTTGTCGTTTCATTTCGTGTAACAAATATACTTGAGAATGTAACTTCAAGACAAACATGTAAAATAAACATGTAAAATAAACATGTTGAAAATTGTCTGAAAATGTTCGCCCGTTTGTTAACAGAAAAGAAATACTCACCAATTGATAAAGAAGGGTTAATAAATTAAAGTGTTAATAGGGTTAAAATGAAGGGTTAATGAAAATTTTTATTTTTGAGTATTGTTTATGACTTTTGAATTTTTTTTTTATTATTATTCTAGAGGTCCTAAATGATGCGATATTCGATGAAGACACTGATGAAATGGTGGTGGTAAAAGATATTGAAATGTTCTCAATGTGTGAACATCATTTGGTTCCTTTTTTTGGAAAAGTTTCCATTGGTTACTTACCCAACAAAAAAGTACTCGGACTGAGTAAACTTGCTAGAATTGTTGAAGTATTCAGCAGAAGACTCCAAGGTTTGTTATTTTTAATTTTTTTTGTACAAATTAATTAAAATTAATATTTTTAGATAGATTTTATATATAATATATTAAATTTCAGTTCAAGAGAGATTAACCCGTCAGATTGCGGAAGCAGTACTTGAGGCCATTGAACCTCGTGGTGTTGGGGTCATTGTTGAAGCTTCGTAAGTTTTAACAAATTTCAAATTTTAAATTTTAAATTTTAAATAATCAAATGTTATACAGAATGATTGAAAATAAGTAATTTGAGTCTCATATTTGTATTTTTTTTTTAGACACATGTGTATGGTGATGCGCGGAGTTCAAAAAATCAACAGTAAAACTGTTACGAGCTCCATGTTGGGTGAATTTCGGGAAAATTCAAAAACTCGTGAAGAATTTTTGGCTTTTAGTCGTTCCAAGTAGAAATTATACACATTGAAAAAAATTTTTAACTTCAGACTAATGAAACTCACAACGACATTATTTTTTATTATTTCAAAATTAAAACTTTGTAATGACTGAAGAGAGACTTTATGACCAAAGGACTAAACGAGAGACTTTTGAAAGGGACCAATCCAAACGAAGAGACAATATTAACCAATCATAGACGGGCACAAATTTTTCCTTTACTCAATTTAATTTTACACTGTGAAACATCGCTAATTGTAAAGTATAATTTTAACTTTTTTTTTCTCTTAAGTTTCTATAAGGAGAACACACTGGTGAAGGCTTCTTGTAAATGTTCAATGATTTATTTTCAACACTGCCAAAATGTAATTTTTACCCATTATACCATAATTTTACATAAAAAAAATTTTTTTTTTTTGTCAAAACTTGCACTGTAACAATTTGCACCAGATTTTTGAAACAGATGTGATTTTTGTTAATCTTATTTGTTTATGAGAAAGGACTTTGAGAAAAATTATTTTATTAACAACTATGAGCCATATAACCGGATAAAATTGGTAGATATGACAAAAATTGTGCAACGTTTGCAAAAAAAAATATTTTCACTGACATCTGTTCAATTTGTGTTCTTAGCTTTATAATTCATATCGTATTATTTTTTTGCAATAATCCTGCTTATAAAAAAAAGGACCAATCAGAACTATTTAATAGAATTTTAAAGGTATATAGGACTTGTGTTATCTAATATGAGCATGGCACAAATTACCTTGTAAAAAGTGTATTATATTAGAAATAGACGATTGTGTGTTAGTCCAAAATCAATAGAAAAATGAACGAAATAGTGAATTGTAGTGTAAGTAAAAAAACAAACTTAATTTGATGTATGTAGCGAAATTATCAGATGATAAAAATTACTTATGAATCGATTTCTGATTTTTAAACAAGTAGACTATTGCCCATGTATGGGACCAATTTGACAAAAATTAATAATAAACAATGCTATTTTCTGTTTGAAACTTGAAATTTGATGGATAATTTGGCGATAGTACCGATACAATCAATTGATATTATCGATAATATCGATAATATCAACTGATAGTATCGATAATACATTGCATTTAATATCGATAATATCCAGGACAATCGATACTACCGATCATATTCAGCATATGCTCGCTTTTCTAACTGGTATCACTATCAACAGAATAATCTCGATATTTTCGATAACGTAAAATTAAAAAAAAATTTTGTGGAAAAGTGATAACAGTTTCAGAGATAACATTCAAAGGCAAGATATGAAATAGAAACAATCAAGTATCTTCGATCACTATACAACATAAGTTATGGTTTTATGAAATTTGAAATTTTTGGATGTCATTTTTGAGACGATGTCCAAGAGATGGGCATTTCGAATGAATATCGAGAAAAAACATATTCAGTTTTCAAAAGATCATAACTTTTGTTCTAGTAATCATGGATGCTTGATTTTTGCAAAGTTATATTCTACTTTTTAATGCTTTATCTGAAACTGTTAATGATTTCTCAGGAAAAATGAATTACGTTTAAGACAGAGAGTTGAAATAAATTTATAAGATAGGTTCCTCCATAAGTCTTTTTTTTTGCCTTAAGATATAGTGTTGGACTGTATTTATTGTACCTTTTTGTTTGATAATATGAGCCAATTTTATACAAGACGTGTAGAATTTTCGCACTCTGCAAACTTGTAAGGCGAAAACATTAAATAACAACAACAACAACATATTTGCCTTCATTTATAGCGACTAATCTTGCAGAGTATCGATAATAGTAACTCAATATTACCGGCATTATCGATAATATCAACTCAAAATTATTGGCAGAATCGATAACATCAATACAATGTTATCGGTAATTACAAGACATGTAGACTTTTCGCACTCTGCAAACTTGTAAGGCGAAAGCATTAAATAAAAACAACAACAACATAATTTGCCTTCACTTATAGCGACTAATCTTGTATAGTATCGATAATAGTAACTCAATATTACCGGCATTATCGATCATATCAACTCAAAATTATTGGCAGAATCGATAACATCAATACAATGTTATCGGTAATTACAAGACATGTAGACTTTTCGCACTCTGCAAACTTGTAAGGCGAAAGCATTAAATAAAAACAACAACAACATAATTTGCCTTCACTTATAGCGACTAATCTTGTATAGTATCGATAATAGTAACTCAATATTACCGGCATTATCGATCATATCAACTCAAAATTATTGGCAGAATCGATAACATCAATACAATGTTATCGGTAATATTGATAACATCAACTCAATTTTATCGGCAGTATCGATAACATCAACTCAATATTATCGGTATTGTCGATAACAGCAGCTAAATATTATCGGTATTGTCAATAACATCTACTAAATATTATCGCTATTGTCGATATCAACTCAATATTACCGGTATTGTCGATAATATAAACTTAATATTACCGATGTTGTCGATACCAAATCAATATTACCGGTATTGTCGATAAAATCAACGCAACATTACCGGTATTTTCGATATCAACTCAATATTATAAATATTATCGATAATATCAATAGTATCAACTAATAATATCCATAACGCAAACCATGATTTAAGCTCGGTATCATTCGAAAACTCTTACTGAGCTGATTCCAAATATTTAATATTTAAATTGCACCATCTAATTATTTCACTTTTCAAAAAATTTTCTCTTATTATTATTAGTCCTATAGTCAGTATTTCTCCATAGTTGTAAGGAAGTGGTGTTAGTTGCTGACCTCTTCTGGTTAGGAAACGAGAGAAGGAGCATTTCCTATGCTTGAGATTTTTTCTATTATTTCCCCTCCCTACTACCCGGTTCGGATTTCTACCCGGATGACGATACGGAGGGGAGAAAATCCTCAGTCATCGCTTCCCTTCACAACCAATCACATCAACTCCCTATCCTCGTCTGCATCTGTCTCTCTCACATGGACCACGAAACACAAGATAGTATCACCAGACACCTAAAGTTACCACTTTGACCCAAGGTCACTATGAATCAAAGAGAAAATTAAAGAAAATGAAGCATTTTTTCAACCCTCTTACTTGGATTCTACGTTTTTCATTTTGTCAAGGTAATCCAAAAAAAAAAAATTTTTTTTTCAAATTTAACAATAATTTTATATAATACATATTAACTGAACATAATGATATGAAATTGGGAGTATAGTTGAGGATTCAGGGTACTAAAAAGTATCTTATATCCTAAATCCTCTACCCGAATACTTTTGATTAGACGTTACTGTTGTTTACCATGTTGTTATCAACCTACTCTGATTTTTGATGTTATAAATCCTTAAGTGAAAATCCTTACTTGGTATTTTTTAGACTCTATTTCGTATCCGGTGAAAGGAGAAAGTGAATAATGAATGAGGTTTTCACATGTACGTATTTTTTGAAAAACTTTCTCCAATCAGATCCCATTTTACCCATCCAATCAGATTCCTTCTAAATGGTTTTCCCTCATGGCATTTTCGTTTTTCCTTTGGATAAAATTGAGTCTATAAGAAAAAAAAATTCATTCTTGTGTAGATTTTCTATTCCTGATCTCTAAAAGTTCACCCTTTTTAGGATTTTTTATGTTCTCAATGAGAGACAATGGAAAGGGTCATCGATTTAAGTATAAAAAAAAAACTTTCTCAGAAAGAATAAAAGACATAAAATAAGAGGGAAATTTCAACAACGGAACAATTTTGTTTTTCCATATTGTATAGGAAAAAAAAATTTTTTTTTTGGTGATAATCAATTGCTTGGTTGTTTAATGTCCTACTTTCTCTCATAGTGAAAGTCCATTGTTGAGAGTGGAATTAATCCCTTCGTTTATGGGTCTATGAGTCACTCCCATTAACTAGACTCATAAAATATATACCCTTTCCAGACATGTAAAAAGGGGAGCAGGACTCGAATTCACGACACTTTATTACCTATCCTAACTCCTACCCAACAAAATACACTTACACCACTCTATTTCTCTACATACACTCACTGATAACCTACACAACAACCCATTATTATACAAATACTAACAACTTTTTCTCAATTGGCTAACTTAATTTTACCAAAAAAACCGCTTCAGGAAACCACCCAGGGTTGAAAAGTTGATACAAATGAACAAATCTGATTAAAATCAAGAATTAAATCAAATTATTTATTTTTACATAAATTAATAAATTTTTTCTATAAATTACGATTTGTTACGAATAATTACTATGATTTTGTATTAAATTATATAATAAATTATGATTCATTACTAAAAATTCTTAAAAATAATAATTAAATATTATTGAAAACCTCGATAAATACCTTCAAATACCCAGTTATGTTTCGGATTTTAGAGAATTATGCAATATTGAGGTAATTAACATTATGTTCTGTAAAGCGTCAAAGGTATAATAGAGGAATAAAACATTGNTTTCTATAAATTACGATTTGTTACGAATAATTACTATGATTTTGTATTAAATTATATAATAAATTATGATTCATTACTAAAAATTCTTAAAAATAATAATTAAATATTATTGAGAACCTCGATAAATACCTTCAAATACCCAGTTATGTTTCGGATTTTAGAGAATTATGCAATATTGAGGTAATTAACATTATGTTCTATAAAGCGTCAAAGGTATAATAGAGGAATAAAACATTATAAAGCATTATAAAGCATTATAAAGCATTATAAAGCATTATAAAGCATTATAAAGCATTATAAAGCATTATAAAGCATTATAAAGCATTATAAAGCATTATAAAGCATTATAAAGCATTATAAAGCATTATAAAGCATTATAAAGCATTATAAAGCATTATAAAGCATTATAAAGCATTATAAAGCATTATAAAGCATTATAAAGCATTATAAAGCATTATAAAGCATTATAAAGCATTATAAAGCATTATAAAGCATTATAAAGCATTATAAAGCATTATAAAGCATTATAAAGCATTATAAAGCATTATAAAGCATTATAAAGCATTATAAAGCATTATAAAGCATTATAAAGCATTATAAAGCATTATAAAGCATTATAAAGCATTATAAAGCATTATAAAGCATTATAAAGCATTATAAAGCATTATAAAGCATTATAAAGCATTATAAAGCATTATAAAGCATTATAAAGCATTATAAAGCATTATAAAGCATTATAAAGCATTATAAAGCATTATAAAGCATTATAATGCAATATAAAACATTTTTTACGGTTTTGTTGTATTTTAAACAGTATTTTTCATCATTTAAATTATTCAATTCCTTGTCCCCTGGCACTAATTTAGGTTAATTTAGCCTAAGGAAAAAATTCAAAAAGGATTGATGCTTTTTTAAATTTTTGTTTAAGAATTGATTAATCTTGTGTTATTTCAAAATTCAGTATAAATCACAATGTAGTCTAGGGTATGATAAAATCTTGATTACTATTGATAGTCCAGGGTTAAATTAAATAGTAGTCACAGACCACTAAGTGAATTTAATAGCACTGGAATAGCAATTTTGACGCTAGCGAAGGTGATCTGATGTAAAAAAAAACTATATTGAACTATATTGAAGTAACTAATTAAAAAAAGAGAATTTCAACAACGAAGCATCCATGTATGTATCATTATCACAAAAAATAAAGCATCAAAAAGCATAATTTCAAAAATAAAGCATAATTTGAATAAAATAAAATTAAAATAATGCTTTTCTTTTTGGTGTCCTTGCGTATTACTAATAAATATTATTACGAATTCTGCAAACAAATTGTATAAAAAAATTTTAAACAAATTTTTTTCAACCCTGACTAAAAATTATGTCCTGTATGTACATTTTCCGCAGAAACCTATTAGTTAGAGTGATAATATTTTAATTTTATAGGGTTCGGGAGTGCTTCGTTGTTCACTTCTGGTGAAGAATTTACCTTCACTGGTGAAAGTGGAGTACGAACTGTAAAAGAAGGTGAAAGAAACGTAGTTCTTGACTGCTCTGTCACGAATCCTCAGGACGTAATTTTTGAATGGATCCTTGATGGAGTATTAGTTCAAAATGAAACAAGGAGACATCAAGAAGGCCCTCATCTCCTCTTCTCTAGAGCCCTTAAAGATTATGATTCAGGCTCATTCCTCTGTATCGCCAGAAATACTTCGTCTGGTTTCTCAGCTACATCAGAATCCACACAACTTCATTTTTTGTGTAAGTATTAAATCCATAAATCATAAATCCATATAAGTAGATATTGGAAGAAGGGATGATCTGAAGAAATGGGACTTAAGGGAACTATTCTCACTCATCCGAAGGATTTCTGTTGATAAGATTACGAAAAAGTAGTAAAATGTACATAGATTCTCATTCAAAGTGACAGGGGTTTTCATTCAGTGGTCTTTATAGGGGTTACTCTATGAATCTTAATTAACCAACCAATCACCAACAACCATAAACACTTTTAATCAAAAATATAAATCATACACAAAATAATAGAAAGCAGTTATGAATACCTATATACACTGAATTTCATCAGCGTCATATCCAATTTTGGAGCTAAAATATTGAGTTAAAGTGTATAAAACAATAAATTTATACTATTTTGTATAAAAATAGGTAATTCAAGAACTAATAATGATAAATATACATATAATTGATAAATATTGTAGTAAATTTATATGAATTTACGGTTGGAAAGGTGTAGAAAGACTTATAACAAGTTTGACAGACGGACATACCAAAAATTGTATAACCCTTCAGGGGTTTACTATCCGCGGTTAAAAAAAAATTTTATTTATTTATACTATACATTGAGTCATTGAAATAAATTATTTTGAGTCAGTATAATTGAAAAGAGTTAAATTTAGTCAGTAAAAATGATAACTTATTTAGAAATTGTTACAGGGTGTCCAAAATTTAAAGAATTTTATTGAAAATTTTCAATATTTTTTTTTTCCTATTTTTTTTTCTAAGTTATTTTTCATTACTCAAAATTTTAAGAATCATATTAAAATTGTTCTTTTTTATATGTTACTTATGTTAATTTGTATAAAAGATTATAAAATAAGTACCAAAAAATTCTAACAATAAAAACAAATTTCGTAAAATTTATGAGACTCTGTATGAAAATTGTACCTAGTGGTGGTAATGATTAGTGGTTATTTTTTTTTCTTCCCTTCGTCTTATCAGGTATTCTATGTGACTGAAAATTTAAAAGTGAGTTGACTACCGCGGATATGAGTATATGTAGTAAAAAATGGTATGTTTTTGGTAAAAAAAAATGGAGAAAGTGAGTCTAATAGAGATAAAATGGTTCCCCCAAGGACTCGTTGAGCACTCCAACTCATCCAATTCCATTGAAAAAGACAAGAAATCAGGGACTATAGGAAGAGCCCTTTGTTTATATCTTCTACACTTTATGGGGTTTACTTTAAAAGGTTAAAAATCTAAAGATTTTTTTTTTTTTTTTTAGAGATCATCTAAAAAGTTGGTACCAATTTCTCATTTCCATACAAATATCCCTAGGAAAAAGGGAAAAGTTTACTATAAACAAAAATCTATTCTCAGAACAAGAGTAGAAGAAAAAAACGTGTAGCTTTTAGCTTGATTGCATAAGGCAACAAAGTTTTCAAATCCAGAAAAGTCAGACAAAACACTAACAATTTAAATGTATTTTTTTTTGTCTGTCTTTTCCAATGAATTTGGTGATTCAAACTCATTTCTAGTCAGGATTAAAAACAAAAGTATTATCAGGAATTTAGAAAGTGTAATTTTTATGAAGAGACACAAAATTACAGACCATTTTAATACTAATAAAATAAATTGGTTGAAAAATACAATACGAAAAAAAATTTTAACTCACTTTGTATAAACTTTTTTTTTTGTAATATATTCTATCAATTTCTGTTTTTTTTTAATGAAAGAAGATAAAATTAGAGTATGAACTATGTTTAAATGGGTTTAAAATTATTATGATGAAACGAAGTATTTATATAACTATGAACACCCTGTGAAAAAATCAATTTTGTACGATAGCATTTTTTTTTTCCTTTTTTTTCTTCAAAAATTTTGCTTTCTCTTTTGGTTTATTTCTTGTCCAAATAAATACTCACCCCCAAATCCCTTTTTTCTTTGCTAAGTTTACAATATGAGAATATTCGTTTTTATATACTTTTTTTTTTCAAAAAAAAATTTTTTTTTTCTTTAGCTTGAAGGGATTCAAAATCAGTATTCATCTCAAGTTTGAAACTGTGAGAAGATAAAACGCTCAATTTGAATTTTCCCACTTTCTATCTTATCTCTCTCTTGCTTTCACTCAATTCACATTATGCAGCAAAGAAGCTCAAAATTTTTTTACAATGATTGTATTTCTATTGAACACAAATGTATACCGTATTTGTTAACTTTATCCACTTCCGGTTGTTCTTTAGTACTAGGTATTTAGTTCGGCTAAAATTTTTTTTTTTTTTTTTTTTTTAGGGATTAGTTCGACTACATCTGTACGTTTGGCACTTCCTACAAACCCAAATGAAATCAAAGAGGGTCAAGAAGTCATTCTTGAGTGCAAAGTTGATGGTAGTTTGGAAATTAGATTCATCTGGTACAAGTAATATTTCATAAAAAAAATATGAAAAAAAATTTTTTTTTTTTGAAAAATTTTATTTTGATTTTTTGAAAAATTTTATCAAATATTTCTAGAAATGGAAAAAAGTTGGATACAAGAGACGGGCGTTTGATTTCCCGTGGGAAAAAACTTCATATCCCAAACGTCAGTGTTGACGACAATGGTTCATATAGTTGCTTAGCAACGAGTGATGCAGGAGTTGCCCAATCAAAACACAAGTTCGACTTGATAGTCAAAAGTATGGTGGGAAATTCAAATTTTAGTATAAAAAATTCAATATTTTTTATTTATTTTAATAGAATTTTAATTCTAATTCACTCATGTCTTTGTACTCATAGATGAAAGTATACCACAAATTCAAGTCTCACCACAGAATGTAATTGTACGAAGAAATTTGGCGGTACAGTTTGATTGCATTTATGACAAAAACCCGCCTGTTGAATGGATCTTCAATCAAAATGAACCCATTCAAAATTCTTCGAGGTAAAAACCAAATTTCAATTTTCTAAAAGTCAATTTTCTTTTTTTTTTCTATTAAAATATTACTAAACGGGTGGAATATTTTGGTAAAAATTTTGAACATTATCAAATCGATCTGAAGAGAATCTAAGGGTAAAAAATATATCTAAAAATAGTGTTTAACCCCCAGAGAAAAGGATGACTACTTTTCTCACAAAATGACTACAAACTGGTAAGATTTTTGTCAATAATGAAAGCACGTGGGCAACAATTAAGTTTTCTCGGGAGGAGAGAAATTAGCGCTAATTGAGCAACGACATTTCTACAACTCTCGAAAAAAAAAAAAAAAAAAAAAACTAACCGAAAAAAAAAGTATCCAAAAAAAAAATTTTTTTTTTTGCTAAGTTTACAAAGAAAGTCAGGGGGCATTTTTTTTGTCGCGTCGGACTCACATAATTAACCTCTTCTTCTGACGATGTGACCAGAAAAACAATACTTTTTCGAGACAAAAATACCAAGTTGAGAAAGTCAACTTTCACAACTAACGAGTTTTTCCCTGGACAAAACAAGATCCAAGGAAAGACACATCGCTACTGTCCATCTGTAGAAATTTTGTTATATTTCTACAAAAAAAAAAAACAATTTTGAAAACAAAAAAAAAATGTTTTAAGCTCACTAAAAATGGCGCAGTGCTCTTAAACACTCAGTCAAAAAAAAAAAAAAAAAAAAAAAAAAAAATTTTTTTAGAGACCTGCGCAGCAAAAATTTTTGACGGCGGCAACACTAAGCGGCGCGTTGAGTCTGTTATTAAAACCTCCACATGCTCTATACTACATCTAAGGAAATTAATTTTTAAGCTCGATTTATACTTGGCATATTATTATAATTTTATAATTTAAACTAATATATAAAATTTAAATTTTTACTCTTTCAAATTATACATTATACATTTTGATTTTTATTATTTTGATAAGAGAAGTTTGGTGGTGTGATGTAGAAATATATAAAATTATGCATGAAACCAAGAGGGATTGGAATCCTATTTACATTCTCTCTTGAGAAAGTTGTCTGATGTTGGAAGAAGAAAAGAATCCTTGTCTTCGGATTGGTTCTTTCCTCATCTACGAATCAGAGCACGATCTGAGAAAGAGGAAAATATCCCATATGAAGTAGTGAATCCCATTTGAAAAGTCCTGCCAAAAAACGAACAGACGTCTCTTCTCTCAACCCCTATGACTTTTCTCTTTACTTTTTAAAGTCAGAGAGCTTTCTCCATCAATTAGTAGAGACAGGAGTCCAATGGGCACTTCAAAGGAGCCGTCGTTGAGTTTCTTCTCATTAGATTAACATGGATTAGACAAGAGTCCGTTCCATTAGAGACACACGTGGCTTAGGTTCTTATCAGGTTGTCTCTTGAGGTTTTTAGGTTGAGCAGCAGGTGGAAGGAACGGGACTTTCTCTTTGACAAAAAAAAAAGAGAAAGCACAACTCTCATGCACTTCATTTCTCATCTCGTGTGTCAAGAACTCAGGAATTGGGATTCAAAACAGGATTCCCATCACGACTTCCCGCTTTCAAAATTCTATATGATCTTTCTCTGGATTTCAGATGAGATATCATAGAAATATACAAGGGAGTCAAAAAATTTTTGTCGCTGGCAAAATCTCATTTCATTTTCTCTTACATTTTCTATGTTGTGGCTCTAATTTAAAAAAAAAAATTTTTTTTTTTAATTCATAGTATGAATTTAACCATATAAGAAAGATTAGGTAGAGTCATGCGTGGCGTTTCAACAAACTAATTAAGTAAAATTTAAATTATTTTTGAAAATTTAGATTTGGCGCCTTTTTTTAGTTTGATTAGAAATAAACATAGAATATAGGATGTCTTAGTATTTTTTACTATTATCCTTTCTTTAAGTTATTAGATTATTAGATTGTTAGGTTGTTAGATTATTAGGTTGTTAGTTAATTAGGTTGTTAGGCTGTTAGATTAGTATTAGTAGTTGTTGAGTTGTTAGGGTTGTTAATTTTATAACTCCTACTTAACGTTACTACCAATAGAAAAGAGTTAAAACTATGGCGGGAATTAAAATTTTTTTGAAATTTAAAATAATTATTTTAAAATGTATCAAAAATAAAAGAATAAATAAAATTCTTTAAAAAATTAACTAGCATATATAGATAAAAATTATGGATAAAAAACAGTGGTAAGAAGAGCTATGGTAAAAGTGGAGAAACAGAGTAGAAAAAAAAATATCCACTCTGTATTTTTTTTTTTTTTTTTTTTTTTACAAAATTTAGGATTACAGGAACAAGAGTGCACAACTCTGCCGTAAAACTCGACGAGCTTTCATTGCTGAACCTATTTTTAATCGGAAATTCACGAAATGACAAGTTTTGAAAAAAAAAAGATAAAAAAGTATTAAGCCTGAGTCACACTTCGAAAATGTTTTTTTGATAAATTAGTTTTAGTTGTAATTGGTGGAGGGAGTTTCTGTCTTATTCTGTTGGTTAGATAGAAGTGTTGAGAAGTTTGATAAGCTAAGAGCTTACATTGTAAGAGGCTCATCTCAAGTACGTGTCGGTGATTGGTGGATCGTGAGAAAAAAATGGAAGTTGATTGAGTTATGGAGTCCAATATCTCTAAAACTCACCACCTTTCCTTTGAAAATACTCCAAGGACCTTCCACTTTTACTCTCATTTCCAAGGAATTCTAATACAGTCCCATTAACTTCATCATTCCATTTTTACTGGAGAAAGTGAGCAGAAGAGCTAGCTAGAAAGCAGAGAAAATTCTCCTTATTCCAAAGTTAATTCCATTATCCATAGTCCTTTGGGATTCAGAATCTCATTTCTATCAATACTTTCATCGTACATACAATTTTTAGGCACTGGGACCAAACATGCCACACGGGGAAGAAAAAATTTACAATAAAAATCAAAAGTTAAAGTTGGCATACCAAATTTTTATAAAGGTTTTTGTGAAATTTTACTTTTTATTTTATTTTTGGTCTCTTCAAGATGTGTTTTTAAATTGCTGTTTTGAATCGTGATTTCCAATTTTGAAGTAATCTATTGTCTTTTTCGTTTTTGGTAGATATACTGTTCTTGGGAATGGGAGTTTGATCATTGATGGAGTGAATGAGCCAGAGGTCGGCATCTACAAGTGCCTCACACATCGAATCTCTAACTCAACCAAAAAGGCACAAGTTTACGCAGCCGCATTACAATTATCAAGTAAAATTTTTTATCTAAAATTGATTGAGTTTTTATGAAATTAAGCCTAATACCATACGCCATGTTGCCATGTAGCTATGTTACCATGTTACTAAGTTGTTGTGATACCATGTTGCCATGTAGCTACGTTGTGATGCCATGTTGCAATGTTGTCAAGATGCCATGTTGTCATGTTGCTACGTTGTCATGATGCCATGTTGCTAAGTTGTGATACCATGTTGCTCCGTTGTCAATATGTTATGTTACCATGTTGCCACGTTGACATGATGCCATGTTGCTACGTTGTCATGATGCCATGTTGCTGTTGCCACACTTACAAATATTTACCATTGTTAAAAATATTAGTTAAAGCAATTTTTTTTTTGTTTCAGGTTTGGAAGAATTAAAATTAGAATCTCTGCTTCCTGTGCCTTTTCATAAAAGCCGACTCTTGGGTTTTCCGCTCAATTCCACTGTAGAAATTTTTTGCGAGAAACCAATTGGTCTGCCTGAACCACAAATCACATGGGAAGGTCCTGGAGGAAAAAATATTCAAAAATTAACACGTGACCAAGACACACTTGTCCTGCGTCATCTAAAACAAAATGACGCAGGAAATTATACATGCAAAGCTGAAAATAGTCATGGACAAACTGCTATAACTTTCACTCTAAAAATTACACGTAAGGAATAATTAGAATGAAAGTCAGAAATTTATTATAATATTTAGGTTTATTTTGTGTTTCGGTTATCTCAAGCGTCACTTTAGGTTCCTTATATCTTAATTGGTCAAATTTTCAAATTTTATTTTTGTAAATGGTCCATATTGAGTAGAACCGTCAACATACACATGAGACGTCATGTTGCATCATGTGATGAAAGTAGACTGAGGGGATATTTTGAACATTTGTAAATCTCCCTTGTAACTAGTTAAGGACCAGGGGGAGAAAAGTAAGGGTAAAAGTGATATAAAATCAAGAGAAAGTAGAGGAATAATGAGAAAAGCCTGATTTCTTTTATTTCTTTTTTTTTATTCTGAGCTTGGGGTTGGTTGAGACGTCCTGTAGAGATCCATTTCTCGGTTGAGTGAAAGCCATCTGGGGAAAGTCACTTTCACCCTCCTCGACCATTAAATATGATGACTTTCTCTTATCTCAAAATACCCCATCTTGAAGAAAAGAGAAAAAGATACATTAAACGTTACTCCCCTTCCCCCATGGATTTATGGTGGGTGGGTATCATTCGTTGAGAAATACCCATATTTAAGAGTATTAGAATTTCGTGAAACCAAGCAACAAGAATCAAAATATTTACGACTTTATCGAAATAGACTTTCCATGTAACCCTGCAAATACAGGGTGATTAAAGTTTTTTTTACACTCTAGAAAGCATGACGTCATTTTTTTTATACTCTATTCTTAGCAACAGCATAGGTTGGGAAGAGCTACGGTAAAATTAGAGCAAGTTGGTGCAAAAAAAAGATTAATCACCCTGTACATATGAGTGTGTGAGTGTTTTTGATATAAATTTATTTAATTTTTACAGAAAAACCAAGAATACTAGAGGATCCTTTTGGGGTTAGTGGTGAAGAGGGTGAGAGGGTGTGGTTTGAGTGTAAATTTATAGGCTCATCATTTCCATTGAGTAGAGTGTCTTGGTTACAGAACAACCACACTCTCAAACACACCCACTCACATCACAACCACACCCCCCGTATACGAAATATTGAGCAAAACTCCACTTTAGTCATTTCAACCCTCCAGGCAGGAGATGCTGGTGACTACGCATGTCAAATAACTACCGAAGGTTATCTACCAATTACGTCTCGTCTGGCAACGCTGTCTGTCAGAGGTACGACAATATACGAAGTTAAAGGGAAAATAATTATTTGTAAAATACCAAAAATTTGGAACAAAAAAAATAGTGAGATTTTGCTAAAAGAATTTATAAAAAATTAGAAAAAAATTAGAAGAAAAGTAAAAAAAAATTAGAAGAAAATTAAAAAAAAATTAGAAAAAAATTAGAAAAAAATTAGAAAAAAATTAGAAAAAAATTAGAAAAAAATTAGAAAAAAATTAGAAAAAAATTAGAAAAAAATTAGAAAAAAATTAGAAAAAAATTAGAAAAAAATTAGAAAAAAATTAGAAAAAAATTAGAAAAAAATTAGAAAAAAATTAGAAAAAAATTAGAAAAAAATTAGAAAAAAATTAGAAAAAAATTAGAAAAAAATTAGAAAAAAATTAGAAAAAAATTAGAAAAAAATTAGAAAAAAATTAGAACAAAATTAGAAAAAAATTAGAAAAAAATTAGAAAAAAATTAGAAAAAAATTAGAAAAAGTTATTGAAAACGGAAAACAATTAGGAAAAATTAATAGAAAATAGAAAAAAAAAATTTTTTTTTCACTAAATATTATATTTATATATATTTATATGTATTGAATATATATTATATTTGTATATAATATTGAATTTTTTTTGAGAAAACGGAAAATATGGAAATGAAAATAGACATTTAGGCAAACAGACGAACATCTTAAGAATTATATAACCTTTATAAATTTCATTGTCCGTGGTTTTTAGAATTTTAAAAAGTTGCTTGAATGCATGATATTTAAAAAAAAAAAGACGCGCGTCATTTTGAACTAGTAGGGAATAGTTTTGAGATGTCGAAGATCATTCGTCTATAAGAATTAGATGGACTGTAACGAATCAAATTGAATTATTTAACCTTTTGCTTTCTAAGACAAATTCAACCTAATTTTTTACAAACTCAGCTAAAAAACTTAAAAAATGGACGTGAGCGGGAAGAAATTTTTTTAAATTGAGTTAGTGACTCTCAGTTACTGACTTCTACTCCATATAGACTATATTTTGAATTTTTTTTTACAGAAAAACTAAAGTTCGTGTCCATTCCAGTTGACCGAAGGTTGGAGATGGGTTCATCTTATCGAATTCCATGCAAAGCCGCTGGTACACCCCCACCAACTCTCAAATGGTCTAAAGTCAGTTCAATTTTTCAAATTTTGAATTTAAAATCCAATTTTTTTTTAAATTTCTTAATATCATTTGGTTTAGGTTGGTGAGTCAGAAAGTCATTGGCCGTATCACATCACAGATGAAAATGGAGTGTTAAACTTTCAACGAATTCAAAAAAATGACCAAGGAGAGTACGCATGCGTTGCAAGGAACATTCAAGGACAAATTCACACCACAGTGCAAATTCATGTTTTCGGTATATATATCTGAAATTTAATAATTATTAAAAAAAAACTCGTTTTTATGTACATATTTTTAACCCTAGCTTCACCAAGATTCATAGTAAGACCAAAAAATCCTACCGAAGCCGTTGAGGGTGAGAAAGTGCGCATGGATTGTGAGGCTGAGGGTGACCCCGCCCCAACAATCAAGTGGGATAGAAATACAGATACACAAGCCATTGACACCCATCGGTAATTGACCAATGAGAAGTGAGAGAAACTAAAGACATGATTTTATCAATGAATTTTTGTTTACTAGGTATCTTGTTCTTGACAATGGTTCTTTAGTTATATTAGAAGTAAGCCAAGAAGACAATGAAGACCGATTTGGCTGTACAGCCGGCAACAGTGGTGGATTCAAACGAGAGGAAGTTACACTCATCGTGAGAAGTGCGCATGCGCAATTCATAAGTTATATAAATTATTATTATTCTAATGCAAACGATTTGATTTTGTTACTTTTATAGGAAAAGATGAGTTTGTTTCAGTGGACAACAGTGTAGTGATGAGCAGAAGTGTGTGGATAACTTTAAGTGTTGCCACGGGATATATGTTACTCGTCATTGGCCTTATGCTCTGGTGCAGATACAGACAAATTAAGAGAAAACATCAATACCTCGCAGATAGTGAGTGTAAATGAGCCTTAAGATAACATTTTTTTTTACATTTTTTTTAACATGGCACAAAAGGGGTTAAATTTTATCCACTAATTTTTCAAATTTTTTGAAAAATATTATAATTTTTTTGTTGGATTTGATTAATCCTTTTGCTTAAATAGTTCGGCGGGAAAGTGGTGAAACGGAATTAAAAGATGGTGTAGTTGTCATTAATGAAAATGGAACACTGTTGCCAAAAAATGAACTCATTGCGGTTGAAAGTTGTAGGTAAGAATTTTTCATAAATTTTTATATTTATAGACTCAAAAATTAAAATTTTTAATTGTAAATGTTATTTTTATAAGGGAAAGTATAAAATCAGATGGAGAAACAGGGAAATCAACACACAGTTCGGGAATAGGAGGTGGAAAAGTGGCATCAGCGACTGCTTCAGTTGGTAGTCAAAGATCACAAAATACTAACCAATCAAAACGTTCCACATGTACCAACTATGATGAAATTTCATTTCCACGGAAAGATCTTCAGTTTATCATGTTACTAGGTAACATAGCCTTTTTACTAACTTTATGTTCCCAAAGTAACTTCCTAATTTTCCACTCAAATAAGTCTACAACTAAAAATTTTGTATCAAATTTTAATTTTTTTGTTTGTTTAGGACACGGTAATTTTGGAGAAGTTTTCTTAGCCAAAGGGAAAATAGAAAAAAAAAGTGAAGAGAAAGTAGTTATGGTGAAAGCCTTACAGACAAAAGAAGAAGGGACGTTGTTTGAATTTAAGCGGGAAGTTGATATATTTTACAAATTAGATCATGAGAACGTGGCAGCACTGTTAGGACTTTGTAGAGAAATGGATCCACATTATATGGTCATGGAGTACAGTGATTGGGTAAGATATGAACCAATGAAAATACAAAGAGTCAATGAATCATCTCTATTTTAACAATTTTCTAGGGTGATTTGAAACAATTTCTTCTTGCAACGAGAAAAGAACACCCTAGGACACCTAAGCCACACCCACTCTCAACCAATCAGATTATACATGTTGTTAGACAGGTAAATTAAAAAAAAATTGTTAGGTTGTTAGGGTTGTTAGGGTTGTTAGGTGACATCGACATCACCCATACAATCTTAATTTTTTTTTTGCCTTTTTAGGTAGCTTTGGGCATGGACCACTTAGCAAACCAACGATTTGTTCACAAGGACTTAGCTGCGCGAAATTGTCTCATTTCAACTGGCTTTCGTATACAAATTTCTAACCCGCGACTCTCTAAAGATACCTATGCGAATGAATACTTTCATTACAGGAACAAGGTATAAAAAAATGAAAAAAAAAATTCACAAAATTTGAAAAAAAAATTTCACAAAATTTTGAAAAAAAAAACATTTTTTTTTTGGTAATTTATTCCATTTTTGATTTCAAGCGTAATTTAAAAATTTTTTATATTGAGGTGGTACCCCTTCGATGGCTGTCCCCTGAAGCCTTACTAGAAGATGATTACTCAACAAAATCTGACGTTTGGGCCTTTGGTGTTGTCCTTTGGGAAGTATCTCATCAAGCTGCACTTCCATTGGCTCAATTTACTGATGAAGCACTTGTAGAGAGAATATCAAAACAAGAAACACTTTGGAAAACAGATGAAGGGATGACAGAAACCCTAAGGTCATTGGCATTCAAAGTTTGGGACACATGTCCAAGGAATAGACCAACTTTTACTGAAATCTTACTTGCACTACCAGAAACCAATAGAGGGAGCTAGAGTTAAAATTCACAAGTCAAAAGTATACCTAGAGACTATAATCGAACAAAGATTTAAAAAAATGTTTCTACGGTGTGTTAAATTGAGCGGTGCCGAATTGAGTGCGGATGTTAGAAATTTTTTGTTAATTTCACTTAAATAATCAATCACTATGTGGTTTTCTTTTATAAAAATTATTTTAATTCAATATTTCCATGGTAGCGAAATTTTTGAGTGAAAAATGAACAAATTGTGTGAATATATTAGTAACTTTTTTTTATATCCATGATGCTTGAATTTTATACAAAAAAAAAACTTTTATGGTTACCCGTTGTTTGGGAGAGGGGAGCGGGAGTGGGCGGGGGGCGGTGGGAGTTGAGGGGAGGAGCTAACCCAGAAAAGTTAGATTTAAGAGCCATTGTCCGCTTTCTTATAAATGGAATTTTATATGAAAAATTACAGAAAAAGTCTATACTTTTCCCTTCTGGACACTTTTGAAAGTTTTCAGGCGGGAAATTGGACCCTAGAAGTCCGAGAAACAGTATATTTAATTCATGAGAAAAAAACTCTACACTTTCACTTCTTACTTTAATTTTTATCTGAGCTTTACGTCAAAGTTTTTTAAAATTTTCTTCATTTTATCAGAAAAAAAAAATCTCAAAAGTTAAACATTTTCATTTGAGAAAGTTTTACCATTTTTTATATTTTTTTTTTGTTTTTACAAACTTAACCCTCTATAGTCAGTTTATAAATTTCAAAAATTTTAAAGTGTCAAAAAAAGCTACTCATGAATTACATTTTCTGATAGGTATAACTAGGTTACCTGTGTGATATTTTCGAATTTGTTAAAATATTAATGAAAAATGGAAGTACTTTTTCTATGTAATGGATTCTTAATTATAAATCTACAGAATGCAAAAAAAAATTCCAAAGGCCTAAGATTTCAATTTGTATCATTTCTTTTGTAATTTCAAATTTTACAAAATGATCAAAAAAAAAATTTTTTTTTTTGTAATTTAAAATTTTTCAAAATCATAAAAAAAAATTTTTTTTTTTGTAATTTCAAATTTTTCAAAATTATAAAAAAAAATTTTTTTTTTTGGGTCTATGCGTGTTAAAAATTTGACCATGAGTGTTAAAATAGTGTAAGAAAATATAGTAATATAGATTAAGTGAAGTTTGACTAGTCACCTGGTGACCATGTCGTGTTTAATGAAGAGAAAGTCTGTTTTCACAAGCGGATTTTCTCTGTCACTTTTAACTTTTTGAGTGTCATTTGTTAGGTGTGAAAGTCTCTCTTTTTTTTTTATTTTATATACTCTTTTGTCTCTACCAAATGGTATTTTTGACTGGTTCAGTGAATCTCTCTACTTGACCAAAGGAAGTGAAAGTGGAGAAAGTTTTTTTTTTCATAAAAAATCCGCCAATCGCTTCATTGAATCACAAAAACGGCAGAAACCTTGTCTTCAAAGGAAAACGGAGTTATGACACATCAACAACAAAAATTTATCGCAAATGTTTTTTTTTTTTTTGTAAGTGCACTTGGGTTTTGTACAAAAATTTATAATTAGTGTAATTTTGATTCAATTTAAAAAATACATATGAAAATGATATTTAAAAAAAAGCGCAACAAACAATATAAATATATAAATATAAAAATTAATTTAAATCATAACATAATTAAGTAGTAAATTATAAAGCTATAGTAATTAAAATTTTTAACTTTTATTAATTTATTTTCCAGGTTTTTTTTTACACATTTATACATTACACATACATCTTTAAAAATATAATTTAACGTAAAAGTCGTCGCAATTTAAAAAATATTAAATATAATTTTAACAACTTAAAAAAAAATATTGTAGATATATAACAATCAAAAAAAAAATATTAAATTTAAATACTGGAATTTTAAAACATTAAATTTAAATAGACAATTAAAAAATATTAAATTTTAAATACAGGGATTTTAAAACATTAAATTTAAATATAATTAAAATATATTAATATTTTTAATATTAAATTCAAATATATCTTAATAAAAAATATAATAAATTATATACAAAAAAAAAATTATTTACAACTACTTGTTTTCATTTTTATAAAATATTTGGATGAATTTGTCTCACATAATAATTAAAATTATACCCGACGATAAAATATTTCTTATAAAATTTCCTATAATTTTTTGAGTTGGAAAAAAAAAAAAAAAACTATCACTTTCTTTTTCATTTTCTTTTTTCTTTTTCTTTTTCTTTTGACCGAATGAACTCTAATGTTTATAGAGTATGAGTGAAGTGTCTATAAGGTTATTCCGTCTGTTCTGATTGGTTGAAGTGGTTTCATTTCTTACTATATAGACACACTATTCACTCTCAAATTCAAATGTAAATTATAAAAACTTTCTCCTGTTGAGTAAATTTTAGACTTTCAAGGGTTAAAGTTAATAAAGAAATCTGAGTTCTTCCGCATGGATGTTTTTTTCCTTACATCCGAAATAATTAGCTTTACTCTTATATACATAACATTGATTAACTTATATGAAAAGGAAACCAAAAGAAAAGATTTCCACCACTACTTAAAACTATGCAAAAAAAAAAAAAAAAATTTTTAAATAAGAAAAAAGTTAGAACTAAGAATTATAATTCTATACTAAAAAGTTTAAAACCTATTTATAAAATGTCATTATAAGGGAAAAAGTTAGTCAATTATCAATTCCTCAAGTGCTACCAAATGTTGTTTCTACGCCTCTTTACATTAAAATCCTTTTTAATTTTTGTATATAAATAAGAAAATTTTAATGAAATGTTTACATGAGTTTTTAGATAGTTTAAGTCAAACTTTGTAAATATTTCCAGGGTTGCTTCATTCTTCTGATTTTATATGAATAAAGACTCTTTTAAATAATCCTAACAACAAACACTTCCTACGTTTATACTTCCTAGTCCTACTACTCTCAGTCTGTCTGTCTGTCAAATTCACAAAAATTTACAACATTAAAAAAAAAAAAAAAAAAAAAATTTTTTATCAAAATTTTCATTTTTTATTTTTCAATTCTATACAATAATATAATATAATAATATCAAAAAAAAAAATATTAACTTTTAATAAAAGTTTCTCAGACTTCGAAATTCGAAATTATAGATACAATTATATAGTTAATTGTATTTAATTTTGATTTTGATGATTTTAAAATATTTTTAATTCTGCGTAATTTTTGCAACACAAAATTACAACTACAGTATTTCACNAATTTTGATGATTTTAAAATATTTTTAATTCTGCGTAATTTTTGCAACACAAAATTACAACTACAGTATTTCACTCTGTTGTATTTTTGTTCCAAAAAACTGACTTGTACATATAAACTTATTAGAATTTTATTGTTAAATTTAACTGGTGAAAGTCTATTGTTGAAACTTTGTTCATTCGAGGTTAGATGAATAAAAGTCTCACTTTCCCTCTACTTTACTTGAGGGAAAAATAGGAAATTAAATTCTATTCATTGGATAGAGAAAGTTGTAAGAAGAAAATCCTTTTTTTCCCTTAACTTTCTCTTTGAAAGCAAGTGAAAGAGATCTCTTTGATATAAGCTTGTTTTCAACTTTTCTTAACATCACTCTTCTCATTTATATATGCATATGAGCTTCTTATTAACATTCAGTTTACTAAGGAAACTCAGGGTTGGGAAATTTTATATTTTTTGATATAAATTTTATTTATTTAATTATAATTTTACACTATCATTTTTGACAGCTCTCCTAAAAGAAATTATATATGTTAATGATTTAAATTTAAAATAAAATTTCAAGAAGTAGGGAAAAAAATTTTTTTAAAGGAATTTTAAAGATATAAAAAATTGACTAAGTAGCTATGATAAAATTATTTAATTAGTTTCTCCCTTTTTATCCATAATTTATTCTCTGGTGGAAAGTTGGTTGGATAAGGTTATGGTTATAAATAGAAATTTTTTTCTTATAATTAGTAAAAAAAAAATAGGTTAATAATATTTTATAACTGATTGTCAGATACTGCACGACAAAAACAATGATAAATTATGTCAATTTTGCTACTTAAAATTATATATTAAGGCATAATTTAGCTTTGTAGTTGATTTAAATCAAAATTTTGACAATTAATGATTTAAATCAAGATTTTAATCACAATTTTAAGCAGAAGTCTAATTATAATTTTTATAACAATTTTATATTCATACCGGAGAACAAATTTCTTTTCGTGCCAATTGCAGTCGAGACAAGTGGAGTTTGGGAACCCAAATGATTGAACCTGATAAAGAAAATCGGCAATCTAATTCAAATAGCTATTGGTGAACCTCGCTCTACCTCCTTTTTGATTCAGCGCATTAGTCTGGCCTTACAACGAAGGAACGCAGCNGCTATTGGTGAACCTCGCTCTACCTCCTTTTTGATTCAGCGCATTAGTCTGGCCTTACAACGAAGGAACGCAGCTTCTATATTGGGAACGTGGCCTAAAGGAAAACAGTTGGATGGAATATTGTTTCTTTAATTATTATTTTACCTATACTCCTTATCAGTTTTAATTTGTTTATTGTTATTTTTTTAAACAGAATATTAAATATAACGGTAATATTTTAATTATTAATTAAATTAAATTAAAGAAGTAAAAGTATCTTTTCCAAATTCAAAATTTGTACTACAGGCACTGCTTGATACTTATGTATTACGTTGTGCCTAGAAATTAAAAATAAATTCTAAATAATTGAAATCAATATTTATGACAAATTTTAACAAATTTTATCATAATTTTTATCATAATTTTATCATAATTTTTATCATAATTTTAATAGTGATTTAAATGAGGATAAAAATCAAAGATATAAATTCTTCCCTTGTGTTCCTCGTGTGAGACATTATAAACCAAAAACATGAGGTTGGAGTGTTAGAAATGGAAAAAAGGTCAGGAGTCCCTCTGAATAACAATATCCTAATTTTTCTGTCAGAAAGTCAATGCTTGTTTACAAGAATCATTAATCATTTCTCTTCACCACAAAACCAAAATGTCAAAACCTAATGGACTCCATTTTAACCCTTCAACAATCAAAACTAAACTTCTTCAATAGAAACAACGCTTAATTACCTCAAATCTAAATTATACAATTTCCCATCATTCCTTAAACTTTCTTTTTTACATAAAGTCTAATTTCTAACACTTTTCAACAACCTTTCACCGGAAATTAACNTTACATAAAGTCTAATTTCTAACACTTTTCAACAACCTTTCACCGGAAATTAACTAAAATGAATGATTATTCATTCATTTAAAACTTTTTAACACACACACACAAGTATCGTCCAAATGGTTCCACCCAATTTGCACCAAACCAATATGGACTACACCCAATAAGCACCACCCAAAAAAAAATAAAAAAATTGACTAATTAAGATTTATTTAGTAACCTAAAATAAAACTTCAGATAATCTAAACGTAAAATAAACTAAAAATTACAATAATAAACGATAAATAAACCTAAGAAATCTAAAATATTCTCTTAAAATGTTTATCTCATGCTTTGNTTCACCGGAAATTAACTAAAATGAATGATTATTCATTCATTTAAAACTTTTTAACACACACACACAAGTATCGTCCAAATGGTTCCACCTAATTTGCACCAAACCAATATGGACTACACCCAATAAGCACCACCCAAAAAAAAAATAAAAAAATTGACTAATTAAGATTTATTTAGTAACCTAAAATAAAACTTCAGATAATCTAAATGTAAAATAAACTAAAAATTACAATAATAAACGATAAATAAACCTAAGAAATCTAAAATATTCTCTTAAAATGTTTATCTCATGCTTTGTGTAGCCCAGATTTGTGCTAGGTCTCAAAATGATATATTTTGATAGTGGTAGAGTATATTATACAAGATTTTAGGGTAATAAATTTAAGAAAATGTAATCCATGTTCATGAGAAGTCTATTTCTGTATTTTTTTTTTATAATTCTTTTGTAATCCCATTCTTTGGTATTTACTCCTTTTAATATACTTTCTCTCTTAAGAAAGACTACTTAACCTACTTTCTCCAAATTTACATTGTAGAAGGTAAAAGTAGGCTCAGAGCACTCATTTTTGTTGTTTTTTTATTAATTTAAAATCATAAATTGAATCCAATTTACTAAAGTTGGATAAGTATTTTTTATTTTGTAATTTGTAATTTGTAATTTGTATTTTGTAATTAGTAATTAGTAATTAGTAATTAGTAANGTAAAAGTAGGCTCAGAGCACTCATTTTTGTTGTTTTTTTATTAATTTAAAATCATAAATTGAATCCAATTTACTCAAGTTGGATAAGTATTTTTTATTTTGTAATTTGTAATTTGTATTTCGTATTTTGTATTTTGTATTTTGTATTTCGTATTTCGTATTTTGTATTTTGTATTTCATATTTTGTATTTTGTATTTTGTATTTTGTATTTCATATTTTGTATTTTGTATTTTGTGTTTTGTATTTTGTGTTTTGTATTTTGTGTTTTGTATTTTGTAGTTTGTATTATTTTGTATTTTGTATTTTGTATTTCGTATTTCGTATTTTGTATTTTGTATTTCATATTTTGTATTTTGTATTTTGTATTTTGTATTTCATATTTTGTATTTTGTATTTTGTGTTTTGTATTTTGTAGTTTGTATTATTTTGTATTTTGTATTTTGTATTTCGTATTTCGTATTTCGTATTTTTTATTTTGTATTTTGTGTTTTGTATTTTGCATTATTTTGTATTTTGTATTTTGTATTTTGTATTTTGCATTTTGTATTATTTTGTATTTTGTTTTCCACTTGTTGAGAGGATTAGATTGAAGGGAAAGTGAAAGTCTATGCAAATAATCTTTTCCAATTTTACCAAAAATTTCGTCCCTTTTCAAGAGGTACTTGAATAAAGCCCATTTCGAAAAGATTATCTCTGTCATCTCCATAAGGAGGGAAAAGAGACGCCACCATGGAGAAAGCTATGCTACTTTCTTAATTCCATCTTATCTCCATAGAAACTGAAGAGACTCAGTTTTCATGAAGAAAAGAGAAAGTGAAAGTCCCATTAGACTAATTAAATTGAAGCCTCGTTCTTGGAAAAGCTCAAAGAGGGATTTCCGTCGCAAGTAAACTCGAGAAAGTTGAATATTTAGTAGCCACAGAAAAGAAAAATAATTACCAAAAAAAACGAAGTTTTACAGTATTTTTGATTACCAGTGTTTTTAGTACAAAAATAATAAAACGAAAAGCTTAAGTTACCTATAGTAAAGAAAGAATTTGTAACTGGATCATAATTTAGAAAAAAGGAGAAAAAAAGTTACGAGGTTTTTAGACAGTTTTTTTCTTATAACCGCGGACAGCGGTACAGACGGAGGTTATATGATCAGATGTCCGTCTGCATTTTTTTTAAATTCAATTTTAATTAGTACTCTTTCAATTTACTCTATTTTTGATACGTTTACTAGTAGAAAATAAGAAAATTAAAAGCAAGGAACGTATATTGTGTACAAGTTTTTGTAATACAATGGTTATAATTAATATAACAAAGTATTTGAAAATTGATTTGGTGTGAGTTAATAAAAACTAATATTATTCTTTTGTTTTGTGGTTATATTTTCCAATTTGGTTGATGTAAAGTCGTTGATTAGAGGATTTGAATTGCTGAAAATGATCAAGGGAAAAGAGCTTGTTTTTCTACTTTTTCCTACTGGCAATATAAGTGTTATATGCGAAGGTGTAGGAAAGAGTATTTTAATTAAAACTTGGTTTCTGCGGTTCACTTATTCAAAGAGAAACTTCCCAACTGTCTCCTAATTTCCAATGTTCACATGAGAGATTTTCTCTTAAATCAAAACCAAAGATTATGAGCCCGGGAGGCTTATTGACAAAAGTTGATCACATTGACTCAAAATTGGCAATATATAAATTTGCGCCTTGTTCCTAGCATATGTGTAGCAAGACTTTGTTTTTCTTGATTCATATTTGTGCCAGATTCCATTTTTTTTAACCGCGAACAGCGTAACTTTGAGGGGTTTATGCGATTGTTGAACTTTCCATCTGTTTGACGTACTTATCTCATTTTACAAAAAAAAATTGAACTAGTTATAAATAAGCACTTTGATGCTATTCTAAAAATTTTTGCCTTCAAACCTATGATTTGTTGCTATCATTAGAGAAACATGTCTATTTGTTTGGTTCTATTGTAATTCTACAGGGTGTCTGTGGGATAGTGAAGCATAGCTTCTATACCCAGGGGATAGTGAGCAAAGACTCCTATACCCGATTAAAGTCTTCCCCGTCTCTGGCAAGAGATGAGGAGAAGCACAGATGATGGATTCCCCACCAGCAAAAACGACTTTGCTGGTGATAACTGGTGGATCATCATCATATAGTCAAGGTTTGAAACAGCATTTTCCCAATCGGCTCTGTAGTACAAATGGTAGTGCGTTGGGTCCGGAATACCCAAGACGTGGGATCATACCCCACCAGAGACCATCTTTTTGGGTTAATCGCTGTTTGAAGCCTTGGCGGGGTAGTCATACTCCGTCATGTCTGAAAAGTCAATGGAGCATGGAGCAAAGAGGATTGATTTGAGAGAACAACATGACGCGTTTTTTTCAGATGATATTGTAAGTAAATTTACCTTAAATCTCAACCTAACTAGGTTTCAATGCTATCCAACCAGAAATGTTTGATACTACTATAGTAAATTTATCTAAAATCTCAACCTAACTATAAATTGATGCTATTCATACAAAAACGTTTGGTGCTGTTATAGTAAATTTATCTAAAATCTCAACCTAGTTATGAATTGATGCTATTCATAAAGAAATGTTTGGTGTTGTTATAACAAATTAACCTAAAATCTCAATCTAGCTATGATTTGATGCTATTCATACAGAAACGTTTGGTGCTGTTATAGTAAATTAACCTAAAATCTCAACCTAACTATGACTTGATACTATTCATAGAGAAATGTTTGGTGCTGTTATAGTAAATCAACCTAAAATCTCAACCTAGCTATAAGTTGATGCTATTCATACAAGAAACATTATGTGCTTAAATTTACCTTTTCCCCCAACCTAATTTCCAATCGGCATTTTTTTTTGTGTTTTACCTTTCATCCAAACCTTCTTCAAAAATTCATATCTCCAAAATTTCCCTCCACTTTGTCTTCTTTTTTTCGTCTCAAATTTTTTAGTCTCTCTATTGCTTGTGTCCGCGGTTTTCTACCGGTTGCTGTGGAATGTTTTAAAATATTTTGTCTGATGAATCTCTTTATGATGATTCTCTTTACTATAAGTATTTTTTGACCAAATTTCCTATAATTTGTCTTCCTTTGTTTTGGCTAATCTATTGTTCTTTTGTTTAGTTTCCGCGGGGACTGATGATTGGGTGTCTGAGTGGGTTGTCTTCGAGCGCATAGGAGATCAAAGGGATTCCTTGAAGGCATGCAAAGGTATATTATCAAAGAACAGGAAACTCATTCCATTTGAAAGAAAATTTAAATTCAATTCTAGGAAATAACAACGGAAATTCCTTGACTCTAAAAAACTACGATTAAGAGAAAAAAGTTATTCCTACTACTGGTCTAATAAATATGGAAGACAGGCACTATGATTGAGATTTTGTATGGTTTCTACGACATTTCTAACTCTATAACTCTCTTTAAAACCCTTGATCTATCTGGACAGCCAATGAGAAGGCGAGAAAGTCTCCACTTGAGTGATTGGAGAAAGTGAGACTACGTGGAGAAACTCAAGAATAAGAACCCTACTCAAGTGGAAAAAGTCAAAGAAACGAATAAGACGTGGATCTACAGGTTCTCTCAAAATTTTTACCAATTCACTAATTTTTTTTTAAACTTTTTTTTTGAATTTTATTTCTCTCACACCCACGTGGTCGAAATCAGAGAGTAGGAAATAATAGCCAGGAAATTCAAAATTCAAAATTCAAAATTCAAAATTAACTTTTACCATTTTTTTAACAAAAATGAAGTCAGTTGACTACGAGATAGAAAAATGAACCAAAGTGAAAGTCGACTTTCTTCAATACCCAAAAACTTAATATAACCTGTACATAAAAAAAAATTTTTTTTTTCAGTACCATGAATCCTCATTTTTTAAGATGACTAACGAAATCCTATATATTACTTCTATTTTTCAACTTTGATTGCTAACGAGTTAGGTCACCTTGTCATAGAAATATCTCAATTTTTGCTTTCCTTACATGATTTAGGTACTTTTTTTTGAGTAACTGTGAGATAAAAAGAAACCCACCAACCCAAACTTTTTTTTTACTATATTGATCTCCGAGGTCAAATTTTCAACACCTATGGTTCAAAACTTTGGAAAAAAAAANAACTTTTTTTTTACTATATTGATCTCCGAGGTCAAATTTTCAACACCTATGGTTCAAAACTTTGGAAAAAAAAAATTTTTTTTTTCACTTCGATGATTGAAATAAAGTCTCAAAAATAGTATATTATTGACAAATGATATAAAAAGAAATATGAGCTCAGAAGGTGTTAAAAAGAAACTTGTTTGATAGAAAATAATTTGAGACTTTGACTTTAGNAAAAAAAAATTTTTTTTTTCACTTCGATGATTGAAATAAAGTCTCAAAAATAGTATATTATTGACAAATGATATAAAAAGAAATATGAGCTCAGAAGGTGTTAAAAAGAAACTTGTTTGATAGAAAATAATTTGAGACTTTGACTTTAGGTGTGTTTGAAAAAGAGCTTAAACTCTCTTGTTTCTAGAAAGAATTAATCCACCTGTTCAGGATCAAGAATCAAGAATCAAGAATCAAGAATCAAGATCAATTTTCTGATAAAAAACAAGGACTTAAGTCCCTGGTTCNCAAGAATCAAGAATCAAGAATCAAGAATCAAGATCAATTTTCTGATAAAAAACAAGGACTTAAGTCCCTGGTTCGTCTCTTTTTCAACATATTTCTCAATTAGCCCCATGTCAAGTGGGATCTAAGTATAGACAGAGTAGTTCTCTGGCTAATGTTAATTAAGTGACTTTCTTTCTCGAGGCGGGAGAGTTTGAAATAATTAGAAATTACTAAGTAATCAAGGTTAGGCTTAATTCAATTAAAATACTCTGTCGCCTCTACTCATTCTGTTGACTCTTTCGATGAATTTTAGTAGAGAAAGTCAAATATTTTGAAATAATATTCAGAATCTCGAATTATTATTATTATTAACACTATTAACTGCAACATTACAAAAATTCTATAAAAATTTATACAATTTTCAAAAAAAAAATTAATACCAACTTTACCTGTATAAAAAACAACAAAAAACGAATCTATTTTCTCTAGCAGATATCACTGTCAATCTTTTAAGAATTTTTACGTTTTTTAGGTTTATTCAACTTTTGTTATTGTAATTTTTAGGTTTATTTTAGGTTTAGGTTATCNCAAGAATCAAGAATCAAGAATCAAGAATCAAGATCAATTTTCTGATAAAAAACAAGGACTTAAGTCCCTGGTTCTTCTCTTTTTCAACATATTTCTCAATTAGCCCCATTTCAAGTGGGATCTAAGTATAGACAGAGTAGTTCTCTGGCTAATGTTAATTAAGTGACTTTCTTTCTCGAGGCGGGAGAGTTTGAAATAATTAGAAATTACTAAGTAATCAAGGTTAGGCTTAATTCAATTAAAATACTCTGTCGCCTCTACTCATTCTGTTGACTCTTTCGATGAATTTTAGTAGAGAATGTCAAATATTTTGAAATAATATTCAGAATCTCGAATTATTATTATTATTAACACTATTAACTGCAACATTACAAAAATTCTATAAAAATTTATACAATTTTCAAAAAAAAAAATTAATACCAACTTTACCTGTATAAAAAACAACAAAAAATGAATCTATTTTCTCTAGCAGATATCACTGTCAATCTTTTAAAAATTTTTACGTTTTTTAGGTTTATTCAACTTTTGTTATTGTAATTTTTAGGTTTATTTTAGGTTTAGGTTATCTCAAGTCTCATTTTAGGTTGCTATATCTTAATTAGTAAAAAAATTTTATATAATTTTTTGAGTGGTGCATTATCATATTTAACCCATGGTTTGGAAAATACTGGGTTAAACTAAAGCATATATCAAACTATCAAATTTTCTTGAAACATAAATTTTGTGAAAATATCATATTTTAATGTAATACTTCTAAGCAGGGTGCTTTATATTATCCTTCAAGTGAAATGAATGGATGTAAAATTATGAAAAAATGAAGAAAAAAAAAACGTGTTTTGAATTATTTGAAATTTCCTCTTGTTTTAGTGGAATTGAGTACCATTGAGTAAGATATGAGTTGAGTTCACGTAGTGCAGGTTTTCGTATTTCTTGTATTAGGAAATGAGCACTTAGTCTCGAGTTTTTAATTGGATATAATTAACCTATTAAATTTTTGTTATGAAACACTTTCCTCCGTGCAGTATAAAATACCAGCAGTTGGTAAAAATGTCTTTTTTATACCCAACTCGACAGAATTTATTATTTTGGGCATAGGGCCATGAGGCAGAAGGGAAACAATAAGAAAAAGACGCTGAATAAATGTCCCTATTTGATGATTTTCACTGCTCATAAACACAGTAGGACGTAGAATCCATTCCAATCATATTGTTTGGTTCGTTTCACTAAAATTTTCTCGAAAGAAAATTTCACGGTATGAAATATGCTTAAGACAAAAATAAAAATAAATGTTTAAAAAAAATACAAAAATTTGGTTAAGTTAAATGTGACTTATTAACTAATTTAAAAATAAAGCATATGGACAAACGGACAGATGGACAGACGGACAGATGGATAGACGGACAGGCGGACAGATGGACAGACGGACAGACGGACAGACGGACAGACGGACAGAAGGACAGACGGACAGACGGACAGACGGACAGACGGACAGACGGACAGATGGATAGACGGACAGACGGACAGACGGACAGACGGACAGACGGACAGACAGACAAACGGACATTAACCCATTCAACTCCAGTGTGTGGGGTTAACAACTAAAATTGTGTTCGTTAAGATTCACAAATTATTTAAATTCACAAATTTTTATAAAAACTAGTAAAGTTATGAATATTTACTATGTATGTATGTCGCCCAATACGTCGGTCATTTTTGATCGAATTGCTCAATATCAAAATTTTTATGTCGGGTTTTTTTCTTTCCGTGTNTAAATGTTTAAAAAAAATACAAAAATTTGGTTAAGTTAAATGTGACTTATTAACTAATTTAAAAATAAAGCATACGGACAGACGGACAGATGGACAGACGGACAGACGGACAGATGGATAGACGGATAGACGGACAGACGGACAGATGGACAGACGGACAGACGGACAGACGGACAGACGGACAGACGGACAGACGGACAGACGGACAGACGAACAGACGGACAGACGGACAGACGGACAGACGGACAGACGGACAGACGGACATTAACCCATTCAACTCCAGTGTGTGGGGTTAACAACTAAAATTGTGTTCGCTAAGATTCACAAATTATTTAAATTCACAAATTTTGATAAAAACTAGTAAAGTTATGAATATTTACTATGTATGTATGTCGCCCAATACGTCGGTCATTTTTGATCGAATTGCTCAATATCAAAATTTTTATGTCGGGTTTTTTTCTTTCCGTGTAGTTTCACATGGTACGGTTTGAACATAAGATATATAGCTTTTTGGGGGGGATTAGAAAAAGACAAGCCGTGTTGGAATGATGAGCAAAAAAAATAATGGAATGGTGCGCCGTAGGAAAAGGAAGTGAAAGCGGTTCTGGTTTCTCCAAAAGATTTTAGGTCCAAATGAGAGAGAAAGTTAAAACAACTAATTCCAAAAGACATTCAATTACAGAAACACCAAGATCAGAGGATGAGATTCCTTTGGGAGACTTTTAGACTATCTCTATTTTAATTTTCTACCAAAAAGGAGAAGAAACAGAACCATTGAAGTAAGTAAAGAACATGGTTTTTCTGGATTATCCCAAAAAAACATGTTCCTTTATTTAGGCTATCGTATAATTGTAAGAACTCAAAGGGAACCAATAGAAAGTCTCCTTAGGCTTCGTTAAGCTGACAAATGAATCCTTAATTTTGTTACCCTCGACGACCGTCTCATGCTTTTTGATATACTATACATTCATAATTAATGAGGGCAGTCTGTTGAAAATTTCCACAATGTTGGTTGTTTAATGCTTCATTAAGTTTTACGTCAAAGGAACAAGAAATAGTTTGAAATTTCTTAACAACTTTTTAGTACTAAGAGGCTTAACGAGAAGAATTTTTTCTACAGTTAGTTCTACCGTTACTAAGGTTTATTTTATGTTTTATTTATAATAATAAATAACCAAATGATGAATATTTTTTTACTATTAGCTTTCTCCACTTTCTCCATGTTGAGTACAGTCCGTCTCAAATCACTTTATCCTATGTAAGGTACTTTTGAATCCTATGCTCTTTGCTGCAGAAAACGTATAGCTAAATTAATTTCGAACAATTGAACTCCTAAACTAAATTTTTTTTTTGGGGCAAAAGTGTTTACAGTTTCAGAAAAATGGTACAAAAGTAGTGGAACAAAGTATGAAAATCAATGTTCTACAATTACTTTAAAAAAAGTTATGATTTTTTGAAAATTGAAATTCTTGAATGTTGTTATTTTGAGACCATATAATAAGGGATAGGTGTTTCAAAAATAAAGTCCAAAAATTTCAATTTTCAAAAAATCATAACAACTTTTGATACATTGGTAGTAGAGACTTGATTTTTTCAACTTTGTATCCTACTTTTCAATGGTCTTTCTGAANTGATTTTTTGAAAATTGAAATTCTTGAATGTTGTTATTTTGAGACCATATAATAAGGGATAGGTGTTTCAAAAAATAAAGTCCAAAAATTTCAATTTTCAAAAAATCATAATAACTTTTGATACATTGGTAGTAGAGACTTGATTTTTTCAACTTTGTATCCTACTTTTCAATGGTCTTTCTGAANCAACTTTTGATACATTGGTAGTAGAGACTTGATTTTTTCAACTTTGTATCCTACTTTTCAATGGTCTTTCTGAAATTGTATAGTGTTTCCCTCAAAAAAAATTCTTTACCAACTTTCCCTGCTTAAAAAACAACAAAAAACGAACCTATTTTCTCTACCAAAAGGACATGGGGCACAAGTCTCTTGACTAAGATAATTTAATTTCAGACGGACTGTATAAATTTATACTGTAACACCCTTTTGGTCGCCTAGAGTGACAAAAGTAGACAAAATTTAAAATAATTTATTATTTTTATTAGTCTTTATATCGTAGTCAACTGACGTTGTGTCAACTCTAAAGTTAGCTACTTTTAGTATAAAAAGAAGGGTTTCTATGTATGTATAAAAATTCAAAATAGCCTGTATAGTTGAGTTTGATAATGTCCTACTATTTTAGTAGAATGGAATTGAATAAGTAAATCGTAATCATAAATGGGAATCACTTCTCCTATTGTTTGGACAGTTGGCAGATAATGGAAGATTTTCTCTAGTGAGCTTCTATTATTCAAATCTCCCACAGTAATTCCAAACTTCTTCAAATATTTACAACCCATTCTACTGATTCTTTATCAACGCAAATGAAAGTTAAACTGAAGATGAGAAAACGACGAATTGATTTTTTTTTNCATTCTACTGATTCTTTATCAACGCAAATGAAAGTTAAACTGAAGATGAGAAAACGACGAATTGATTTTTTTTTGTTCTTTTACTTTTCATAATTTACTTTCTCTTAAGAGAAAGTTAGCAATATAAGGGAGAAAGTGATACAACACAACAACCTCAATAATTGGAAAGTTAATGTAAATATACTTAAAAAAAAATTTTTTTTTTTTGTTGTAAAATTTTGAATAGTACATTTTTTTTTAACATGAATGATGTGACTTTGTTGAGGTGAANCATTCTACTGATTCTTTATCAACGCAAATGAAAGTTAAACTGAAGATGAGAAAACGACGAATTGATTTTTTTTTTGTTCTTTTACTTTTCATAATTTACTTTCTCTTAAGAGAAAGTTAGAAATATAAGGGAGAAAGTGATACAACACAACAACCTCAATAATTGGAAAGTTAATGTAAATATACTTAAAAAAATTTTTTTTTTGTTGTAAAATTTTGAATAGTACATTTTTTTTTAACATGAATGATGTGACTTTGTTGAGGTGAATTCCAACAGGTAAGAAAGTGTCTGAAAAGTGTGAATAAATCAAATTCATATTTAAAATGAGCTAACACGTGCGTAAAAGAGATTTAAAATTCCCTCTTTTCTCCAACGTACTTTGAGAAAGTCTCAGAGTTCAAAGACATTGAGCCATTTAAACTTTCTCCATAAGAGATACTCAAGGGAAGAGAGGAAATTTTGAATTCGTTGGAGAATTTTTAAGTTCTATAGTCTCAATTCTATACTTTTCTCATAAATTAACAATATTTCAACATAATTTCTCAAGTTTTAGTTTCTGATTAATTTCCTTTTCAAAAACCTAACTAATCAAACTAATTCTACTCATGAAACAAACATTTCATTAACCCATCCACAACTTCCGCTTTTTCACTACTGTCACACAATGTCAAACTCATTTTCATACTTGACTCAACTCAACTTCAACTATTATAACTTTTACCTCATTATTCACTGACAACTTTTCACTTTTTGAAAAACTATATAGTTATGAAACCACGGATATAATCCGGACGGATTGTGTGGCAAAGGTATTGTAAAAAAAATTTTTTTTTTCAAATTTATATAGGAATTGACAAACTTTGACAATTGAAAGTTTTTTAATAAAAAAATTTTTTTTTAATTAAAAATAATTTTGAAATATTTTTTTTTACTTGGAAATATTTGAGTACTGGCAAATTCTAATCTAATCGGTTTCAATTTATGATGACTAGAATCAGATAATTTTTTATTTGTCAGTCTAGGCGAAGCCAATAGTTAACCTGGCTCAGCCGGTGAAAATTTTGACCCAGCCGTTATTTTAGCCGACCTTGCCGGTTTCTATGTCGGTTGAATAAGATTTAAAAAAAGTGTTATAGACTGGATTTTAATTGACAGGTAGGAATTTTCCAAAGCCTAAAAATAATATTGCCAATTTTGGCGAAATATTTCAATAAATTTTTTTTCTCGGGTCGTTTTATTTAAAATTTTACAGGTACTNAATTTTGGCGAAATATTTCAATAAATTTTTTTTCTCGGGTCGTTTTATTTAAAATTTTACAGGTACTTTTTTTTCAAATGGAAAAATTTTTGTTTTATAATTGAAAATCATAATATTAATTCTTATGCCCGATTTATACTTAATGTCATTCGTCCTTCATTCGAATGAAATGCAGTATGATTGATGAATTTTGTAACAAATTTTGCAATCTAATTTACCTTGACAATTAAGATTTTCACAAATTTGTTGCAAAATTCATCAATCATACTGCATTTCATTCGAATGAAGGATGAATGACATTAAGTATAAATCGGGCGTTATTCAATACAATAACTTTTAGTTAAATTTCAAATGCTTTTTTTTATGTCGCAAGGGATTAAAAGTCATTCTGTCCGGATGTTTCCCATCATTTTTGGAAAAGCATTTCTCTGATTAATTAGAATTTAGCAATAAGGATTCTTGNCTGTCCGGATGTTTCCCATCATTTTTGGAAAAGCATTTCTCTGATTAATTAGAATTTAGCAATAAGGATTCTTGCCACTTTTAGTTGCACTAGTGTTATAAATATTTCAATTTACAAATTATGTCTTAAGTGAAAGTATGAGAAACACTGGCCGCCAAAAATCCTGCATAAACCGGTGTTTTACTAGATTCAATAACAGCCGGTTATACCGACTGGGGACGACATATTTACTAACTTTGCCTAGACTGTATGTGTAAATAATTTTCTAAATTTTGATATTTGTATATCATCAACGGTTGGAAACTAAAAGTTATATTTTTATTTCAGGACTAAAAACTGAGTTATTTGTAAATATAGATAAATTCTATTAAGAAAGCCCATCTCTTGTGATGTGAAATTGATGTGGTGCTTGAGTACAAAGTCCATTGAGTTCAGATGACCAAAAGAAAGTTCTGTAGGGTTCGTTTTGATAAATATTCGGTATTTGAGTTTGAAAATTGGCGTAAAATTTTTTTTACAAGTTTCGTCGTTACCGTTGAAGTTTTAGATTTTTTTTCATTTGAAAGAGTCTGAGAATTGTATTTTTTTGAAATTTTTTTGGTAGAAATTTTGTGAAGGAAATCCTGAAGTATCTCGTTTTATGAGTATGGCATATACAGTCAGAAAATGAGGGAAATTCAATTGTAACTTTTGGACGAGGCAGACATGGGAACTTCCTTTACTTTGTTTCCCGCTTCCGGCTCTCTGTATATATTTTTATCATTTTGACCAGAGAGACGGAATTAGAGACGAATCACCGCTTTCTCTAGTGAAAAAGTTGTGAAAAAAAAATTTATACGTGAAATTGGAAAGACACCATCTGAAAGAAAAAGTAGGGAATGGTTTCTCACGAAAATCAAGTTTTAAGACCGATGGAGAAAATAGATACGTTTTTATCAAAAAAAAAAAAATTAAAAAGAAAATATTTATTTTTTAACTTTCACCAGGAGAAAGTCAGAAACAATTTCCACTTTAGTAACTACGGAACGGAAACATACACAGGAAACTAAAGAAAACTTTCCTCTTTTTTGTTAATATGAACAAGTTAAGAGAAGAAAAAAAGATTTACTCACTGCGGGAAATACGAACTTTTACTTTAGAGTTCTGTCAATTCTAAATTCTTTTAATTCTGCAATTAGACAAAAAGTTTTCTGATTTGTTTCTACTAAAGGGTATTTGGTTTCTTCTACGAAGAATAAAATGTATTTAAAAAAAA
>NIPM01000089.1:152596-264674 GCA_002738285.1 Holacanthella duospinosa | reverse complement strand
TTTTAAATACAAACTTGATTTTATTTTCCTAATGCAAATATAAAAAAAAATTAATATTAAAAGAACAGAAGTGCATCTATTGAAAAGCAAGTTAAAGATAGAAAATTTCTTCCAAATGCTTTGTTTTTGGAAGAGTGCCCAAAATGGAAGTGGCGTTTCCTCGTTGAATAGCTAGACTTATTCGCTGAATCAGAAACGATGTAGAACGAGGTTCTCCGGAAGCGATTTGAATGTAATTGCCAATTTTCTTAATCAAGTTCAGACCTTTGGGTCCCCATACTCCGTTTGACTCGACAGCGATAGGAACGAAATGGAATTTATTCTCTGGCAGAAAGTTGTATTTTTTAATCTTCCTCTCTTCAGCAATGATAGCGGCAGCACCAGGGNAACATATACTAAGTTAAATAATTGACTTAGCTTTGTAAGTAATGTTGGATGTTGTCAAAGAGATTATGGAAGTTAAAGGTTGTTGATGAGTACCCAACAATATTTTGAATGCTTAAATTTTTAGGAAAGTTTTTTTTACTTCTGATGGACAACTTTGACAAGGTTTGTAGTAAAGATGATGACCGTAAAGGAACAGCTTCAACAGGATTCGATGACAGGAACGCTCAGTCCAGCGACTCCCAATTAAACAAATGGTCCAGTAAGCAAGATTACACAAGAAACAACCCAAAATTGAAGGAGCAAAAAAAGAAGTTCAAAAACACGACTTTCCTTGACAACTATTTTTTCAACTTTTAAAAAAAATTAATTTGCTATAAGATATTTTTTTTCAAATTTCACGGTGAAAAAAAAATTTTTTTTTTCACAATTTTCACGGTGAAAAAAAATTTTTTCACAATTTTCACAGTGAAAAAATTTTTTTTCACAATTTTCACGGTGAAAAATTTTTTTTCACAATTTTTACGGCGAAAAAAACTTTTCACAATTTTCACAGTGAAAAAAAATTTTTCACAATTTTTACGGTAAAAAAAAATTTTTTTTTCACAATTTTCACGGTGAAAAAATTTTTTTCACAATTTTCACGGTGAAATTTTTTTCTACAAGTTTGTATCTTATACAATAATTATTATTGCAACAGTGTAATTTCTTCACGGTGAAAAAAAATTTTTTCGCATGAATTTTTATTTCTCTATTTTCACGCTGAAATTTTGTTTTCTCTATCAACCATCCCAATGAAAACCAGTTTACTTATTTGTTTATACCAAAAACCAAAAAAAAATATAAACTATTGTCAAATAGACAAATAAGTTTGAATAATTCTCTTTCCAAATTATTTACATAGCTTTAGAAAATTTGTGAATAGAGTTTGAAGTTGTTTGAATGTCACACACATACACAAAAAGAAAAAAAAAACTTTCACTTTTTCAAGTAATATGAAAAACTTTGGCATCATTCGCACTACCCTTTTGATTCATACTTTCAATTTCACCCTAGAAAATTTACTTTCCTCTCAAAATAAATCAAAAAAAAATGTTTATTTTTGCACTTTTCGTTTCATTTCATTCCTATTCACTTTCACCAAGTTTTAAACAATATTTACCTACTTTTGTTTGTTTTTTCTTTTTTTTTAGCTAAGTCAATAATATTATTTGCATTTGTGATTAAAGTTCTTCTCATAAAGTTTCATTATTTGAATTTCTCAATTATTTGAATAAGTCAGTGTGGTGAAAGTAATATAAAGGAACTATATAATTTGTACTCTCATGATCCTTTTGTAGTCAATCTTACATAGATGGGCACTAGTTATATTGAAAATGATGTGGGAATAATTTCAAAATGAAAATTTTATGCTAAAATTTTATGCTCAATGAATATGTAAACTTTGTTAGTAGGAATTCTTCCGCTTATTTAAATTACTAACTCCGAGGTGGAAATGTTCTATTTTAATAGTAACTAATGACAATTTAGTTATGTAAAATGATGAAATATGGAATCTAGTATTCTTCTGATGTGCAAATTTTTTGCTGAGTTATAAATATTATAAAAAATTTAACAAAATGGCAGAAGCCTCGACGTTTTTCAGTGACTAGTTTTTTTGTTGTTTTTTCGTTATTTTTTTTTTCTAGAAATGAATCTGACCATCTGGAACAACAGAGAAATCGATTCCAGTTCAAGGATTTCAATTATTTCTTCCTTGATATTTCCCAGAAAACTTACTGAAAACAATGAAACCCATTTATTTGATTTTGATTTTGATTTTCTACAACAGTAGCCATTTTTTNGAAAACTTACTGAAAACAATGAAACCCATTTATTTGATTTTGATTTTGATTTTCTACAACAGTAGCCATTTTTTTCAACTTAACTCCAACCTAACCACCAAATTATATAAATTTAAACACTTCAGAATTAAATCTGCACTCAANTTTTTTCAACTTAACTCCAACCTAACCACCAAATTATATAAATTTAAACACTTCAGAATTAAATCTGCACTCAAATAATACTATTTACCACATATATATTGAATTTAGCACCATGTGATAATACATCGCTATATAAGATTTACAACCCACATTATACGATTTGAAAAGGTGTTTATCCACTTTCCACTGTATACCTTTACTCCGTAGCATCCAACATGCGCTAAATTGAATTTTGCTAAGTTTCAATAGCTTTTTTTTGTGATTCTACACGCAACATGATTTTCTTAGTTTTGACACAAAAATCCATCATTTTTGCATTTCGATAAAGCTTTCATAGCTTTACAATGACCAGCGAGAGCAAAAATTTAGGTTATTTAGGTTTATTTAACGTTTATTATTATAATTTNCATAGCTTTACAATGACCAGCGAGAGCAAAAATTTAGGTTATTTAGGTTTATTTAACGTTTATTATTATAATTTGTAGACTTGTTTTACATTTCGGTTATAACAAGTCTCATTTTAGGTTGCTATATTTTAATTAGTCAAAATTTCTAATTTTTTATTGAGTGACCCATATTTGGGCATTTACCACTCACTACCGGTTTCTCTCCCACCGCCCACCATTTTAGTTGCTATATTTTTATTAGTCAAAAGTTCACAATTTTTTTTGATTGGCGCTTATTTGGGCATTAACCACTCACTACCGGTCCCTCCCCCACCGCCCACCACTCAATTTGCTGTATTTTAATTAGTTAAACTCTCTAATTTTTTTTAGTAGCGCATATTTGGGCATTTACCACTCACTACCGGTCCCTCCCTCACCACCCACCACTCACACCTACTTAATAAAATTCCTGTCGATTAGACTAAGCAATTGTAGAAAATGTTGAGAGTTTAGTATAAAAATAAGTTTATATTTGAAAAGTANTTAGTTGCTATATTTTTATTAGTCAAAAGTTCACAATTTTTTTTTTGATTGGCGCTTATTTGGGCATTAACCACTCACTACCGGTCCCTCCCCCACCGCCCACCACTCAAGTTGTTGTATTTTAATTAGTCAAACTCTCTAATTATTTTTTTAGTAGCGCATATTTGGGCATTTACCACTCACTACCGGTCCCTCCCCCACCGCCCACCACTCAAGTTGCTGTATTTTAATTAGTTAAACTCTCTAATTTTTTTTTAGTAGCGCATATTTGGGCATTTACCACTCACTACCGGTCCCTCCCTCACCACCCACCACTCACACCTACTTAATAAAATTCCTGTCGATTAGACTAAGCAATTGTAGAAAATGTTGAGAGTTTAGTATAAAAATAAGTTTATATTTGAAAAGTACACACTTTATGACTCTAGTAATATAAAAACTAAACCATATACTGAAATATTTTATAGAATAGTTGAAAGATAAAAACCAGTAGTTCCAGGAAATTGTTACGACGACATATAAAAGATAATAGGTAAAAATCCGGCTTCTAAAAGTACATTGTTAGAGTTCCTTTATGATTGTTGATAGAGACTGAATGAGTCTTGGGAATTCTACCCTCTGAATTCGGCGCTTTGAAAAGAAAATAGAAAAGGAAATGGAGATTTGTGGGAAATGGGCTCTACTCAATGAAATATAAGGATGAAGAGTGAGTCTTTTGAAGAATTGATTTCTGGACAATACTCTTCGATGAAGACTTTCTTCAGGTCTACTTCCACTTTCGATGAATTAGGAAAGAGTGACCCTGAGGGCAGGTGGAAACAAGATGTTCTCTACTTAATCTTACTCAGGCAAAACCCTCAAGGGACATCTCTTCTTACACACATAAACTCACCCACTCACCCCTTTCTATTACTCCCAATCTTATAACTTCTCTTCATCAACCAAAATGATACTCAACCAGCTGCAGTTGACAGCCAGATGAACCACTTTTTACTAAAAAAAAACTTATCATTTAGACTCAAGGACTTTAAATAAAGTTCATAGTTCAAATAAGTTGACTTTTAGATTAGGAAATGCAACTTATCTAATTATGAATTCAACCATATCTGACAATTTTATCATATTAATTCATTTCTAATATGAACTTCTTACTAATATTTGAATTTATCACTTAAAAGGATATGGTAGAAGTTTTTAATGAGACTTGTGAGAGAAAAAAGCAAGGTTCCTTGACAACAGAAACAACGGCTCTTGATAAGGTTATGTTACAACTCTAAAATTAAAAAAAAAAATTATTTTGTGATCAAGGGTTATCGAATCAACAAACTTTAGAATAAACAAACAGATTTATGTTGGGNTCACAACTCTAAAACTTAAAAAAAAATTATTTTGTGATCAAGGGTTATCGAATCAACAAACTTTAGAATAAACAAACAGATTTATGTTCGGTTTCGATTAAAAGTTAGTTAAAAATAATTTACAAATCATCATTTTACATCGTTGCTAAACAACGCATTCTTCAGCTGGGTGCCGATGGCACCCAGTTGAAATTTTTTTTTTAAATTTTTTTGGAGTTATGACGTAACCTTATCAACAGCCGTTTGTTTCTTAGAGTCGAGAAACCTTGGGAAAAAGTATAATGTTANTTTAATTTTTTTAGAGTTATGACGTAACCTTATCAACAGCCGTTTGTTTCTTAGAGTCGAGAAACCTTGGGAAAAAGTATAATGTTAAATTCATTAAGTATAATATTAAAAAATAAAAAAATTTCAAATTTGCCCATCTATGTTGTATAAAAATATATAGGTTAACAAGCTCATGAGGGAACGGTGGTCAGCAGGATGGAGCTAACTGTACCACAAAACATGTTATTTGAATTACCAATGGTTGAAAGCATGATTGTGATGTTAAATTTTATATAATCTAAGAGTAAAGGTTTGTGTTACTTTAGGGATCGTGGTTACATCTGTTCACTGAACTAATCTGATATATAAATGATATTTTTAGGAAATTCATAGCTTAAATAATTTGTGGAATTGATTCCCACGCCTTAAATTTATATTTATAAGTTTTAATTTCATTTGGTAGCAGTGGGACTGATCACAATTCTGCTCAGTAGCTAGAGGGTTAACAGAATAAAAAATTCTTAAAAAATTCAAAACTAAATAAAATATGTGCTAAAACAATTTGTAGTAGAAGGGCAACAAAACCCCCATTCACAAAAGCCAAAAAATAATTTTTTTTTCTAATTTAGTATAAATTTATCATGTTTTTCTTTATACTTTGTTTCAAATTAAGTGTAATAAATGTCCGTAGCTTGCGATTATAATAATTTTTTTTTAATAATTTCAACATAAAAGTGATTAAAAAAACAACCAATTGGCTTTCACCGTATATATATTTTAATTGTGAAACAGTATTTAATTTCCCGCCCCACTCTCCCACCCCACACTCTTACTCAATGCCCAGCTATGACGACTTCATCTAAAATTCATGCATTATGATTATAAAATACAAAATACTGATTTTTTGATATTGTTTCTTTGTCAATTAACTTTACTATTACTTATATTTACTTATGGTTATATATTTTTGGTGCCAAATTAAAAAAAAAATTTTTTTCAAAAAATTTTTTTTTTCAAAAAAAATTTTTTTCAAAAAATTTTTTTTTCAAAAAAAAATTTTTTTTTCAAAAAAAAATTTTTTTTTTGAGAAATGAGAAATAAAATCCTTTTGTGATTTCAATTCAAATTTTGTGTCGTATAATTTGATTGATTGTGTCTCTTGAGTATCTACTTTCTCCATTCGAATTCTAATTTATTTTTTTAACTTGTTTTGGGTCATTTGGTATCCAAAGGAAAAAGATTTTCATAATTTAGTAGGAAATTTCCCATTGGCAATTATTCCACTCTCTATAAATCTTTCCAATGAACCAGAGAAAGAGTCAGGAGAAAGATGAAGTGGAAAATGCGCTTGTGTGTGTTTTTTTTTCATCCTCATCTGATCCAACTTTTTATTTTTTTTTGGAGAAAAACGGCAATTTCTTCTATTTAAGCTCTACTTCAGACAGAGTTTGACTCAGTCCATAGAAATTGTTGGACAAAGTGCCAAAAATCTAGACACAATACTGTATAACAATAGAAAAGAGATTTCTAAAGGGATTGTTCAAAGTGAAAGTCTACTTTCACCAATTGTCAGGTGAGAATTTTAAATATTCAAAAAGAAAAGTTGAAGAGGATGGAATAGACTTCTTTCTTTTTTTATTCATTTCAATATCATTTTTATATACCCTAAGGCCAAATTTCTTATAAAATAAAATAAAATATTGGATTTTTATAACATAGTGAAATTTTTTTTTTTTTTTTTTTTTTTGCATTTTTTACTAAAAGAATTTTCTTTTTTTTTTCAAAAATCTGCCTTCCAGAGCACAAAAGGAATAGTAAGACTGTCAGAAATACCAAATACTTTGAAAATTTTTACTGCATGAGTAGAAAGTAGATGAAAGTAGAATTCTGTTAGGTATTAATTACTTTCAAAAATTCAAATTCAGTTTCAAAAATTTGTAACCATTTTTTTTAAATTTAAAATTATAAAAATTATAAAAATTATAAGAATCAATGAAATTATGTGGTAGAAATTTACATGATTTTAGTAGCTAGCTATTACACTTAAGATTATACTTTACGTTACTTGTATATGCGTTGTATTTGTCTCAAAATTTACGCAAAAAAAAATAATTAAAAAATAGACAATTGCACGAGAAATGTAATTTTACAAATTCTTGTAAAATGTTGACTTTACGTGCAGACATCTATTTTTTTATTTTATTTTTTTATTTCTTTGGCATTTTCCCCACAAACAGTAAATTTTAATTTGAAACAGATTATATAAATTTTGACTACAACTACCATTCATGATTCTAAAGAAGATCATACAATTTATATTTATATATAAAAAACTACACTTTTTTGTAGTTTTTTTTTTCTTCATTTTTCTGTTTCGGTGTCATGTTCATACCAATTTTAGTATGTAACCCTCAAGGGAACGGTGTAACGAGAGAAGCGAAAGTACGAAAAACTCTTTGAACGAAAACAGTGAAAGGTAAAGTGGAAGTAAGCAAGTGGAGAGATTTTTTTTTTTTTTTTTTTTTTTTGAATAATCAACACCAATTTTCCATTTTCTTTCACTAAATCTTTCAAAAGCGTGTACCAATTCAATTTCATAAGCGAAACTTTGTTGGTTTTTTTTTAAAATTAAACAGTAAAAATTTTGGGTGAAAAAAAAATATAAGATTATATTTTATCGATTACTCATCATCTCTGAGGTTTTAAATAAAAAATTCTACTCTAAAATCTAACTCTAAGTCTAAGAATTATTGATAAAAAGTATCCTCCAAACTTTGTGAATTAACCCTATGAAAACCAAAATTTTTTAATTTTTTACACCATTTTTGGTTATTTTTTTTAATTTTTAGACAAAAATATGGTTTTTATTATATATATTTCCGCACTCTGATTTCAAGGAATAAGGTTATGTTATTGCTTTCCACTGAAGTTTACCAAAGTGTAAAAATCTTCCATCCGGTCTGCCAAATGTTGAGTTACTTTAGTAAATGATGAGTTCATATTTTTTTTTTGCAATTTTTTTTTTGCAATTTTTTATTTTTTATTTTTTATTTTTATTTTCCAAATTGTAAGAATATATTTAGCAAAATTTTTGTTTTGTTTCACTACTGGTTGGTTAATGATGAGGGTGGTAAAAAAAAATGCTTGATTCTCTAAAACCTTCATTATAAGAAGGCGTTTAGTTTTGATATATATATATATATATAAATTATATAAGAGTTGAATGAATTGTATTATTTTCTAAACCATAGAAAGACAGACTCTGTTTTTACGATTTCATTTGATTTTATGTACTGGAAGACTTGAGATGTGTCAGTTGAGACTCAATTCTCAGAAAGTAAAGTCAGGGATTTTGGTTTTATTTGAAAAAATACAGTCATTCACAAATTCTTAAATCCACTTCTTATATCACTCATCAAAGAAACTCTAACCTCTACAAACAGTAAAAAAAAAACAATTATAAATATTATATATTTAATTACTTTCATTCCTACTCATTTCACATCTATTAGAAATCAGAACTCGGAATTATACAGTCAATCTAAAAAATTTAAAAACAATGGAAGAGACTTTTGGTCCATGCCAGTTTGCTAAAAAAAATTAGGTTTTTTTTTTTTTGCAAGGATTATTTTTAGGTTTAATTTTTCTGGGGAAAGACACTACACAATTTCAGAAAGATCTTTGAAAAGTAAGATACAAATTTGAAAAAATTAAATCTAATGTATCAAAAGTTATTATGATTTTTTTGAAAATTGAAATTTTTGGACCTTCTTTTGAAACGCCCAACTCTTAATTTAAAAAAAAAATCATAACTTTTGTTCTAGCGTATATGGGCATTTAAAAAGATATAATGAGTTTTTAAATAATTATTATTACTTTGAATATAATTTTTTTTTATTTACACCACATATACACTATAAGCAAAAATAAATAAAAATTATAAAAATTTTTTATATAAAATATATATAATTTCTTTATATGATATTTTTCCTATAAAAATGTCTCTATAAATTGACAATTGACAATTGACATACACCCTACTGTGTATGAAGTGTATGACTTATCATTTCTCAACAGATTACATTTCCCATCAGTTGAAAAATACAACATTCAAAAATTCTCAACTATCTGTATGTACACACATGTTCAAAATTGTATACAACAATGTGACACACGAAGTGTAAATGGATGTAACATGTGATGATTACACATGCAAAATATGATTGCAAAATAATGCAAAATATGTCTTGCAAATATTAAAAAAAAAAAAATTTTTTAAATATAAAAAAATTCTTTTCCACCCTGTAAATTTGGTAATTATTTCTTGACATGCAAAAAAAAAAAAAAAACTAAGAATTTAATTTCAAATATTGTTTCAAGTAAATTATACTAAAAAACATTTCAATTTCTTAAATAGTACTAAATAATTAAAAAAATATAAAATATTTAATTAAAAATTTAATATTCTTAATATAATTTAGTATGTTAAAATATACACACTAAATTCAAAAATTTATTATAATTTTTGAAACTATTTCAATTATAAAACTTCACACATATAACATAATTCATATTTTCTATTCGTATCCAAAAAGTGGTACTGATTTATATTTAATATGGTCTGAAACGAGAGAAAGTGCATTAACTAATGCCAAAAAAAAGCCTTTATAATTTTTTATATAAGCTTTATAGTTTCTGAAGTTTAATTTTTTTTTTTGTATATTAATTATTTTTTTGGCCCTCTACATTTGTTCAACCATAAAGATAAAAGCTTCAGCCATTTGGTTAAAGCATTGAACTTTCACATTTTTTTTTAATCATTTTCAGAGAACCAAACCACCTGGTATTTTTCCAAAAAAAAAAAAAAAAAAATAGTAGTTCCAACTGGACATCAAAAACAAACAAATTTCATAAGGAGAAAGTCTACTTTCTTTATATTTTCTACCCTGTGGAACCAAAAAATGTAATGAAAGAAGATAAATTAATCAACAACCAATCAAAAGAAGAGAATTTTGAAAATATACTTTTAAAATACCCCGTAGTGGAACTTTCATCAAAAAAACGAAAACCAAGGAGTGAAAAGTTAATGTGAGTGAAAGTGATATTCCTTTTCACTCAAAGTTTGAAAAGTGAAATTTTTTAGGAAGTGTGGTGAAAAAAAAATCCATTTTCTTTACACTACAGTTGACATTAACTTTCTTCTTTTAAATTATTGCCAAGGGATCACTTTAACAAAGTTAATAAAAAAAAATATATATAATTTGGTAGTGTCATCTTTAGTATTCTGCGCATGTGCTGTGAGTAAAGATAAAGAAGATTCAAAAGTTAAGAAAATAAGTTATAAAAGAACTTTATTCAATTAGTTCTATTAACTATCACGGATCTGAGTGAAAGTGGAGAAAGTCATCAAAACTAAACTATACTGAAGTTAGCAGGTTAATTTTTTTTTGGAGTTTTTTTTTTTTTTGCCCAACTCTTGACTTAAAAAATTATAAAAAAAAAACAAAAAAAAAAACCTAAAGAAACTTCAATCCCTGTGTATAATTTATTATAAACCACAAGTGGTAGAAGTGAAAGTGAAAGTTTGGAACAAAGCGAGTGAAAATTTAACTCCTGGAGAGAATTTGATCCAGAAAAAGAAGAAAAAAAAACAAACTTTTGATCAGACTTTTTAGAAACTTTGCCCACATTTGACATAGTTTTTGAAAAAATCTGCCCATATTTGTTATTTTGAAAAAGTTGCGTTATCTCAAGCGAAAAAAAAAAACTTTCACAACTTTTACAACTTTACGAAGAGTTGCTTTCAACAGTTTCATTTGGAAGAAAATTTTCATAATACGGGAGAAAAAAAAAATTCATTTTTTTTTCTCTCTCTTTATTGACTTTATTTTACTTTTGTGTACATTTTCTTATGTATTTTAACTGAATTATACTAGCCAGAACCTGTTGCGGACATGAAAGTGAAAAATGTTGTTTGTTTCCCGCGGCGAAAGAAATTCAAACCGTCTTTCAAATCTGTCAACATCAGAGAGAAAGTGATGCAATTTGACTATATATTCTGTTTTTTCTGAAATTTCATCATTCCCTTTGTATGGATTTCACTACTTTCGACATATTTTATGTATAAAACAAAAATTTTTTTGGGGCAATGCGAGACAATAAGTTTCCAACTAAAAATTATTATCTTTTGTGAAATTGATCTCCTACTGATTTCTTAAATTTCCAATAAGGGCTTTCAAACTATAGACACAAGATTTCAAAATATTGAGTACAGAATATCAAATTTTTGTTTTTTTCGGATTTTAAACACTCGATATTCATTTACATACTTCAACTTTCACCATTTCAACAAATTGACAAAAAATTTCAAAAAGGTAAACTTAGATATTACTTTACATCAAAAAAAAAAAAATTTTTTTTTTTTAAATTTGAGCTTTTAAGAATAAAAAAAAATTCAAATTTTGATATATAAATTTGGTGTTTAATAATGACTCTGACTCTGAAATGATTCATGAATTTTCATGATAAATCTAATAATTTGAATTTTAACAGGAGTGGAAATGGATATGGATGACTCAGTAGTTGTAGATGGATTTGGAAATAGTTGGGGGAACTGCTCAAGCGCAGAACCACAAGACAACACTACCGTTTACTCAAGATTTCTTAACATAACAACAGAATTCCCAATTGAATATGCACAACCACTCTATGGTTACTGTATGCCACTTCTCTGTCTTGTAACTTTGGTTGCAAATACATTGGTGATTGTTGTTTTATCAAAACGACACATGCGCACTCCCACAAATTCCGTCCTTCTTGCGATGGCGCTAGCAGATATGCTCACCGTCCTATCCTCAGCTCCTTGGCATTTTTATATGTACACTTTTGGGAATCATTACAAACCATTTTACCCAATTCCAGCTTGTTATGCATGGACAATGATGAATGAAGTCATCCCTAATCTTTTCCATACTGCTAGTATTTGGCTAACTCTTGCGCTCGCTGTGCAGCGGTACATTTATGTCTGCCATGCACCTGTGGCACGGACCTGGTGTACTATGCCAAGAGTACTCAAAGGTATTGGCTGGATCTTCTTACTAGGTATGAAACTTGATGATATAAAAAATTTTTTATAATACCTTAATTTCAAATATTTTGAATATACCGGGCATTTTTCAATAATTTTTTTTTAATACATTAGTACAGTATGTTTCAGTGAAATAGCACATAAGGAAGATACTTTTGGTCCCATGCTATTTTGCTATATAGAAAGTAGTGAGCTAATTTCATTGAAAAATTTGCTTTGCCGATCAATGAGGCTCTTCCCGTTGCACATGAAAGAACTTGTACTTTAAGAGTGTGTAAGTATTGTGGCGCCAAATAAGAATTTTGAATGTGTAAGAAAAACTGAATCATTTGATTAGTTGAGATTTATTTCATGAGTTGAAAGAACTTAACAGCCTCGAGACTTCNAGATTTATTTCATGAGTTGAAAGAACTTAACAGCCTCGAGACTTCTATACTTTTTTCACTTGACAGAGTACTCTACAGTCTCCTCTACCCCACTCCAAATTATCCTTGATTCTTTAAACATTTAAAAACTTTAAAACAAGTTTTTCTTTTTTTCCCCATCAATCAATTAAATCTTTGTTGTTACGTAATGAGTCAATCTACTAAACGGGCATCAGACCAACCCGAAAGTTGTGGCGGAGCTGACCCGCCACTTTGAGAATGAGACAGGGATTGCCACAAAAATTTGGTCTCTGATGGGATATGATCCCACGTCTTGGGTATTCCAGACCCAACGCACTACCATTTGTGCTACAGAGCCGATTTGTGGAATCCTGTCCTCAATCTCAATACAACTCCGAAACTCTCCTTCCTGGTCATTCATTGCCAGGTAAGGAATCTACTGTCTCATTTATAAGTACAGTAGTGGGAATTAAGTCTATGCTCAAATCCCCACAAAGTGGACCCTCCAAACTAAAGCGGAAGGCAAGAGCTGGCACTCATTTCATTCCCGNTATGCTCAAATCCCCACAAAGTGGACCCTCCAAACTAAAGCGGAAGGCAAGAGCTGGCACTCATTTCATTCCCGCCAAATTTCTTGACCTAGCTTTTCTTTCAAATTTCAACTTTTAGCATTTCCATATAACCTCGAAAGAACTTGTGAAATAAATTAATTTTTTAAAGTATAAGTTGTTTCATGTGCAACGGGAAAAGCCTCAATATTTTTTTGTACAAATGATAATAGATTCAGAAAGAGCATTGAAATGTAGTGTATCACGTTGAAAAAATCAAGTCATTACGATCACTAGGTCAAAAGTTATAATTTTTTGAGAATTGAAATTTTTGGATCTTCTTTTGAAACACCCATCTCTTAGCACATTGTCTCAAAATAACATCCAAAAATTCAAATTTTCAAAAAATTATAACTTTTGACTCAGTGATCGTAGAAACTTGATTTTTTCGACTTTAAAACACTATTTTTCAAAACTCTTTCTGAATCTATTACCATTTCTACTAAAAAAAAATTGGTTGGCAAATTTTTTTCATATTTTCAATATTTTTTCTGTTTACAGCAAAATTGCATAGACCAAAAGTATCTTCCTTATGTGCTATTTCACTGAAACATACTGTACTTAATAGGATTGAAAATTTATATTAAGTTTGTAAAATTCAAAAAAAAAAAGTTAACTTTGTCACCTTTTTACAGCGATACTCCATCAATCTACACGTTTTGCTGATCGAGTCTATGAACCTTGCAACATTGTTTGGGAAGGAAGACATTTTCTTGTATGTAAACCTGATCTTGCGCATTGGGTTGAACATATTTTGACACCTGATGTTTACTTCAACGTCTACTATTGGTTCAGAGTGATTTTTGTTCATACAATTCCTTGCGTTGCTCTCATTGGTTTAAATCTTTTACTCTTTCGTGCTCTCCGTGAGGCACAACGGAAGAGAGAACTACTTTTTAAAGATAACAAAAAAAGCAACGAATGTAAAAAAATGCGAGATTCAAATTGTACAACAATGATGTTAATTGTGGTAGTTTCGGTCTTCCTCATTGTTGAGGTTCCACTTGCCATTGTGACCGTCCTCCACATCATCTCATCAACGGTCACAGAGTTCCTCGACTATGAATTTACTAATGTTTTCATCCTTTTTTCTAATTTTATCATCATACTCACCTATCCTATCAACTTTGCCATTTACTGTGGCATGTCACGACAATTTAGAGAAACATTCAAGGATATGTTTGTCAAAAGGTCTGCTCGTCGAGATGGATCTTCTAGGTAAAAAAAAAAATTTTTTTTTCTAAATTATATACAATTTTGTAGAATCTTGCTTAGTAGTCTTGTTCTCCACTTTTAGCTCCTCCCATTCCATATCAAGGTTTTCTGCTCATTTTATTGAAAGAAAAAGACACAAAGTCAAAAAAATTTTTTTTACTTAAACTGTTATTATTTTCANAGTAGTCTTGTTCTCCACTTTTAGCTCCTCCCATTCCATATCAAGGTTTTCTGCTCATTTTATTGAAAGAAAAAGGCACAAAGTCAAAAAAATTTTTTTTACTTAAACTGTTATTATTTTCAAAAAAAAACTAGTTTTTTTTTTCATTTTGTTTTCATTTGTCGTTCCCCAGGGGGTACTCATGTGTTTACTTATCCTCCCATACCGACTTGCATTTACTGTAAATAAACCATAGAAAAATAACACTAAAAGGAGAATAACAAACTCTGTAGAGTATATAAAAAACAGATGAACGACCCTGTATATTTGAACTGTATGATCGAATCAGATTTTTTTTTTAATATTTTTTTTTTTTGCCAAATTTTTTTTTTTGCCAAACTTTTTTTTGCTAAATTTTATTTTTTTGTTAAATTTTTTGGTTCCTATCAAATTTTTACAGCTTTTTTTTTCTTTTTCTTAAAAGGAAGTTAAATTCCAGATGTTTTTCTTCTTTTACAGATACTCTCTTGTAAATGGTCCTCGAACCTGTACAACAAATGAAACAGTTCTATGATCCAAACAGAATAATTCACCAATCACAACCGACCCAGAACCAGGTCTTATTTTTAAAGAAACAACCCAAGAGCTCGAATCTACTATAAAAAGTGTACAAGTAAAATTTGAACTACATACACCAACAATTGTCATTGCGCATGTGGAGGTAGATGGTGAATCTCATGAACCAATGAGGAGCGTCCAATTAGAATCATACATCTGAAGTCATCCCAATGTCCCTATCTCTTAGTAGTTTTTCTTCTCGTTAAGATTTTTTTCTAGTATGAAGCGTATTTATAAAAGAAATTCATTTACCTAGGAGTTTTTGACTAAAAGTGAGCTTCCTCTGGAAGAATTTGAAGAAAATTTTGTCTAATTGGACTGGATTCCAAAAGGAAGAAAAAAAAAGCTTATTTAGTTATAGGGTTAGAGTGAGAAGTCCCAATTGGACTCTGTAGAACATTCCCAAAGAGACAGTTGTTATTGGTTGGAGAAAGTGTGAAAAACATTGTATTTAGTAAAACCGTGTGAAATTGTGGATAGAATTTCTCACGGTCTTTGGTATTAATGAGTGTTCGTATAATATAGAAGAACTCAAGACACATTTTCCAAGGGTATTAAATAATCCAATGAAGAAAGTGGTATAAAATGAAGTGAAACTTTCTACCCTGGAGAAAGTAAATAATAAACACCTCATCAACTCAGTCAACGAATCCAATAACTCCTTCAACAATTTTCACACTCACAGTAGAATTTTTTTTTGTAAGCTTTTACTACAACTATTTGGGTCTAAGAAGAAAAAAAAAATTTTTTTATAGCCTCAGGGTTAGTTAAATTATAGGTATAATTTAATTACATAATATACTAGTCCATGAGAAAATTCAAAAGTACAGGGTGAGTAATTTGTTTTGTATCGTACAAAGTTCTGCTTTTTATGTCATAGTGTGGTAGTATTGAATATAAGTATTTAAGGGTGGGTTGGACGTCACATGAGTATACTTTTGGGTACCCCAAGTGAAAATGTAAAAAAAATTTTTGAAAATATAGAATTTTTTTTTGAATTTTTTTGATTTTGTGGTGCTTTTTTTTATAATTTCAAAAAATAAAGTGTGTAAAAATAGATTAATCACCCTGTATGTAATTAGTCTGATGTAAGGAGAAATATGTAGTTACAAACGTCCATTTATCATTTCGCAGGAAATTTAAAAAACAAACTTTCTCCACTTTCTCCACTTTCTCTATATAGACTTTATGAAAAAATTTTTTGTTTAATTGGGACAATTTTCATAAAATCATTTCCATCTCTTACGCCATATGTTTACTCACATTTTTTGTGTACTCACTTTTTTATCACTTTTTTTTTTCAAATTTTATTATCATATTCCACTTTCCTGGTAAAACCCGGGAGACATCATTTTGAAAAGAAAAAAAAATACTTTTTTTTTAGTATAGCAAAGTCCATATTGCATTGAGTGGTTTTAGTCTATTTTTAACACCAAAATGGCTAAAGTTAGCTGATCATAAACACTAAACTCAAAGTTGGGCAAGTAAAAGGGGTTAACGAGCAAAAGTGAAACCGTAGGTGGTGATTGGTTAATAAAATTTTTTTTCTTCATTGTACAAATAAAGAATCAAAAAATTTAAAAATAGTATTTAAAAATAAAAATAAAAAATTTCTTTTTACTTATACAAACTAACAATTTTTTATTTAATATTCTTAAATTTTATAAAAATAAAATTTGAAAAATTTCAAATGAAATTCATTATTAAATNGTAGGTGGTGATTGGTTAATAAAATTTTTTCTTCATTGTACAAATAAAGAATCAAAAAATTTAAAAATAGTATTTAAAAATAAAAATAAAAAATTTCTTTTTACTTATACAAACTAACAATTTTTTATTTAATATTCTTAAATTTCATAAAAATAAAATTTGAAAAATTTCAAACGAAATTCATTATTAAATTTTTTTTTCAATTCCCCAAATTCCTTCTGTACACAATATATATTGAGTATATTTCCAACAACAAGTGGGAAATTTGAATCCTGTCAACCATAATTCATAGTAGCTCATCATATATTCTATATTGTAGAAGATTCATCAGTCAATGTACCGATTTAATGTGAAACTCAAGTGATCGATGGGCTTGAAGTAAGGCAATATAATTTATTACTAAATAATAATATTTAATACATACACATACTGTCCAAAAAAAAAAAAAAAAAAAAAAAAGTGGAGAAAACTGGGACAAAAATTTTTTGAACACATTGTATTTTTTTCAAATTTTGAAACAATATTATTCTCCATTAAAAGTTCCAACTCTATAAAGTCAGAAAAAGACAAATTTTTGAATTTCTGCCAAATTGGAAGATATACGACTAAAAATTAACAGTTTACCTTTTTTTTTCTTACGCAATACCCATATATGGGCATAAGAATTAATTTATATAAAAAAATGCCCATTTGTAACCATAATTTCTGCTCTCTTGCTTCTTGTCTCAATTCCTTGTTGTTTCTTGGTCTACTGATTTCCATCCACATTTGAAAAAAAAAAAAAAAAAAAAAAATACCAGAAAGCGGAGAAAGTGTGTTTTTGGCTTCCGTTGGCCAAGTGGCTCTTATATTTTTATGTCCAGAGAGTCTCATAAACAGGAAACTCCAGGAGATGATATATGGAGAGGTTGTACTTTTGCCAAAAAAAAAATAAAAAAAAAATGAAAAAAAATTTTTTTTTTTTTTTTTCATTTCTAATCTTTTATGGAGCCTAATTATAAGTTAGGAAGGTGTATGTCGTAGTGGGGGGACTTTGAGATTGAATCTGAGCCCTTCAACTCTAAATACCCCTCACTGCGCATGCGCCAAAATCCTACTACTGCATATATGTGATTTTAAATGTGACATGAAACACTATACTGTCTACTTAATATATAAAATCAAATATAGACCTACTTATAAATATATATAATTATTAATCTAATTAATATATATATATAAAAAAACACATGTATGAAAATTGACGCTGATGTGATTTAGTAATATTTCTGAAGTTACTCTTAATAAAAAATTTATGTACGCTAAGTTAACAATTTGAAGCAATTTGATCGTTTCTTCATCCTCTTGTGTCAACAAAAGTACATTATTTTAACCAAAAAAAAAAAACCAAGTGAAAGTAAATTTTGTGGTTTGGTAATAATCTTTTGAATTATGAGCCTGGGAAAAATGATCAATAATTCTATAATCACTGGAACTGAGACTATTCTGAGTTTATAGTTGACTCTAAAATCAGTTCAACCAATCACGTCGTTCCATTCAGCAAAAAGGATGACATTATTGGGAAAGTAGGAGAAAGTAGAGAAAAAAATGGAAGTTTTCATACTTTCATACTTGTCTAGAGCTAAGGAAATTTTTTTTTAGTTTTTATGAACGTGTAATCAACTTTCTCCTCCTGGTCTTGACGTTTATGGTGAAATTCCTCAAAATGTAAAAAAAAAATATAAAAAATAAGTCCGTATTTCATAATTTTAACAAGAGGTGGTCTGGTGCAAGCATTACTCCAATTTTTTTTTTCAACTTTTGACATTTTTTTTTTAGAAAATTCTGGCAAAGAAAAAGTTATAAAATATTTTGATTTAGTTGATTTATTTAAAAAAATTTTTTAATTTTTTAAATATTTTTATATTAATTTTAATTTCAATTTTTAACAAATTTTCAACAAATTTTCAAATTTTGACTTGATACTTCAAAATTTCAAAATAATAGTAACTCATATGTCATTATATACCCAGAGTTGATCATATAAACCTAATAAAAACTTCCACACTTCATCCGTCAGGCAAGTGAACAAATTGAACTAATTAAATAAATGTGATTTGTATTTCCCTCAGGAAATTACTCCTAGTAAATTTATCATGAGAATAACCATAAATGAGTACCAGGTGACCAATAGAAAATAGTTATTATGTCTTTCTATATTACTATGCTATGAAATTAGTTTTTTTTTAGTGAAAACCTAGTAAAATTACATATTTGAGCGTAACATGCCGAACTCTGAATTTTAATTAAGAAATTTATGCGGTAGTTACTAAACCATAATCCTTTGAGTACTTTTCCACATCATTCTCAGAGCTCCTAGTACATCTGAGTTTTTGGATCCAGTTGTTTGATAATTTAACAAAAAAAAAATTAGTTTTAAAATTAATAAAATCCCCCCATCTTTTATTGAGACACAAAGTTCGCAATTTGGTCATTATTTTGAAACCTTGAAATAACAATGGTCCTTTGAGCCCGATTTTTTTTTTGATTTTTCAAAAAATTTATTTCTGTAGATGAATCTTGATCTTCAAAGTATTTTTTAGGAATTCCACACTATATATCATTCATCCGAGCTAATCAGTATACTGTGATTACTTATCTCGATTGGTCACCAAGACTACGCACATCTTCGCGATTAGGCAGCTGGACCGAAGTCATATAATCAAAAATACTCATATGTTTTTCCAAACAGAGCAAGATAAATGTCAGTAGTTGACTCCCCTTTTATGAAAAGTAAAGTAAAGTACAGTGAGTTATTTATATAACACAATTTACTTTCTCCATTCAAACTTCAAAAAATACAAAAAAAACTGAGAAGTATTTATTTATTATTCTTACCTGATTGTCTTTCAATTTATTCCTTTTCAGAAGTTCTGTGAACACGTATACCAAGTAGTTGATTTGCTTAAAGTGTTGCTATTTTCAGAGTACCACTAACCGTCAGATTTGTTAGCCGTGTAAATTCTATACAAAAATTTTAGTTCTAAACTAATGTACTTGATGGCAGCAAGACCAACCCACGTTATGTCACTCTTAGGACCAAGGACGCCCATTTTATGCGTGAAATTTAAAAATATTATGCAGCATTTACAAAAAAATTATGCGATATTATGCGCGGTGATTTGAAAGCTAATATTGACCTTCTAATGCACATCAATACCTTCAAAAGAAATTGTGTGCGTATATATGAGTACCACGAACGTTTCTTTAACAAAAATAAGATGAATTAGATCTATGAATTTAAAAATTTAGTATCCCCGACAAAAAACGCACCTAAATATTGCTAGATTTAGCAAAATTAAGAAATAAAATTAGTTAAATGTGTTCGATAAATAAAAATCGTCAAATTGTTGGTATTCAAACAACAATGTGCTTTTATGATAGTACAAAATGTATTAAAAGCTGTAAAAATACGACGCAAAACAAATTATGCGTTTACGTTGAGATTATGCGTTATTATGCGAATTAACATTGCGTTAATCGACTCCATTTTTCATAAATCGTGAAGATCCTAAGTAACACCAGTTAGTGTTGCTTCGCTGCGATTATGCAAATGTATAGAAACGGCGTCCTTGCTTATGTCTATAAAACCCAACTTATTTAAATAACAGTTTGTATGTAGTAGTACAACCACGTTATCAGACATTTGAAAAGGTTAAAAGTACCCTTAAAATGATCGGGGCATGATTAAGGCTGAAGAAATACTGAAAGCAAGTCTGTGGGATTCCTAGATAAAGGTACTTACCTTCCCTTCCCCATCCACTTGATTGGGCATAAGTCTTAACGACATGCCTTTTAAACCATTAATATAATTCATTTATACGCTTTCTGCCTCTATATCAGTCATGTGCTAATGGGTATGGTGCCTATGGTGCGACCTGGGTTGAAATTTGGGCCGATTTATGCTCGGTAAAATTCTTGAAGTACTGAGAAAATTTTTTTATTCGTTCACTTTAAGGCATGCCATGTGATATGAAAATCGGAGTTGTCAAATTATGGTACATGTTTCGCCAATCATACGGTTTGTTCCCACTAATTTAAACCTTTAATTTCTATCTACTTAAAAGTAAAAAAAAAATTCCTGTAAAAAGTGGTAGAGAAGGTCAAAAAATGACAACCCCGGAAAAAATCGACCCAATTCAGGAATCCGTAGCCAGGTTTGAATTTGGGCACTAGCACGTCTCTGCTCTATATTCAATAATGTTGGATCTTGATTTAAAACCTACCACAATCACACCCACCCTCAAGAACTTACTCTAGTAACTATGTTACTCTACTTACCTAAAAATAACATACCCATAGTGCCCATCTCTTACCTGAATTAGGAGTAAGTGAAGGGTTACCCTCAGGTATGGTGAGTAAGTTGAAACCCCAAATTTTGGGTTATACTACTCCAAACATTCAGAATTAATCCCCAGAATAGGACATTATTTCTTAAAATGAAAAAGTGACATGCCGAAAATAATACTCCAACACCTTAATTTTATTAAAAATTGAAGGGCATAGCTAAGTAAGTTTTGTCCATTAGAAAGAAAAAATATATGTAAATATTAGATGACACGAGTTGAGCAATGTGTTTCGGGATATCAAATTTCCATGTTAATGAGGAACTCGTCGTAACAGAAAAAGATCAAAGCACTCAACAACATTCGATGAAAAAAGTCCTCAAGAGCTTTCTCTTCAGAAAGAAAATGAGTTCTTGAATAATCTTCTCTATTGGGAAAAAAAAATTCAAACAAAAAAAAAAAAAAAAATACTTCAAAAGCCTAATCCAAATCCAATCTGATCAGTAAAATTACTAAAATTTCAAATTTTACTACACAGTAGTAATAAATCACCAAATAGAAAGAAAAAAAAAATTTTTTTTTATATCTCCTTATAATACCGGTTTGAAAAAGTTGAAGAGGTTTAATGAAAAGTAATCCTTCTCAATCACAAAAACTTAATAAATCTTAAAAATTCTGTTTTGTTGAAAATAGACCATTGGAACAGGTGTGGTGTGAATGAAAATCCTACATGATTTATAACAACCAGATCCATTGTTCATAATCCATCCAGACACGTATTTTTCCATTTTTTTTTATCAAAAAAAAACAACGTAAAAAAAAAAGTAAAAAACTGAAAATAAATTTTGAAAAATTGAGAATCAGAAGATAAAAGATAAAAAAAAAGGAATTCCATAGGGAATAATATTTCTTTTCTTGAAGTTTTTTTTTTTTTTCTGTGAAATAAGTGAAAGTTGAAGTTGTTGAGATCACACAGGGTTTTTTAGAAATGTCTCAATTTTTTTCTAGTTTGTATCTCAAAATGCATGTCTTGACATTCGAGCATATCGACAACGACATGAAAAAAATTTTAAAATATCTACTAAAATTCTATCGTTTTTGTACATGGATGAGTCTAATATCATTTCTAAAGCCCCTTCAGAGTTGAGTTAGAACAAAAAAAAAAGTCAAGATTTATTAGTTTCAAATAATCGGATTAAACAGAACAAAGAGAAAGTTAGAGTCGATTTTCTATAGAAATTGTAAGAGAAAGCTCATCTACTCACTAATACCCACTTAGGACCCATTCTATACTAATTAATCACCTTAAAACTTAAACTATACACTTTTTATGTCTACAACAGACGAATCACAGTAAGTTTTTTTAGAACCTTAGACTAATAATTTAAAGTTTTAAACTTTAGGCGCTAATTTTTGAAAAAAAAAAAAAAAAAAAATTTTTTTTAAGTGAGGAGAAAGGAGATGAAAAAAGTTTCATCATCTGATATGTCAAATCTCTACTTTCACTTTCATTTTTTTTTCTCTTACTTGAATTTATTTATGTGTTTCATTCCTATTTACACAAAATCTTACTTTTCAAGTTTCAATTATATGAAACTTGTAAAGAATTTCAAATACGAACTACTCAAAAAGCATCACTTTCTCTTTACTTTCTCTTTCATCCTTTTTTTTTTGCTTTTATGATAAGAAATGATAAACGGCAAAACGCTTCTTATCAATTTATACTTACTATCATTATTTTATATATAAAAAAAAAAAAAATTTTCCCTGAATTTATGATATTTTTATAATAATTTAACTCTAAATGCTTCTGATTGGTGTGTTTAAAATTTGGTTTTAGTCAATATATAAATTTCAATTATATGAATTCAACGGATGTTCTTGTCTCATTAAAAAAAAATTTTTTTTTTGGACAAAAAGTTATATAAAAGTAAGTGGAATTTTGTAACAAAAAAAAAATTTTTTTTTTGGGAGTGTAAATCAGGCTTAAGTAAAAATTTTTATATTTTTGAATAATTTTTGTTTTTGTTATTTAGTGAGGTAGAATCCTCAATTTTTTTTTTGAATTGAGGTCATAGGTTGAAGATTATATAATTTTATTTATATACTTTTTCCATGATGTATTTTTTGATCCTTATTTTTATGTATCATATATGTGCTATGATTATGTAGTTTTGTAGTATTGAGAATTCATTTTTTTTTTGAATAATACATTACCAAAGTAACCAATAGGACTCATTCAATGATATAAAAATACCTCCATTGACAAGAAAAAAAAAATGGAGTATACAAATACAGTGGTGACAAATTGAACAAGAGGTATGGATTTTTTGTGTGTGTGCTATTACTGTCGCCATGTTCTTATTTTATGTTAAGTTGTGATCATACTGTCAAATTTACTTGTTACTAAAATAAGAATCTCCTTTTGCCCCCATATAACCAGTCCAAGGTTGTTCTTCAAATGGTAATATTCTTCCACAACGTCCATTTTGTGATGGGGATCCACATTTACATGAAATATGTAAGCGGTAGACACTCATTTGACCCATGTGGAGGTCATAAGGGTCATAAGTTGATTGACTGTCATAAACTCCATCTTCTCCTTGACCTTCGACATCTCGGAGACATTCCTTGGTCACTGTGTCCACATACTGGTCATGATCCATCCCAAAGTATCCATCTATCATAATATTTAAAAAAAAAAAAATTTTTTAGTAAATTTGGAATTTTTGCCCATATGTGTTAAACCCGATTTATACTTCCAAAAAAATTTTTTTTGTTCCGAATTTTTTTCTTTTTTTTTTCGCATTGTAAATTTTTTGTGTTGACGCTAAAACTTGTGGAAAATAATATTAGACAATTGACGCAAGTTCTAGTTAGTGTGGTTATAACTTAAGTGATGAAAAGTTAAGTTGAGTGGAGAAGTAATAGAAAAAAAGTGAAGAATATTTTACATTTTTTGCAACTCTTGAGTCTTGACCTGGGGTTTTTTGAGATTGAATTTTTACTGTTTCCATTTTCTTGACAAAAAAAAAGTTACATTTGCTCCCTGGGTTGTCTATGGAGAGTATTCGGACAGAATTTAAATGTAGGATTAGTTTTTGTAGCTTTGAGACGTGTCTGTGGTTACATATATTCTCATGTAGATTTTCTTCATGAAACTACATTTTGCTTATCTCGAGCATATGGACTTTGTGTAGAAAGATCAAGAGGTCCATCTCTACGATGATAGCAGTTGAAAGAAATGGGTTTTTAGCATATGTTTACAGAAAATATACTCAAAATACAGAGTATTCATGGGGTTTGGATATTATAGAAAATGGAGAGATTTTTCTATATCCTGGCTCAAATGTTGAATATCTAAATTGAGCCTAATAGAGGAAACCTATCGTCCCATCAGAATAAAAATTGAAATCCCAATGTTGTCGGTGTTATGATATAAAATGAAAATTCAATGTTGCCATATCATACTAATTTCATTAAATTTTAAATAAATAAAATTAATATAGTTATACCAAATTTATTAAGTTGTGATATAAAATTGAAATCCTAACATTGCCGTTGTTATGACATAAACTGAAAATTCAATGTTGCCATATCATACTAATTTCATTAAATTTTAAATAAATAAAAATAATATAATTATTCTAAATTTATGAAGTTGTTCTATAAAATTGTAATAGCAACGTTGCCGTTGTTATTCCAAAAATTCCAATGTTGCCATATCTTTATAAAAAAAAAATTGGTAATTTTTATTAAGAATTTCAAATATATATATATATAGCTAAAGAATAGAAATTATTATGTGAAATTTCTGAGCCTACAACAGTTAGGATTTAAGAGAAGTCGAAAAGTTTGTATATTAGTAGTGATGTTTCATATGAAAGGTTTCTAAGGATTGAGATTCTATTGTTAGGTTTGGTTTATGTTGAGATATGATATGANAATTGTAATAGCAACGTTGCCGTTGTTATTCCAAAAATTCCAATGTTGCCATATCTTTATAAAAAAAAAATTGGAATTTTTATTAAGAATTTCAAATATATATATATATAACTAAAGAATAGAAATTATTATGTGAAATTTCTGAGCCTACAACAGTTAGGATTTAAGAGAAGTCGAAAAGCTTGTATATTAGTAGTAATGTTTCATATGAAAGGTTTCTAAGGATTGAGATTCTATTGTTAGGTTTGGTTTATGTTGAGATATGATATGANGATGTTTCATATGAAAGGTTTCTAAGGATTGAGATTCTATTGTTAGGTTTGGTTTATGTTGAGATATGATATGATGTTATATTTTCTCAGACAGAATTTGATTCGTTCTTTTCTTTTGGCTTATCTTTAGCACCAGTGTCAGTATCTAATGAATTTTAATGGAATCCACTGACAGCTTTCAGTATTATATCTCAAAAAACAACAGACAGGAAATTAATTCAGCAGATACGTACTCATTATCACACTAATAGAAAATGAAAAACAAGTGAAAACTGTTGCTTCAACAGAAGAATTTTTATATTATTTCAAGAATTAAAAATGAATCTAAACCTACAGAATTTTATATATTCAGCACACATACAAAAAAACACATTTGTTCTTGAAGAAACTTAGAACAATTCAAAATCTAAAATAAGTTATTATAACTACAAAAAAAAACATACATTTTTGATTAACTTAGTAACTCTACTATACTCTATTATACTCACGTTGCCCTGTGCAAAAGGAAAAAAAATNAAAAGAAAAAAAAATTTAATTTTGTATCAACTTTTGATGAAAAAGTGGGACGGGCGAAAGTTCACTTTTTTGCCCATCACTGCAATAATAGCCAAAAAAATTTTAAACCTTAATATAAAATTTTTATTTTTGTATCAACTTTTGACGAAAAAGTGGGACGGGCGGAAGTTCACTTTTTTGCCCATCACTGCAATAATAGCCAGAAAATTTTGAACCTGTATAAAATTTTTATGGAATCNGAAAAAGTGGGACGGGCGAAAGTTCACTTTTTTGCCCATCACTGCAATAATAGCCAAAAAAATTTTAAACCTTATATAAAATTTTTATTTTTCTATCAACTTTTGACGAAAAAGTGGGACGGGCGAAAGTTCACTTTTTTGCCCATCACTGCAATAATAGCCAGAAAATTTTGAACCTGTATAAAATTTTTATGGAATCGTTTTGTTTTGAGTCTAAATGCCCACCTATATGAGTTCACAGGGATGTAAAAAGTAAGTAGCTTAATAAAATAGGCAGAATAAAAAAAAATTCTGAAAAAAACCCTGACAACGACTAAAGAAAGATGTTTAGATTCGGTTACACATAACTTTTTTTTTAAATATTGAGTTTGAGATAAAAGAAAATTTATTATAGTAGGAGTTTTCACAACTTTATGTTTGTATTTTCTCCATTATGCTTTCAGTTTCTCTGTGAAAGTATGTAAGGATTGGGAGAGATTATAAATAAATCCTAGAAAAGCCCATATAGACTTAAATTGAGAAAGTTGAATGTTATTCGACCTGGTGACGTGAGTCAACACGTAATGAAAAAAAAAAATGAAAAAAAATCCAAATTCCTAGCAAACTAATATCCGCTTTCTGTTTCCCATTGGGAGTATCAAGTTTCGTCTTATCTCCACTTTCACTTTGTTTTCTCTTCCATCAAAATAAAAGGACAAAAAAATAGACGGAATTTCTATTAATTTTCAAATGAACTTCCTATGTATAAATTTTATCTGAAGGCTCTTTCAACTTGTCTAGAGAGACTATGATTACGAAAAAAAATATAAGATTGGTTCTAATGGAGATTTCCGTCGTTTATGTTTATTATTTTAAGCGGATGAAAGGATTTTTGTGTTTTCAAATCAGTTTTTTAGGAAACATGTCTTAAGAGTTTATAGAACTTTCGTAATTCTTGACAAGAAACAGAAACTAAAATCTCCTTGTTATATATAAAAAAAAAAGAAAAAAAAAATCTATAAGCTTCAATTTATACACATAAAAAAGTAAAAGAATTTCAATTTTACTGTTAAAATTCTTTACTAAATATTAGTTTTTCTTATATACATGTTAAATTTGGTGTAAACATGAGTTTTTATAATAATTTTTAATTAAATTAAACTTAAAAAATTTTTGGACTCAAAAAAGATAAAAAGTGTGGTGGAAATGGAGCTTAACAGAGTTGGGCAACTGGACCATCCCTCCCTGTTCTTCAAAATGAAAATTTAATAAAAAATGAAGGAATTAATTATATAAAACATGTAATATGAGTTGTAACAAAGGTCAGAGGTTATTCCTTAGTAACAGATGGTATTTTTGCTTGATTTGCATTGAAAACGGAGCATATAAAAAAAAAAAGAGCTCATAAAATAAGAAAAAAAAAGTTTTATTTTTTTTGTCTCCTGAGTTGTCTAAAAAGTTTTTTGTGTGAAGGATGAGCTCAGTAGTGCTCAGTCATGTGTGAGTTATTGGGAACAAATGAGAAAGTACTCATTGGGATTGGGAATAAAAGAGGATTTTTCGAACAAGTCCTGTCGAATCCCTCGGAAATTCAAAAANACAAAAAAAAAGAGCTCATAAAATAAGAAGAAAAAAAAGTTTTATTTTTTTTTGTCTCCTGAGTTGTCTAAAAAGTTTTTTGTGTGAAGGATGAGCTCAGTAGTGCTCAGTCATGTGTGAGTTATTGGGAACAAATGAGAAGTACTCATTGGGATTGGGAATAAAAGAGGATTTTTCGAACAAGTCCTGTCGAATCCCTCGGAAATTCAAAAAAAGTAGAAAAAAAAAAACCCGCCATTGGACTCTGGCTCATAAAAGTGAAACTTTTTCTTAGAATTTTTTTNAAAAGTAGAAAAAAAAACCCGCCATTGGACTCTGGCTCATAAAAGTGAAACTTTTTCTTAGAATTTTTTTTTTTTTTTACTTCCGACACTTTGTTTTTTTTTCTCTTTTTCCACCAAATCGTTTCTTCATTCCTTGTCTTTTCTCCACAAATTCTTAGAAGATATCGATTCTTTAAGAACAAACGGATATTTTTCTTTATCTTCAAAAAACTATGAGATTGGGATGATAAATTGGACATTCGACACTCATACAAAGTCTAAACTGTCTGTCAATATGATGACTCTATTCGTTAGAAGGTAGGGAAGAAAAAAAAATTTTTTTTTCAGTTGGCTATCATAGTACATATGTTTTGTAGAAGTTGAGTCAGAAAATTAATAGGATTTTTAGANATGACTCTATTCGTTAGAAGGTAGGGAAGAAAAAAAAAAATTTTTTTTTTCAGTTGGCTATCATAGTACATATGTTTTGTAGAAGTTGAGTCAGAAAATTAATAGGATTTTTAGATTCTTAAGGTATCACTCATTCTCGGAATTCTCCTATTGGCTCTTGTGTTCGTTTTCATAGTTGTAATCATATAATGCAGAGTTAACTTTCTTATTACTCAAATTTCAATCATAAAAAATGTAATCTAGAACTCTCATTTTTTTTTTCTTCTCCTAGCGATCAATTTCCCATTTCTGAAAAAAAAAATATAAAAAAAAAAAAAATAAATTTTTTTGTAAAGCCTCAGTCACACACTACCACAAAATTTTTTTTCGATGATTTTTTTTCGCTGCATAAATTTTGAATTTTTAGATTTCATTCATGGGCAATAATAATCAATCATTCATGGGCATAATAAATTAAGTTAAAAAAAAAATTTTTTTTTTTAAATATTTTTGCTTACTGGATTCTTCGAATCGTTGCCCTTCTTTTAGCATTTTTTCTTCGATACAAGTTTTTGTCTGGGGTAAGATGATTTGTGTTTTTGCAGGATAAAACCAGTAAGTTGCAAAAATAAAGTCAATTCCATCTTCTTTCCATTTGGACAAAGGGCGAGCCAATGTACCTAAACAATATGAGTCAAGGTCAATTACACAAAAAGAGTGGATTACACACATGCTCATCATTTGATTACATTTTCTCTTTTTTTATCGACAAATCGGGTTATCAAGCCTGAAAATTTAATTCTCTCAACCCTTTCATCGAAATTATAACCATCGCTTAGACCCCTATATTCATCGTAACAAAAAAAAACTCCACCCTTTAGATAAAAACATACACCTTTTGTGTAAATCTAGTTAAGTTATCCATGACTCTTAACTCTTGACTCTTGAGTCAGGTGGGGGCGACTGTGCCATTAAAAATGAGGAATAATTAATTATTGACTACCTAAGAATTAAAAAAAAAATTTTTTTTTTTTTCGTTTTTTTTTTCAAATTTCCCACCTGTTGAAATAAGTCTCTGTATTCCTTCGGCATCATGTGGGCCCACATGTCTCTTCCATCGGCGTGGTGTTTCATCTTCAAAATCCATAGATGGGAATTCTTGTGGATCTACTCCATCGTTTTGCCCATCTCTGGCATAATTTTCCCAAAAAGGCTCTTGGTTTTCATTTTGAGGTCCTTGAGGTATATCTTTAGATGAAACATATGGATTTTGTAACACTTTTCCATGTTTTCGTACTGAGTGAAGAGAGGGGTAATTGAGTGATTGGGAAATTTCAGGTTGAGATGGCCCTTCGTATGGATCCCCATAGGTTCCCTCGTCTGAAACTCCCATGGGATTTTTTCTTCTGAGATTTTTATCTGAAGTGTACAGAGAGGTACTTCGCGTCTCTGACAACCTTGAGGGTTCAGATGATTCTTTTCCCTCTTTCCAAAGAAGCTGTGGGTGGGTCTCTAGGTACAGACGACCTTCAAGGGATGTGTTCACAGCGCCTGTGTACTCACTCTCACGACGATCCTCTGAAATCAGAACATATATCCAATCTTGTTCAACTTATAAGATACACAGGTTAAGCTAAATTACAAATTGGAAAAAAAAATTAGGTCCAAGGAGCCCCTACCTCTTCGTAATCCCGCCCCTTATGTAAGGTGTGGTTGTGTGGTATAGAGATCTCTCATGATCAATAGTGCTCATGTAAATCAGAGTGGTCTGAAGAACTTAAGTATGATTTGAGAGAGAGGAAATCACGAGATGGTACTGTGGCCAAGTGGTAAGAGCGCTAGGCTCAAGGTCTATAGGGCTACGGGTCCGATTCATATAAAATTTGGCAAGCTCCTCAATCTACACCCATCGTCTTCCCACACTGCTATCTACTTCCACGCTGGTACTGTGGCCAATTGGTGAGAGCACTAGGCTCAAGGTCTAGAAGGTTACGGATTCGATTCCCACCAGGGTCATAAAAATTTTGACAAGCTTCTCAACTTACACCCACCGTCTTCCCACACTGCTACCCTCTTTCACGCTGTGTCCAACTTGTAAGAGCGCCGGGCTCAAGGTTTTAAGAGATACGGGTTCGATTCCCGCCAGGGTCATATAAATTTTGGCAAGCTCCTCAACCTAAAACCATTGTCCTCCCACACCACTACCCACCCCCACGCTGTGGCTAATTGGTAAAAGCACCAAGCTCAAGGTCTAGAGCAACACGGGTTCGAGTCCCGCCAGGGTCATATAAATTTTTGCAAGCTCCTCAACCTACATCCACCGTCTTCTCATACTACTACCCACTACTACTCCCTCTCACATCTCCTCATCCTCTCGCAGTTGAGATAATGCTGTATCAAAATTCACTCTCATTTTCTTAAACATATGAATTTATACAGTTGCCAAGTGTATATTTGGGAATAAAACTTTCCAATCTGGTTGATTGTAGGTAAATTGTTGTTTTTTTTAAGTGCAGAACCATAAAATGAGTCTGTGGTGTTGTTTCCAGATGATTTAGCGAAAGAAAAAGAGAAATGAGGGTATAAAAATCATAAGAGAAAGTGAAACTTTTCTCCAGAGGGAGTAATTGGATAAAGATTGGATCACATGGGAACGCCAGAAATTATTACACCAATCCCAACACACCATCAATCAACCAAAAGTGAAACTTTAAAAAAAAATAGGTTGTTTCATCCACGGTTATGTACGGGCTTTTCAAAAAATTTTTGTCTCTGCTAACATAGTGTTTCATACTGTTTGGTTTGACTTTGAAAGTTAGTAGGGAGTGATAATATAAGAGAAACTTGTATAAAAAGATTATATATTATTATATAATAGGATTAAGATTATATAATGATATCTTCATACTTTCTACAAGTTATGAATATAAATTTTCTGAAGGTCTCTGCTCAACTATGACAGGTGAGGAGTATGTTTATGTAAAATCAGATACACTTGAGCCGCTCCTGCTCAAGCTTTACATGGAGAAAGTTTTTGAACAACTTTTCCCATTAACTACGCATCATCTCTTCCAACGGATTAACTTTATACAGTAGAAGGTAAAAATTATTATCTTTTTATAAACTTGAGTCAATTTTTTATTAAAAAAATTTTTTTTTTGGTGTAAAACTGAATGTTTTAGGTCATAGTGTTAGAAAATAAGGTAGCTTTTAAAAAAAAGTTAACCTGTATACTATAATCCATATCTTAAGGCGTTGGAAAGAGACTTTTGGTCCATACACTTTGCCAGAGAAAACAACCTTNTGTGTAAAACTGAATGTTTTAGGTCATAGTGTTAGAAAATAAGGTAGCTTTTAAAAAAAAGTTAACCTTTATACTATAATCCATATCTTAAGGCGTTGGAAAGAGACTTTTGGTCCATACACTTTGCCAGAGAAAACAACCTTACTTTCGTAAACAAAACTTTTGTTTTGTTTCATAAACTAAATTTTTTTTTTGTGTGAAAGTGTTAACAGTTTCAGATAAAGCATTGAAAAGTGGAATATAACTTCGTAAATATCAAGTCTCTAAGACTACGGCTACGATCACTGGATTAAACGTTATGATTTTTTGAAAATTAAAAAAAAAAAAATTTTTTTTTTTTTTGGATGTTTTTTTTTGAGACACTCATTTTTTTCGTGTATCGTCTCATAAAAAGCATCCAAAAATTCCTATTTATTATTTCCTATATTTATTTTCCAAAAATTCATAATAACTTATGTGTGCTAGTATTTGTAGAAACTTTATTTTTTCTATTTCGTATCCCATTTTTAAAACTTTTTTTTTTAACTTTTGTCAACATTTAAAAAAAAAAAAAAAAAAAGTTTACGAAACAAATTCTATTTAAATTTAATCAGGCTTTCTCTAACAAAGCTCATAGGACCAAAAGTCTCTTCCCTTTNTTTTGGATGTTTTTTTTTGAGACACTCATTTTTTTTTGTGTATCGTCTCATAAAAAGCATCCAAAAATTTTAATTTTCCAAAAATTCATAATAACTTGTGTGCTAGTATTTGTAGAAAGTTTATTTTTTCTATTTCGTATCCCATTTTTAAAACTTTTTTTTTAACTTTTGTCAACATTTTTCAAAAAAAAAAAAAAAAAAGTTTACGAAACAAATTCTATTTAAATTTAATCAGGCTTTCTCTAACAAAGCTCATAGGACCAAAAGTCTCTTCCCTTTTCGTTTACGTATAATGTCCAACTGTATAATTAAAAGTGAGAAGAATTTTTACAAAGGACTGTGGGAATTGAGCTTGAGTGAGTTTTGGACAAAAATTTATTTCCCATTGGGTTACGCTCCAACCAATCCGGTTCTTTTGTTGATGAATAGTGTATGAAGCCTAATGTACGAATACAAACAATTTGGAAATATCCAAGTTAATTAAACACTCCAAAAAACCATTTACCTAGAGACCACAGTTGAATGGATTTCAAAAATAGGTCAAACTTTTTAGCGCGGCTTTTTTATCGTTACGACTCATTACAAAAAAAAATTCTTAAATAATAAAAACAAATTATAAATAATAAATTAATACCCCAAACACACAGGAATTGTAAAATTATAAAATTTTTTTTAAATATAGTACTATTTTAAATTTTTTATATTCAAATTTACCTCCAGACGCCATAAATTTATCAAAAATTATAAAATAAAGGGGAAAAAGTGGGTTTGTGATGTGTAAATTTGTAAATTGTGAGTAAAATATATGAAAATAGAACTGGACATTGGACTAATGAGTCTCGTTTGTTATATTTTGTTAATTAATAGAACACTAACACTGTCCAGCTGAAAATGTGCAGAGAAAGTAGTTTCCGGTAGACTCATTTCAATTTTCTTTTCTGTCAACATCCTTCAAATGCNTTGAAAATGTGCAGAGAAAGTAGTTTCCGGTAGACTCATTTCAATTTTCTTTTCTGTCAACATCCTTCAAATGCAATTGGATATAATTTAAATTTATACAGAAAGAATAATAGAAAATGCTAAAAAAAANGTCAACATCCTTCAAATGCAATTGGATATAATTTAAATTTATACAGAAAGAATAATAGAAAATGCTAAAAAAAAATCCTAACAATAAAAAAGGGAAGTAAGAAAGGAAACTTTTTAATTAAAACCCCAATGTCCCATTACCAATGGAGAAAGCATTTTCAAGAGAAAGTAAAAAAAAAACGGAAAAAAACGAAAAAAAAAAAAACGAAAAAGAAATGAAAAAGGTGTCAAGAACACAATAATATTATTAGGCGACACAATGGAAAAAATACGAAATTCAGATTTTTCAATAGTACTTTTTTTTTTGAAGATTCAAACATCAAAATTTTCATTCCAAGGACTTTCAATTTACTTTCACTTCCAAACATTAAAAAAAAAATTTTTTTTTTCTTCTTTAAATTTACAAGCGAAGCTCATTGTTCCGTTGTAAAACCTCTCTACTAAAAATACAANGAACACAATAATATTATTAGGCGACACAATGGAAAAAATACGAAATTCAGATTTTTCAATAGTACTTTTTTTTTGAAGATTCAAACATCAAAATTTTCATTCCAAGGACTTTCAATTTACTTTCACTTCCAAACATTAAAAAAAAAAATNAAATTTTCATTCCAAGGACTTTCAATTTACTTTCACTTCCAAACATTAAAAAAAAAAAATTTTTTTTTTCTTCTTTAAATTTACAAGCGAAGCTCATTGTTCCGTTGTAAAACCTCTCTACTAAAAATACAAATGACCTGGAAAAAGCCTCATTTTCATTTACATCAAGAAAAAGTACGGTTTCTGAAAGTGAAAGTGGAAAAGAGAAAGTAGAAGCACATTTAAGGTAATTGAGTTAGATCCACTTTGAAATAAATGTCAATAAATGTTATGGATTTTTTTTAGTATTATTATATATTTTTTTTTTGTGAAGAAAATGAAAAAAAAAGACTCGTTTTGCATATAGTTTTTGCATTCTTAAGCCATATCTATAAAACATAATTGCTTTTTGTAATAAAAAAAAAATTTTTTTTTTAATTATAATTGGGATAGGGGACAGAGTATAATAACTGACTTAGCCCTGACTGATAGAGTTTTAAATTTACAAAAATTTTTAATTAGAATGCTTAAAATTGTATTTAAAAAGGGATTATTTTTGTTACTTTTTTTGTTAATTTTTTTTTCAATTTATTTTGTAACGAAACCGGTTTTGACGGTTTCTTTCGGTTGTTGTAATTATACAAATAAAAATAATTAATTTGCAAAAAAAAAAAAAATTTTTTTTTGTTGTCTTTATAGCTTATTTTATAGTTTGTAATTTTTGTCTAGTTGAAACAAAGTTTTATACACTCAAAGAGTCGTTTTGTTACACATTTTTCTTAGAAAACGAAATAACTACTACTATGTATGAGATTTAGAAATTATGTTAGTTGTAAATAACTTTTTTTTTAAAACAACTATGCTAATCTTGTCGTTTATATCATAACTTTAGAAAGTTTTTAGGAATAAAAATTTTTGTAAAACAATCATAAATTTTGATCATAGAAACACATTTAGTTCCATCGAAATTTTACATATGGACAATTTTTTATAAACTTTTTTCTTTACGCTGTAGTATTATTTTTACTATAAAAATGTTTTAAAAGTTTAATAGTTTTGATATATTATAAATGATTTTTGGGTAGTTTTTTTCTTTTTTCAAAACATGATACAAACAACTGTAAAATTAAAAAAAAGTGTGTAGTTTACTTATAAAAATATTCTAAAAAGTATGTACATAGCTTTAGTTTTTGAGTTATATTTTTGTATATTGAGGACACTGTGAGAAACCAAAGATGGGCAAAATTTTTTTAAATTTTTTCAAAAAATTAAAATTGGATCGCCTATTTTTTTCATTTCTATTTTATTTTCACCTATTTTTGTCTCCTGCAGAAAAATTTAAAAGTAAGGGCGGTAAAGCATAAAAGTACATTTTCTTTAAGAGTAATTTTTTTTCTACTAAGAAATTGGATTGTCTCTCTGGACTTTTTTTTTATTTTTGAAAATTAAATTTTGAGTGAAATAATTTCTGACGGGTGAATTTTCTTTTTGATGAAAAGTGAGAAAGTGAATTATCTGAAAAAAAAATTTCTTATCAGGCCAACATTTAATTCCATTTCCCGCCCTTTCAACACGTACAAAAACTCCCACTCTCTTCAAACTTCAAAAGAAATACTTACTTTTTTGCTTAAAATTGTACCAAAGTATAAGTGTACCGGTTGACCTTTTTCTATCATTTTTTTAAATCATACTTTTAGTATTTTTTTTTTTGAAAAAAAAAAATTTTTTTTTTNCTTTTTGATGAAAAGTGAGAAAGTGAATTATCTGAAAAAAAATTTCTTATCAGGCCAACATTTAATTCCATTTCCCGCCCTTTCAACACGTACAAAAACTCCCACTCTCTTCAAACTTCAAAAGAAATACTTACTTTTTTGCTTAAAATTGTACCAAAGTATAAGTGTACCGGTTGACCTTTTTCTATCATTTTTTTAAATCATACTTTTAGTATTTTTTTTTTTGAAAAAAAAAAAAATTTTTTTTTTGGCAAAATCTTTTGAAGCTGTAAAATATAAAGTATTCTATTAGTGCCAAAGGTCAAACGCCATGAGATAATGCAAATGTCACATATTGAAATTTTCTATTATTTTTTCTAGTGCAGTAAAAATAGAAGAAAAAAACGACACCCACGCTTAGAATCACACATAAAATAAACAAAAATTATAAGACCGTGTCATTGTTATACTCGTAGAAACCTTTCATTTTTTGCAAAAAAAAAATATTCTATTTTCATCTAAATATAAGAAAAAAAAAAGCTAAAAAAAGAGTTATATATTCTATTTTTTTTTACTTAGAGAAGAAAGCATGTTATAAATAATAGTAAATTATAAATAGTTCAAATTTGCTACTTTTCTCCCCTCATACAAAATTGTAGTTAAGCCCCTTCCCCACCAAACCACTAACTTTCGTCAGTAGTTAATAATGATTCATATTAACTATAAATAATAATAATAATAACTATTTAAAATATTATTTCAAAAACCTAATGAAATATAATATAGATAGAAAATATACAGTCTTGTAAATCAACAATTTGGCAACATTGCAAAAATTGATTGATGTTTGCAACATTGTAAAATTTGATTGATGTTTGCAACATTGCAAAATTTGATTGATGTTTGCAACATTAAAAAATTTGATTGATTTTTGCAACATTGCAAAATTTGATTTATGTTTGCAACATTGCAAAATTTGATTAATGTTTGCAACANGATTGATGTTTGCAACATTGCAAAATTTGATTGATGTTTGCAACATTGCAAAATTTGATTGATGTTTGCAACATTGCAAAATTTGATTTATGTTTGCAACATTGCAAAATTTGATTAATGTTTGCAACATTGCAAAATTTGATTGGTGTTTGGATGAATTTATGATGACAAAATAAAATGACTTTAATATTTCTCCACAATGTATGATAATAAAGTAAGAACCACTTGAAATTTATATACAAATCTCACTTTACCCCAATTCCCAATTTCTATGTAACCTCTTATAATCAGACGTAGTGATGATATAATAAGCATTAATTAGATAATAACATTTTATAAATATTTTGAAACTATTTACTTAGGTTGCTTTTGTTGTTAGGTAATTAGGTAATTAGACTATTTAGCGTATAATATAGCGTAGACTATTAATACACAAAAAAAGTTGATTTGGAAGCAAAAAAATTAGATTTTATATAAAAAAATTATCATTTCTACTACTATAAAAAAATTCCTACGGTTTAATTAAGAATTTTTGGCGTCGACATTTCTGCCAATACGCTGTCAAATTTAGTTATTGAATTTATTCTGTCGTCATTTTTCAATGTGGCGATATTTGACTCAAAAAAAATTTTCTACAGCTTATGAATTTTTGGCGTCGATATTTCTGTCGATACGCTGTCAACTTTAGTTATTGAATTTATTCTGTCGTCATTTTTCAATATCACAATATTTGACCCAAAAAAAAAAATTTTTTTTTAAACGTATTTGTATTTTAGTATGATAACAAACTAACAAAATTTGAAGTTTGAGTTATATGTGGTAAAAATAAAATGAACTCTGAACGAATGACATTATAAATTTTTGACAAGTTGTCATTTCATTCTATTATTGAACTTACAGTTGATATAAAAGATGTTAAAAAGATGTCAATATGCGGTAACCTCATTTTTCTTTGATCTCAAAAGCTACTTTTATGATTTTTTTTTGACTGTTGTTGACAGGAGTAGAGANATACGCTGTCAACTTTAGTTATTGAATTTATTCTGTCGTCATTTTTCAATATCACAATATTTGACCCAAAAAAAATTTTTTTTTAAACGTATTTGTATTTTAGTATGATAACAAACTAACAAAATTTGAAGTTTGAGTTATATGTGGTAAAAATAAAATGAACGATGAACGAATGACATTATAAATTTTTGACAAGTTGTCATTTCATTCTATTATTGAACTTGCAGTTGATATAAAAGATGTTAAAAAGATGTCAATATGCGGTAACCTCATTTTTCTTTGATCTCAAAAGCTACTTTTATGATTTTTTTTGACTGCTGTTGACAGGAGTAGAGAAAAAAAAATTTATAAATTGGGGTATGTTGATACATCATTATTTTATATGTTTTTTTTATTTCAATAATTGTTGTATAGGGTTAGGTAGATCAAACCACGCGTTCTTCCTGTTTATTCTTAATGTCATTTCTTGCACACTTATACCACTTTTTGCAACCTTTTGTTGTAATTTATGCTCATTTAGTCGACTAATTAGATTCACTAATGAAATAATATAAAAAAATGAATACATTTTTTATAAAAAATAAAGTCTAAAATAAGTGGGAATTTAAATCAAATTTTAATTTTAATAGTCTATATATCCGAGGTATGATAATAATAATAATAAATTTTGAATTAAAAAAAAATTTTTTTTTTTTTTTTAAATTTTCCCGCTTTTTTTTTCTTTCCATATTCATGACACCTGCTCGTTGTAAGAAATCTATTTTAATGTGACTGGTAAATTACTTAAGTTTGAAAGTTGTTTTTTTTTGAAGATGTACAATGTGTATAAGTACTGTTATTATGAAATAGTTACAAAAATTATTAATACTTCCGGTGATGCGTTAGGGAAGAGTTTTGCGTAAGGTGTTGCGAATATAGGAAACCGGAAGAATTTTTACGTATGTAAATCTTATGATTTTAATTCGTAAGGTGGGATTCGCAAATTCAGAAGAGGTGAGAGTTAGCCCACTCTAGCCCTATAAAATAATCTCCACTTGCTAAATTTTTTCATATTCACAGTTTCACTTCTCAGAAATTAACAACAAAAAAATCAAAATTTTTGAAGGATTTTGTCTTATCGAGAACCAATCAGAAAGGTTTTCGGTTTTTAAGAAGCCAATCAAAATTTGATATACAATTTGAAAATGAAGTGCGCCATCTTCGCTGGTCTCTTGCTCATCTCCTTTGCCGCTGTAGTACTATCAGACAGCGGTAAATTATTAAAAAATTAAATAAAATTTTTAATATTTAAAAAAAATTTTTTATTCAAAATTTTGAAAAAAGAAATTTAAAATTCAAAATTGAAATTTATTTTTTGAATTACAGGTGCATACTATGCACCCGAATATACAGAGTATCAGACGCCAGAAACAACAGGTAAGACATGCTTAAACAATAATTTAAAAAAATTTGAATATTTTTGGAAAATTTTTTGAAATTAAAAAAAATTTGAATATTTTTGGAAAATTTTTTGAAATTAAAAAAAAATTTTTTGAAATTTTCAAGTTTGGAAATTTTTTGGAAATTTTTTTTTAATATCAATTTGCCAAATTTTTGATAACATTTTGATAAATAATAACCGAAGATAAAATATGTAATATTATAGTGTTAATTCAATCCTAATTTTATATATTTTTTTCATTTTTTTATTTTTTTGTCTAAATTTTGATTTTTTTTTGTAATTTTCACAGATTTGCTTAATTTTTATACTACTTTTAGGAGTTCGCACGAAACGTTATGTTGACCCTGCTAGTTTGGCCTTTCTCGTGGGTGTAGGAGCAGGTGGAATTTTTGGACCAATCCTGTACAACCGACTCTACGGTAGGAGGGGTGCTTCTAACGGATGGTATGAACCAGAACCACAAGGTTGGGAACCATCTAAAGGAGGATATTAAATATATCTCCAAAACGAAAAAGTCTCACATTGCCCCCGAAACAGCTTCAAATGATAAAAAATCAAATATACAGAGCTTCCATTAATTATTGGCCACTAGCGAAATCATCATCTAGTCACTATCCTTCATCATCGCCACAAGCCCTTCTTCATTTCATTGTTCTCGTTAGTTTTTATTTTCATAAAAAAACCGGTTCTTTATAAACTTTTCGTGTAATTTTTATTTACTTACTGTGTGTATGAATGATTGGCGAAAGTAAAAATTGTATAAATGAGTACTATAATTGCCTTAAAGACATTTTGCAATAAATAACCGTTCTACTCAACTATCAATAATTTTTATCACGATTTTTTTTTGAGTTACGGAAGTGGTCAAACTGACACCTACACACACTTCCGTCATCTTAAGTGTTTTATCATTAAAATTTACTTATTAAACACTTTTAGTAACTAATTTTTTATCTTTTTTTAGAGCAAATAGTCAGAAGTTACTCTTCCGTGAGTTTCTGCCAAAAAAAAGCGGAAAGTTTTGAATCATAAGAGGTTAATTAAAGTAATTAAAAAGGTTTATATTCTGCCTTTTTATTGTAATTTGAAATTTTTGAGAAAAAATCATATCTAGTTTATTATGGAATTTATATTTCAAATTTTTGTAAAAAGTTGAAAAAAAAACGAAACCGGAAAGGCTTAAGTCTAAATCCAGCGTAACAATTTTTAACCCTTTAATTTTTTTTTTTTTTCAAAAAATAAAATATACCTTATAATTTTTTTTTCACCAATTAAGCCATTTCTATTATTTTTCAAATAATTATTTTTTGCATAGATAGTGAGAATTACCTGAGTCGTAGATGAGTGCACCAGGAATCCCTGTTCGTCGGTTGAAGGCGTGTAATTGGTTGATGAGTCTCGAACCAAAACGAAGTTTACAAAGATTTGCTCGACTTTGTTCGTGTACATTTGTCCCTAGTTCAGAAATATTGAAAAAATAAGTCTTTTAGACATAAATTTCCAGAAGGATTTGAAAGAACCAATAGAAACATTCCATTTTTTTTTGGACAAAATGACTAATATATCAAATTTTATTTCTCATTTTTTGTCAAATTTTTTGTCAATTTTGNTGATGAGTCTCGAACCAAAACGAAGTTTACAAAGATTTGCTCGACTTTGTTCGTGTACATTTGTCCCTAGTTCAAAAATATTGAAAAAATAAGTCTTTTAGACATAAATTTCCAGAAGGATTTGAAAGAACCAATAGAAACATTCCATTTTTTTTTTTTTGGACAAAATGACTAATATATCAAATTTTATTTCTCATTTTTTGTCAAATTTTTTGTCAATTTTGNATTTTTTTTTGGACAAAATGACTAATATATCAAATTTTATTTCTCATTTTTTGTCAAATTTTTTGTCAATTTTGTGAAATATTTTATGGAAATGTTTCTCATAAACTTTCATCTTGAAAAAAATAAAAAATCTTAAGAAATTTGAAATGTAAGTCTGCCGGAATTGTAATTATTTTTGTGGGGGGGAAATGAGATTCTATTTATGAGGGACCTAATACTTCTCCGGACCAATCACAACTCTTCCTTCCTTCCGCTCCAACCAATCAGGGACCTCATCAGCAAAGGACAAATTAGACCAAAATGTGGTCGTCTTAACTCTTAGAAAGTTCAATTTTTAGAAATATTTTGATTGGTTTCTGGTTCGTTGGAGTTGGAAAGAAATATAGTGAGGGAGGAAGGAAGACGTTGATTGGCTCTTCTCAATTTCCTTTCAAAATCATCTTAATTATAATGTTTTCTTAAGACTTGGTTGTACTATATAGTAGAAAACCAACAGAATCTTATGAAATGTAATATTTTTAACCCAACCAATCATCTATGAAGATCCAATTATCAAAAAAAANACCAACAGAATCTTATGAAATGTAATATTTTTAACCCAACCAATCATCTATGAAGATCCAATTATCAAAAAAAAATTCAAATTTTAGTTATAAAGATTAGGATTTTATATTAATCAAACTCTACAAAAAAAAAATTTTTTTTTNTATAATGTTTTCTTAAGACTTGGTTGTACTATATAGTAGAAAACCAACAGAATCTTATGAAATGTAATATTTTTAACCCAACCAATCATCTATGAAGATCCAATTATCAAAAAAAATTCAAATTTTAGTTATAAAGATTAGGATTTTATATAATCAAACTCTACAAAAAAAAATTTTTTTTTAAATGATAAATTCATAAATTTATTGAATAACTTACCTTTTTTGAATTCAAATTGTGTATAATTTCCTTCTGCGCCGATGCAATTAGATGTCCAAGCAAGAAATATATCATTTCCAAATCCTTGAACTCGAATAAGTGGTGTAGAAGCCTGTGAACCAATCGTATCAACGAGAGGAGCACCAATGAGAGCCTCTCCTGTCTTTCCATCAAGAATAGTAGTCTAAAAATCAATATGAACCGAATTAAAACCAGTCAACCTAACAAGAACAACCTAAAATTATTAGAAAACCAAAAAAAAATTATTGAAAAGCAAAACGAAATGTCAAAAAACAAGAAAAGCAGAAATAATTGTAAAATTTCTGATGATTTCTGGCGATATCATTTTCAACAGTTATGGCTCAGGTTACCCTTGTAATTTGAAATTTTGTTTTTTCAGTAGTCTAACCTATTTAAAAAAAAAAATTTTTTTTTTTTTGCAAAATTTTTTTTTGCAAAATTTTTTTTTGCAAAATTTTTTTTTTTGCAAATTTTTTTTTTTTGCAAAATTTTTTTTTTGAAGGTTGACATGTATTCTGTAGTCAAACAATTTCACTCCATTCCACACTTTCGCATGAGTCTGGAATGAAAATGAAATATTTATTCTTGTCGAAAGTGACAGGCATGGGAGCGGGGGGATTTGAAACATGGAGATAACACTAACCACTTTTTTTTTTTTTTTTTTTTTTTTTTTTTTCAAAATAGTTTAGATTTTTTTTTCAGTTTAAAAGAAAGTGAGTGAAAATAGGTCATTTTTACCTGTGCATGGAAGTATAATGGAAAACCAGGACCTGTAGAATATTTGACAAGAAAGTCAGGGACATTATCTTCATTCCAATAGCCAGGTGTAGGAGTTCTGAAATAAATACAAATTTTTCATCATACCACGGAAAAACACAAAAATATACAAAAATATACAAAAAATATATAAAAAATATAAAAAAAGTATAAAAAAATATACAAAAATATACATAAATATGCAAAAATATACACAAATATACATTCAAAAACATGAAGTTTATATTTAGTCATACGGATTTGAGAAAAACATNAACACAAAAATATACAAAAATATACAAAAAATATATAAAAAATATAAAAAAAGTATAAAAAAATATACAAAAATATACATAAATATGCAAAAATATACACAAATATACATTCAAAAATATGAAGTTTATATTTAGTCATACGGATTTGAGAAAAACATTTTTTTTTTAATTCAAAACAATTTTTTGTAAATACTTATCTGCGCTTTGATCATAGAAATTATAGAAAGAAAACATTGTTGAAAAGCAAAATTATAAGTTATTTTTATATTTAAAAAAAAAAATTTTTTTTTTAAGTCTTGTTCCGAGCTTTGATTGTAAAAAAAAATTTTTTTTTTTTTATGAAAAATTTCCTTTTTTATCAAATTTTACTTTCGATAGAAAGTAAAAATTTGTTTTTTAGTCTGTTTGAGTCATATTTTGAAAGTGGTTTCTCCTATGTCAAAAATATTACTTTCACTTTCACTTATGAGAAATGTCACTCACTCAATGTGACAGGAGGTCAACAAAATTATTATATAAGCTCTCAAAAAAGTGAAAATATATAAAAAAAAAAAACTTTAAAAATAATAATAATAATTTTTAAGTAGAAAGTCAATCAATGCCATACTTGAACCATTGAGACTGAGAATCATAAAACAAAATCATAAATTTATAAAATAAAAATAAAAATAAATAAAAACAGGATCAAAAATCCAATTTAAGTGAAACAATCCGTCAATTTACTATCTACTTGAAACTCATAAATCAATCAAGACTAAAGTTTTTACAATACTTTTCAACTTATATTCAATTAGTTACAAGTTCAAATTAGACAGGAAAGTGACAAACTTAAGACTTTATACTGAAAGGGTGAAATTAATTCTCTCAAAATTTGTTTGTAAGAAAGATTGTAAAGTAATTTCTAAAGAAATAATAACAAGATTGATTATAATTTATAAACTCGTGTAAAAAACTCAATTTAAGAAGTTACAAGAGCTATAAAAAAAAAAAAAAAAAAAAAAATCAGAGTACGGATATTTATCAAAAATGTAAAATAAATCAAATACAATCTAATTAATTATTTATAAATTATATAACTACTATTTATAATAAAAAGTATATATAATCTCTCACGTATATGTCTCAGATGATGGAAAAGTATAATTCCAAAGTTGTTTGAGTGAAATCCCATCAAAAGCTACAACTGTTGAGTTAAACGACGGTAACAAAATGTCTTCTGTACCATCCCCATTGAGGTCAGTGAGTACAGGAGTGGATATGACCCCTTTGACCTTATCTTTATACAGTAAACGAGCCTATAAAACAAAAAAAAAATAAAAATATTATACAGAAATTACACAAGTTCATATATACTTTCCAAACATCTACACCAAAAATGTATAACACAAGACTAGAAATTGAGTTCGAGTAAGAAAAGACAAAAAAAGNTTCGAGTGAGGAAAGACAAAAAAAGAAAAAAAAAAAGTCAGTTAATTAGAAAAAAAACTTGATAAAATAGGACTTTTTAATTAGTTTATTTGAAGGCTGAAATCTAATTTCTAAGAATCTAAAGAATAAAGGTGAAAATTGTAGTTGAAAATCGAAATATCCAACTTCCTACTCAATGTAATTAAGGGAATAACATAAAGAAATACATTTTCAGATGATTTAATTATTTAGACAGTAATTACTTCTGGGAATCATAGTGAACTCAATTGTATTGGAAATATATCATGATTTTGTCCTTTTTTTTGTGTGTAGAAAACAACAATACGCAAAAATCAATAATTTAAGTTAATAAAATTTTTAATAAATATCATCTATTAATGATAAATATCATTAATTTCGGTAAATTTTATGTAAATAATTNAGAATCTAAAGAATAAAGGTGAAAATTGTAGTTGAAAATCGAAATATCCAACTTCCTACTCAATGTAATTAAGGGAATAACATACAGAAATACATTTTCAGATGATTTAATTATTTAGACAATAATTACTTCTGGGAATCATAGTGAACTCAATTGTATTGGAAATATATCATGATTTTGTCCTTTTTTTTTGTGTGTGTAGAAAACAACAAGACGCAAAAATCAATAATTTAAATTAATAAAATTTTTAATAAATATCATCTATTAATGATAAATATCATTAATTTCGGTAAATTTTATGTAAATAATTAAAAAAAAAATTAAAAATTTTTTTTATATTTTTTGGAATAATTTGATTTTTTTACAAATTTTTCCGATCTCTGCTCATCAGGTAGGTTAAATTTAATGAAAAATAGATAAATAAATAAATATTGGTTTACATTGTTAGTGTGTCCTTTTTGGATATCTGAGAGTGGTATGAGGTAGAGTGCACCTGCGTGAGTCTCTCCACCAGTACCCAATAGTATTGCGTCTGCGCCATCTCTACCTGTCACAATTTGTGGTGAATAATAGCTTTCTGCTTTGTCAGGAGTTTCTGTCCAGTTCAAAATTTCACCAGTTTTACCGCTGACAAGTAAAATTCGTCCAGACAATCGTTTCTTACTCCCTAGAAACAAATAAACGGAAACTATACTTCTCAAGATAAAAACATATAAAATTTTGTGGTTATTATAAAAGTTGACCAATAGGAATCCATTAGACTGATTAAAATCTACTAGTAGAAGAAAAAACAGAAAGTGACAATAATTATTGACAGTGGGAAATGAAAAATGCCAATCCAATTTCAAATTTCTCATAAACCCCTCAAATGTTTTCTGATTTGAGAATATTGAGATTGCGCTTAATCTGACAGGCGCCACTGCTAAAACTCAAAGTCACATAAAAGCAAAGTTTCGTTAGATGAATCCTAAATTTTACGATTTAAGGGTTAACCCTGAAACCGTAAACCTAAATTTTACGGTTGAAGGGTTAACCCTGAAACCATAAACCTAGATTTTGCGGTTTGAGGATTAACCCTGAAACCGTGAACCTAAATTTTACGGTTGAAGGGTTAACCTTGAAACCGTAAACCTAAATTTTACAGTTGAAGGGTTAACCCTGAAACCGTAAACCTAGATTTTACGTTTTGAGGATTAACCCTGAAACCGTAAATCTAGATTTTACGGTTTGAGGATTAACCTTGAAACCGTAAACCTAGATTTTACGGTTTGAGGGTACAACATTTTAAGGAATATTTTAGGTTTCTTAAGGTTTATTCAACTTTTGTTATTGTAATTTTTAGGTTTATTTTACGTTTCGGTTATCTCAAGTCTCATTTTAGGTTGCTATATTTTAATTGGTAAAATATTCTACTTTTTGGGGAGTGCGCATATTTGGTGTAGCCCATATTGGCTTCGCGCATCTTGAAGTAACATTTTGGCTCAAAGTTCGAGTCATATGACTCAGTTAGGGCGTTTTTTTAAAACTTTTTGTCAGAGTCACTGATTTCATAGTGACTCAATCAATGACTCAGTCAAAAACCAAAATATTAAACCATATTTGTAATTTCTTACCGGGATCAGCTAAAGGATCTCCACCGTGGACAGCGATAATGTCGGGAACTCCATCTTCATTCAGATCTCTTATAAATTGTGGAGTGTAGACATTCATCAGTGAATTTTTAGGCGGGGAATTTGAAAATTCCCAAAGTAAACTCCCATCTTTCCCATTCAAAGCACCAAAAACCTAAAAAAAAAGATTAGAATTAATCACCAATTTTCTATAAATTCTAGCTATATTTATTAAGTGACAACTTACTGCTGCTCTTCCAGCAAATAAGCAGTCTTTTTGATTGTCCTTATTAAGGTCTTCGTTGCAATTGAGAGCAAAAACTTCATGTTTTGTCCAAAATCTCCATAATTCAGAACCATCAGATCCACTAAGAGCAATGACCCCTCCAAAACAAGGTCGTTGACCTCTGAAGTAGATATCACAGACAACCTCAGGCACAGAGTACCCATCTCCACCTAAAAACAAAAACAATATCATTTTATTAAAAAACAATACTTTTTTTGAATATAAAATTTAAGCTCAAAATAAAAAAAAAAATTCTAAATTTTTGCTTTTTAGCATACCTGTAGCGAAACCTAGGAGTATGTCATCGACTCCATCTGCATCAACATCTAAAAGTCTGAAGGCAGACTCGGTGAGAAGTTTTGGAAACTTTCGGACCCAGACGTCTTCAACTCGAAAAGTGTCACAAGGAAGTAAAGCCCCACTACGCATGCGCTCTCCTTTTGACCAGAACGTTAAGAGACTCTGTGGCACTTGGATGTACTGCGACAGGAAGGCCACGACACCTATTATTCCTTTCGCACACNAAAAAAAAAAAAAAAAAAAAATCAAAAAAAAAACCCAAATTTTAAATTTTAAGCCTAACAATAAGCTAATAAATTCTATAAATTGTTATAAATTTATAACAAATTTTATCTAATCCAAACTAACCTAACATTGCAAAAGTTGCCACAAGAATGTAACAAATAGGAACACAAAGAAGGCGGAGTGATGGTGGAGTACTTCGAACTTCTGTATGAAATCCTCCATTTTTGAACCTATCAAAATCTTTCTAAAAAAATCAAAAAAAAATATCAAAAAAATTATTTTTTTTTATTTTTTTTTTTTTCAAAAAAGTCTTATAAAAAATATTGTTTATAAGACTAATTTTTTACTTGTTTCTTCCTTGGAGCCATTAGTGGTTTTTTTGCAGTATCATAAATCTCAAGTCTAAATCCATTTGTCTTTCCACGTACAAATACTTCATCGTCAACATCACTAAGCTCCGCCTCTTCATAATTTTCAGTGACTTCTAATTTTGTATCGTTCATACCACAAGTTGGAAGCATTTTCAACACCCAATCACAACAATCTAAAATAAGTAAACAACCTATAGACTAAACAAAACAAACACTTTTAAGTCTTTCCATGTGGAAATTATTCTTCCATAAGGTCTAAAAAAAAACTATAAATTAAAAATTATGAAATTATAAAAATATAAGTGAACTTACGTACTTTTTTGATTTATTTTTAATATAAAATATGGAACTATAATTCAAAAATTAGTCCATTATTTCTTACATTTTCAATAAAATATGGATAACACTGTGTAAAATTGATTGTAGACTTGTTTTTAAAGGTGTAAAGTTCATGGAGATGCGCTTCTGAAGAGAGAAATTGATTATCCCAGTGAATAGTATTGATTTTTTTTTGTTCATTTTTCTCAACTTTCTCCACTTTCACTCTCAATCCTTTCATTTTCTTTTTTGGACCAATAGGAACACCCCGATCAAGTAATACTAACAATAAGCATAGAAATGGATCACTTAATTTAATGGATCACTCTCATAATTTCATAAAATGTTTTTCTTTTTAAATTAAAATAATTTTGTTCTTAGAATTTTTTTTTTGTTATTTTATCAAAATAGCCCATGAGAAAGTATTATTGTGGTATAATACATAATAATGTGAGTTTAGTAAAAAAAAAAATTTTTTTTTTGTGTGGGTTGATTCTAATTATTTTTTTTTATTTTTAGGTTGTTAGTTGTTAGTTGTTAGGTTATTAGGTTGTTAGGTTGTTAGGTTGTTAGGGTTGCTAGGGTTGGTATAATCGATTGAGTGATGATGACTCATATGGACTAACCTCATTGATTTTAATGATAATGAATACAAAAACTTTCTCCAATTTTTTTTTTCTCCTTGTGGGAGTAAATTGTCTTGTTTTGAATTCTGTTGCTCTGGAGAAAGTTTTTTTTCTTGTAGAACCATCCCAGTTGCTATAGACTAATAAAAAAAGAGAAATATTATTGGATTTCGAAAAAAAAAATTTTTTTTTAATTGGTATCTGTTTTTATAAAACAGGTTCTTGTTAGAAAAAAAAATTATCAATAATTCTTCAATCCCGTATTCAATTTTTTTGCTTACGGAAAAGTTGATTTCTCAGTAGCGTATGAGTTCTTAAGTAAGACAGGTCTTTAGGAGTAAACTTAATATTTTTTTTTTGAATTTTGAAACTAAAAAAAAATTATTTTTTTTTTGAATTTTGAAACTAAAAAAAAATTATTTTTTTTTTTTTGTAATTTTTTGAAAATAAAATTATATTTTTATTTTTCATACAATTTTGATTTTTAATTAAAAGTTTGTAATGACATCAGATGAAAAGGAAATAGGGCAATTGCCTGAAGATGAAAGTTGGGTATTTGAAAGTCTCGTTAACTTTCTCCATGGACCACTTTGGAAACTTCCGGTTTTTGGATTCATTGAAGAAAAGTCAGTAGGTGAGTCCTTGTATCAATAATTAATATCCCATTTTTAAAAAAATCAATTTTTTAACATAAATTTTTAAAATTAAGAAAGTTTAATGCCGACTTTCGGTCCCACACCAAAAGTCGGCATCAAAAATTCTTAATTTTGAAATTTTGAAATTTTGAAATTTTGAAATTTTGAAATTTTGAAATTTTGAAATTTTGAAATTTTGAAATTTTGAAATTTTGAAATTCTGAAACGAATTTTACCAATTAGCCACTTGTCAATATTTAATACTTTCGTAAAAAATTGATATAACTAATCGTAGTTGTAGATTTTCGTAAAAAATTGATATAAACTTGAGTGTATAGCCATTTTTAAGTGAGTCATTTTCCCCACTAATGTTTTGATTGTTGCAATTTTGAATTCTAACCCTAACAACCTAACTATTGATACTTCTCCGGATTAGTTTTTGATCCTGATAGTTACAACGAGATGTCAGAAGATAGAGAAATTGAATTCCACAAAATTCACGAAGAATACAAGGCTTTAGTTGACTTTATGCTCGGTAGTTTCATGGAAGATTTGGAAGTAACTCCTGAGCAAGTTGAACATGCCTGTAGGTCAAGAGACTCAAACACATCTACCAATCAGGACTCTCAGGTTACTAAAGTAAGTTTCTTTTTGTATGGAATAGATAAAAAAACCAAAATTAATGATATAAAACAAAAAAAAAAAAAAATTTTTTTACCGCTAGATTGCACTGCAACAACTCTCTGCAGCAGAAGATTTTGGTACTTTCCGTCGGTTAATGACTCGAAAGAATATTGACCTCCAGCTCCAATCATTGGAACTTCTTGTATCAAAGTATGGTGTACTGTCTCCATCACTCGGTGACACAGAAGAGGGTGAAGATGACTTCCTAGAACTTGTACTAAGGTACACTGAAGAAGCATCAAAACTAGATGCTGACTTCGAGTCTCAAGGTCACCAAGGCTCTCCTTTGCACTCTGTCTCAGTCTCTGTCAAACCAGAAGTTGCTCTTATTGCACAAACGCAAAAAACACCACGAAGGTGGGTCATTATCACGCATTTTGTCATACGCATGCGTACACTCACTCCAAAAAAAAAAATTTTTTTTTTTCTTCCTGGAGCACAGATGAAAGTTAGAAAAAATTTCGATATCGATCCACGATCCGAGCCAGCAGGCAAAAAGAAATCGATTCCGATCCGCGATTCGATCCATTAGTGAAAAATCTAATCGATTTCGATCCACGATCCACAATCCACGATCCACGATCCACGATCCAATCCAACAATCAGAAAATCATTCGATACACATCCCCGATCGGAGTAAAGAATAAAAAACCCTTTGGATACCGATCCGCGATCTAATCCAATAGACAAAAAAGTGGTTGATACTCATCCGCGAGCCGAGCCAAGTAATAAAAAAAATTTTTTTTTTTCGATACCGATCCGCGATCCGATACATCAAAATTTTCATCGATATCGATCTGATCCGATCCGTGAATCGATTACTGGATCGAGTTTCATTAACAACACTGTCACAGGTGACTCTGAGAAAAAATTTCCAACGTGATCCACGATCCGAGCCAAGACAAATCGATACCGATCGAAAATCCGAGCCAAGAGTAAAAAGTCTTTCGATACCGATCCACTATCCTAACCAACGGCAGAAAATCACTCGATACCGATCCACGATCCCAGCCAATAGACAAAAAAATACTCGATACCGATCCATGATCCGAGCCAAAAATAAAAAAAATCTTTCAATACCGATCCACGATCCGAGCCAAAAATAAAAAAAATCTTTCGATACCGATCCACGATCCGAGCCAAAACTAAAAAAAAATCTTTCGATACCGATCCACGATCCGAGCAAAAAAAAAAATCTTTCCATACCGATCCGCGATCCGATACATAGAAATTTCGTCCGATACCGATCCGATACACGATCCGATCCGATCTGCGGCTTGATTCTTGGATCGAGTTCCATCTGTGCCCTGGAGTCATTTCTAAATTTTATGTTGATGTTCATTTGTTTGTTTAAAATCCGTTTCTACTGTGATATTTGTTACTACCCATTGTTTACTGTATACATTTTATGAATTTGTTTTTAAATTTGTTGTAAATTTCAGTAAATCTTCCTTTGAAGAATTTGATAGGCTGAAAATTTTACCAACGGAAGCATTCGTAGAAGCAGTTATTGAGACTGAGACTATAGGTCAAAGTTCAACCAATGAGGATGGGAAAGAAATAGACCAATTTGAAACGATAGAAAAGAACCAATTAGAACCATTAGAAAAGAACCAATGGAAAACAAACGGAAAGAACCAATCCGATGAAGCTCTTTTGGAGAAAATTGCTATTGATGAAATCAGATCTACTGCGCCGGAGCAACGTAAACTCCTTGCTTCTGTGCGCCTTGCACTTGATGAAGAGGATCCAACAATCCAGAAGAAAAACATTCCAAAATTGGTAAAAAAGGAATTTTTTTTTAAATAAATTTTCATAAAATTGTTAAAATAAAAAAAAAAAATTGTTAAAATTATCAAAAAATAATTGTAAATTTTTTGATTTTGGGGATTTAGGAAGAAGTGGGCGGTTCTATTCCAGTGACAGAAGAGGAGATTCAACGGCGGCGTGAGTACATGCGAAATCAACGCGATAAACTCGTCGCACTTAAGAAAAAAGAACGTGAGAAGCAAATGGCTGAGGGTTCAGGCGCAAGCGCATCTGCGTCAAGACCAAAATCTGGCAAAGCCGCTGCAATGGCTCTTAAAACACCGCCTATAATTACAACAACCAATGAGAAGTCACTAGCAGCTCGACGAGCTTTAGCCAATAGACTTAAGCAAGAATTACACCCGCAATAGACAGCCGCAAATAACAGCTACTTGCTATTATTAGTCAAAAAAAATTAGTTTATTTAATTAGTACCCTAGTGAGTGGTTAGTTCTGCGCATAGCTCTAAAAAAAATCAAACTTTGTATATAAAAATCAAAAAAAATTCGATTTAAAAAAAAAAAAAACTTAAATCAAATTTTTTTAGATTTTTATATATTTTGAATATCAGAAATCAAAAAAAAAATGAAATTTTTCTGAAAGCATCTACCTCCTACAAAAAAAAAACTTTTTTAGATTACTAGTAGTGGCTTGGCTACAATGCTGATATTTTGTCCAAGTGATTTATAAATTTGATCAAAATTATCTCAAACTTTGTCTTCTAAATTACTAATTTTTATGGAAAAAAAAAAAAAAAAAAATCCAAATCCAAAACAAAAAATCATAGAATTTGATTCTCAGATTCAGATCCGACTTTCAAGTTATGAGTTCTGCGCATGACTCATTCGACTCTAGTACAAAAGAGTCATTAATTTATAAATAATTTATTAAATTGATCCTCTAAACCAGCATACGCTATACATACAGTCATTCCCAACAAAACACAACACAACCAATCACCCATATCCTTCGATTAATAATTAATTAATTTAGTCTATAATAAATGGAAAGTAATAATAAGAAATAAATAATTAAGAACGTCACTTTCTTTCCCATTTTTGTTGATTTTTAGTACTCCTAAACAACCTATTCCTTCATTCTACAAGAATTAATTTGAGATGGCAGAAGATTACATTTTTTTTTCTCTAAAATATTACAATTAGTTAATTAACAATAAAGCTAATTCACTATAAGTAATATCTAGTTTACTTTTACACCAAAAAAAAAAAAAAAATTACATCTAACAAAACACAAGTTGACTTTACAGAATGATTGACATAACTTCGTTCCGTCTAGCTTCTTAAAATGTTTTTTATACAAAATTCAATACATATTTCTGTCTTTTTTTTAGTAAAGCAGAAAAATAAATAACCAAATATGAGTACCAAATTACTAATTAAATTACCTATAAATTCAATAATTGTTACGTTCACAAATGTCACCAAATCAAAAAAAAAAAAACAATAGTTAAAATTTAATAATATTAAAAGTCAAAAATTTCAAAACGTAAACTATTATTTTCATATTTTTGAAAACAACTTACTGTCCAATAGTAAAATGGTCTATAGATTTGTTAATTCAGTGTTTTGTCTTTGACTTTAACATTACTAAAAATTTTACTATTGAATTTTCATTCTTATGACTATATGGACCAAAAATCTCTTGGGAAATATTTTGTCGAATTTGGCAAAAAAATTTAATTTTCCTGCGTTAGTTATTGTGGACACTTTCCTATTTTTTTGTTCCTTATATCTTCTTTTTTTTTTGTTTTCTCTTCCCTGTGTCTCATAAGTACCTCCTCAGATATTCAACTTATTAAATTGAGAATATGAATAATAACTGGTTACTTGAGAATAATAAAATTTTCCTAAAATTCTTAACTATTAGGATAATTTTGGTCTTTTCGAGATTGGAGAGTCGTCGGAACCAATTCCCTCATCGGATTCTTCACCTTCTTCATCATCAGAGTCTCCATCGTAATCCACAAGTCCCACCTGAAAAAAAAAAAAAAAAAAAATACTTATCATTTCTAAATTGAGTTCATCATTGAAATTTCTGAGACCAACCTGTGTCACAGGTCCCTGACCACAATAGTTTGCAAAGATTTCTTGAAACATTGACTGAAAGGAGAGAGAACAAGAAAGTAGGAATCAGTTCTCTAAAAGTAAGTAATAGCCACTCTACCTTAGAGAAATTTCTATATCATTATTTTTTTTTTAAACAAAATTCATTTTAAAATTATAGTTTTCTGGATTCATAGTACGAATTAACTATTATAAGGATTTTCAAGCCAAATAAATAAAAAAAACAATACAAGAATTAACAAAAAATTTAAGATACAGGGTAACATGCGACACAGTTAGCATATAAATCAATGAGAATATTTTCAACATGAGAGTTTTTCCAGGTTTTTTGTTTCTAAACGAAAATTTCATATTCGTTTTTTTTTTAAATCTTATCCATCCCCAGTTCATACGAATATGAACTCAAGAGGACAATAAAAAAAAATTTTTTTTTTACTCAATAGATGCTAATATTTTCTTACTTTGCTAGGAAGTCCGGACTTATTCTCTGGATTTGAGACTGGTGCGGCTGCTGGGACTGAGAGACTGCTGCTAATCGTAAGGGAGGGGGATCGATTCCCCAGAGATCCTAGTCCACGCCCAGTCAGAGCTTCAGGTGACTTTTTGTCCAGTAGTTTACCTGTTGAATATAATCATTATTGTTTTGTTTCTTCATTTGCTTTAGAGCAGAAATAATAATAATAAAAAAAAAACATCAAAAAACAACAGTTTTTTTAAAGTTAAAAACTGTATTTCTTTTTTGTTTACAACTTTTTTTTTTGTTTGTTTTTTAAAACATTACACTAAACTCAAAGAACGCACAAATGAGGACATATCCATGTTCATGACACAGAAACGGGTGCTTTTTTTTGTTTTGTTTTTAAATAAACGTTTTTTTAAGTCAAAANCAGTAGTTTACCTGTTGAATATAATCATTATTGTTTTGTTTCTTCATTTGCTTTAGAGCAGAAATAATAATAATAAAAAAAAAACATCAAAAAACAACAGTTTTTTTAAAGTTAAAAACTGTATTTCTTTTTTGTTTACAACTTTTTTTTTTTGTTTGTTTTTTAAAACATTACACTAAACTCAAAGAACGCACAAATGAGGACATATCCATGTTCATGACACAGAAACGGGTGATTTTTTTTGTTTTGTTTTTAAATAAACGTTTTTTTAAGTCAAAAGCGAACCCTAACGTTTCGAACGAGTTTTAAGAAACAGACGTTAAGTGTAGACGTAGAGCATAAATGTTCGAAAAAAATCTTTGTTTGAACCTCAAACTTTTTCGAACTTCGATGCTAAAGATGTTTCAATGAGTCATCGTGCCCATTCCGTCACTGCTTTTAATAGCGTTGTTTAATACGTATTTTTCGGAAAAATACGTTTTAAGTCAATTTAAAACAGTTTAAAAACACTGTTTTAAACAAGCGTGNGCTAAAGATGTTTCAATGAGTCATCGTGCCCATTCCGTCACTGCTTTTAATAGCGTTGTTTAATACGTATTTTTCGGAGAAATACGTTTTAAGTCAATTTAAAACAGTTTAAAAACACTGTTTTAAACAAGCGTGTTTTTTTTTGTGCCAACTCTGCTTTATCGTTAAACATTTTTTGTATCATACCAATGGAATCTAGCTCTTCGTCCATATTACTTTTTCTTGTGAGAATATCAGGAGGTGAGCGAGGTGCAGGTAGTGTATCAGGATCTTCTGCCTCCTCCTCATCGTTGAACCACATCTCTTCGTCTTCATCGAGTTGTCGGGGATCCCTTCGAAAACGGGAAGTTCGAAGGAGGGCAGGGACACTCTCTATAGGACCTCTTTCTTTGAATCGTTCTTGACTCTGCTCATACTTTAGTTTCAAAAATCGAAACGTCTGGACGTAGTTCACTTCCTCCAGTACATCACCATAATTTTCCATCACGTGACTCACTAGAAGCTTCGTGTCGTCCTAGAAGAAAAAAAAACATGTGAAAGTTAGGAGGATTTATAAAAATTCTTTGTGTCAAAAAAAAAAAAAAAAATTGAATTTGAATATATTTCGATTTCTATAAAATATGTATTATTTCATACCGCCTTGAGAAAGTCGAAGAGTTCGATGATGGCAGAATCAAGTAAGTTGTATCTACCATTGTTCTTACGGAAGGCTTCAATGACAGGGGCAAAGAGACTCCCTTTGATTATGTATCTGTTGTAGAGGTCATCCTTGAGAGCAAGGACTTTACGAAGGAGTCGAAGGGCTCCTAGGACAAGGAACGTGTGGCTAGAACTCATAAGGACAAGTACCCTTCGAACAAGGTCTTTGTTGATGATGTAGCTCTTGATGTGGTAAGAATGGTGCTCAACACAGAAGGTAAGGAGCTCTAGGAGAAGCCAGAGGAGTTGAGCAGTACATAAGTCCTCATCCATTTCCTTCTCACTTACTGTATTGCTCAAGAGCGGTTCTATAGATATGTTGTTTTTTTTTCAATTTAAAATTTAAAAATGATCAATTTTTTAGAAGAAAATATATAAAAAATAAAAATCTTTTCATACCTATGAGAACATGCATAGATTGTTTGTAGAAGAGGTTAAGGAAATCTGCTTTTTCTGACTTGTTAAGGGCTGCAACCATATTTTCTGGATCAATGAGCAGGCGCAGGACACCACTCAGCTGCACTGCTCCACCCAATCCAGGGTCCTTGTCACGAATCAGCTCTCCAATGATCACGTTCAGAAGCAAATCCTCCTATAAATCATTCCAGAACACATTACCCCNGTCACGAATCAGCTCTCCAATGATCACGTTCAGAAGCAAATCCTCCTATAAATCATTCCAGAACACATTACCCCGCAAAATTCAATTTTTCAACAAAAAAAAATTAAAAAGTACACAGGGTTTCAAGTATTTTAAAATATTCCTTGTCTTAAAAGTAACAATCCAACTTGAAAAAAACTGGGAAGTATGGAATGGAACGAAGAAATGAAAAGTTGAAATTAAANGTCACGAATCAGCTCTCCAATGATCACGTTCAGAAGCAAATCCTCCTATAAATCATTCCAGAACACATTACCCCCCAAAATTCAATTTTTCAACAAAAAAAAATTAAAAAGTACACAGGGTTTCAAGTATTTTAAAATATTCCTTGTCTCAAAAGTAACAATCCAACTTGAAAAAAACTGGGAAGTATGGAATGGAACGAAGAAATGAAAAGTTGAAATTAAATTACATCATCGGTGGCTCCTGATTGGTTGAGACAATATTCTCGGACGACGGTGGGAGAGAACTCTACAACGGCAGTAAGGACGTCGATGGCTGCACTCTTAGCAGGCGCATCAGGGATTGGCAGAGACAGCTCGAGAGCAGGAAGAATACCATGGCTTGTTAGTGTCTATGAAAATAATAGAATAATTACAAAAATATCTATCATGTACCAACTAATCATATATTGTTATTTTTAGTTTAAAAAAAAACGGATTACGATCCTCAGCTCTCATAATCATCAGCACATGTGGGCCACAAACTGAAATCACTCCACACAGAAAAACGCAATGTCAATTTTTGGAATTTTATATTTTTTTTAAGTCAAAATTTTATAACTTTATTGTGTATTTTATTTTTATAACTTTATTTTAAAAAAAAATAATACTGACATTGAATTTTTGTTTGAGTTGACTTTCAGCGCCCTTAGCTTTTGTCAGTTCACATCATCGGAAACAAACGTAACCCACCGTGATGATAAAATAAATCTAGATAATGTTGCTGGTAAAGTTGTGTTTGATTGATTTAAAATTGTTTGCTTATTCAAAAAAAAAACACAATTCAACCTGCAACATCACTAGAAATGAAATTCTGAAATTTCATTAAAAAAAATTTGATGTTTTAGTGAATTAACCTTGTAGAAGAGTTCCCTTGACTGGGGCTGGAGGTTCTGGGCAAAGGCACAGAGCTCCTTGAGAAAAAGTACAAGGTCTCTCCTTCGTGATTCTCCTATCCCACGTGTCTTGAGCTCCGAAAAGAGCTCGTTGAGGAGTTGCATGTCTTCCTGGAACCAACAACAACCAATGAGTAAGAAGATCCATAGTTGTAGAGATGCTGATTGGTTCTTACGGAGATTAGAGTGACTATCTCGACCTTATTGAAGAAAATAAATGAAGAAAGAGTGGAGAGCATATTCTCTTCAAAGGCAGAGGGTGGGGGAAGGACGGAGTCGTGAATGTACTGGACTCGGTACGTCTGATGGACCTTAAGGAGGAGATCAGAGGGTATCTGGAGAACTTCTTGATATTTGGCTCGTTCTCGCAAGTATCCTCGATGATTCTTTCGTTGACTCTCTTCCAAACCAGGCTCATACTCGAGACAACCCACCACATCGAAAATACACTCCTCTGTAACAATTAAATATTTCATTAATTATATAAATCATTAGTGTTTACTTTACCTTCTATTTTAATTTTATTTTCAGATATTTTTGAGCCATACCTACGAATAGGAGTTCGAAGATGGCGTTCTTGTTCAGTAAAAAGATAGACTTGAAAATGTGAAAGAGGCGATGTAGAACGGGCATATTCCTCTCCGCTTCTGCAGCTCTGAAGAGGATGAGGAGTCTTTTGATATAGCCCTCACTTGTTTCGAGCGCAAGTGCCATTTTTTCCCGCCGAATTGGCATTCCTAGACAACTTGCGAAGAGTTCCTGGATTTCTTCCAATTTACTGACCTCTGGGGTTGGGAGTTCAATGGGAGGAGCAGGGTCACTTACATCTTCAAAACGCTCATCCTCGCTCTCTTCAACAACGTCCTAAAATAAAGTCAAACTTAAGCGTCACGCGAGAACCTTTCACTAACACATTGTTATGTAAACACCTTTCACAAACACCTTGTTTTGTTAGAAAAGTTAATTTTTTTTGGTTAAAATAGATATTTATGTGGAAATCTATTTGTAAAATTTCCAACTTTGGATTTTGGGTCATCGACTATGAGTCATAATTTTAGAATTCTTGATGCCACGAATTTCAGGTTCTACCATTACCGAGTCTCAATAAGAAAAAAAAAATTCAAATTCAGCGAATCATATTTGAACAATGACACGATTTGATTTAAAATAAATTTTGAATTTGAGTTTTTGAATTCTCTTGCATAATTCTTAGACTCGATACTGTATTGTTGTTATTTTGAATAATACCTGTGTGATATCTACAGATGGATCTTTTCCCTGTACTTGGCATATTTTCTCCCAGATTTCATCACAACCTGCTTTTTCCTGAAAACTCAAAGCTAGGTCAAAATTGTCACCCTCAGACCATACGATCAGCGTATCCTGAAACAAAATTTAAAAAAAAAAGTCAAAAAATTCAAACAACTACATGTTTTATAAGGTTTACATACCTGTTGTTTTTGGTAGGCAGTATCCGGTTGGATTTTTGACTCTAGTAGCAGAGAGCCTACAAAAAGAGATTAATTTACTCAAAAATTACTTCAAATTTGACTAAAAATGTCTTGTCAAATCTTTACCATCGGCTTCTGCTCTGACTAGGAGAGAGATGCCCTTGAGTCTATCGACATAAGAAGAAGAGACATGTCCTGTCCCTCGGTCATCCCACTGACGCTCTGCATTCAGTGCATACAACTTCACTCGACGTCTCGTGTCAGTCATCCCGTACTAAAAACAATAACAAAGATTTAGCATTTCATTTTACCTTCATTTATCAATCTAAATAAATCTTACCTAAACCAACGAGATGAATCACATCCGAAGAAGTATTTGCACAAACTCTTCAACTACTCTCCTTCTCCTTATAATCCAAATAGAACAACAAAACTGTAAGTCCAAGTTTCTAAAAAAAAAATTCAAAAATATAAAATTTTCTTTACATTTTCAGATTTCAAGATTCAACTAAAAGTAAATTAGTTCACTAGTCGTAATTAAAACAAAGAAAAGTAAATGAATTCATTCATATTTTCTTTAGGTATACACACTTACTCTTAGATTCAATTAAATTCAACAGAAGAATTTTAGTTAAGTTTTCGATATTCGATAGTCGGTACTGTCACCACCGTTTGATTGGCGCCGTAAACATAAACCGTGTGTGTCTCTTACCACTTGATGATTGCGGTTTGAACTAACGAAAACTCAGTGACTTGAAATGATTAGTTTTATCTTATCAGAGTAGTCCATGTAAATAAAGTACCTCCCGAGGACTCTCAATTCTAAATAAATTTGTTAATTGTTAGTTTTTAAGAATCAATTAACTACTGAAATGATGACCTTTGGAGAATTTGCCTCTCGTCGTCGGATGATGAAGAGTTTTGTTAAGTTTTGATGATGCCCTCTGCTCCTGCTCACTCAAAAATCGTTGAAATGAGATTCCGAAGGCCCCCAAACAAAAACTATACCACAGTTGTAAATTTTTTTAATACGAAATAAGAAATCCGAAATTTGAAATCCGGAAAATGAAAAATCGAATAAAAAATCGAATTTAAATATATTGGATTAATTAGAAATAATAAGACTTATTAAAAAATTCTATTTAAAAATTCTATTAAACAATTCTATTAAAAAATTCTATTAAATTGGAGTCCATTTAATGACCATTTAAAATCTTATAAACCGTTAAAATACCCAATTATCAATCAATCAATAAGTTTATTTGACGTTGGCCATCGCCCTATCAATGAAATTACGCGCATAAGTAAATTAAAATAAATTAAATTATGAGTGTTAAAATTACTGAAAAAGTTTTAAAATATTTGAAATTAAAAGTGATAAATAAAATGTGAAGTTTGGATCAGTGGCAGCTTCTGTGACATTCTTGATAAGTTGAACTGAGTTCTTCGGCATTCTTTGAAAGTAATTTAGTCGAATGTGAGATGTACCAGTGCATTCCCAAATAGCATGAAAGAAAGAAAGTTGTTCTCCACAGTATTTGCATTGCTTCTCCTTAAAAAGTCTCATGTTAAACCATTTCCCTTTATTGTAGACAGAGTCCGAATTTAACCGAATTTGTAGGATGCATGTCGCCACCGGAGAGGAAATTTTGTTCAATAGAAACACCCAATTATCAAAAGGAAAAGTATGGTTTTATAAAAGTTTTTGGTCTTATACCCGTTGGTCTTATAATGTGTTTCTTGTCAATGCTAAATGCATTGGCACAAACCAAATAAGAAATGTTTGGGTAAAATAACCGAATTAGTCTTTTCTTATAACGTAAGTCCTAATAACCGAAGTGTACTGTACAAAATTGATTGATTAAAAGAGTTCAATTTTTTTACTTGATTATTGTGTATCCAAAAAGCTAATGTTTAAAAAAAAATTTGTTTTTTGGTTATTAATTATATAATATTATTATGCCAGTATAATCGTCGATTCAATCATTAAAAGGTTCAATCTATAATCTATTCTCATGTATATATAAACTTTTTTTAATTTAATGAAATGATTAAATTAAGTTTAAAAACCAATTTTATTATCTAACTAGAGGTAGAATNTTTGTTCAATAGAAACACCCAATTATCAAAAGGAAAAGTATGGTTTTATAAAAGTTTTTGGTCTTATACCCGTTTGTCTTATAATGTGTTTCTTGTCAATGCTAAATGCATTGGCACAAACCAAATAAGAAATGTTTGGGTAAAATAACTGAATTAGTCTTTTCTTATAACGTAAGTCCTAATAACCGAAGTGTACTGTACAAAATTGATTGATTAAAAGAGTTCAATTTTTTTACTTGATTATTGTGTATCCAAAAAGCTAATGTTAAAAAAAAAATTTTTTTTTTTTGGTTATTAATTATATAATATTATTATACCAGTATAATCGTCGATTCAATCATTAAAAGGTTCAATCTATAATCTATTCTCATGTATATCAACTTTTTTTAATTTAATGAAATGATTAAATTAAGTTTAAAAACCAATTTTATTATCTAACTAGAGGTAGAATAACTTGAATTTAAATGTCAACAGAGCACTGTTGACATTATGTTATGTTACATTACATTATTATAATAATTTAATAATAAATTATAAATTATAAATTATAATCGAATCGTATGAATCTTGAAATTTAGAATCGGTAGTTTACATAACTGACTAAGCAAGAGTAAACGAAGTGAATCCCCGCTTCTTCAGTTCCGAACAACCCATACTCTTTTCACGTTGTTGCCATTCAAATAAGTTGTAAAATTAAACAAAAAATTATGAAAATGCAACACTGTACTTTCACTTATCACCTTGTTCAATGTCGAATGATACTTAATAAGTTTGTAAAATTTGCAGCAGAGGGAACTAATTGAGTGTAAAATTTTTATAAAACTACAGGGTGTTTCAATAGGGATATTAATAAAATTATACAATAAAATTCAAATTAAATCAATCATATTCAAATGAAATTTGAATATTAGTGAAATCCGATTACTGTATAAATAAATTAAAAATGAAAAATTTACTCTATTAATCAATAGTGAATCAATTATCTACTAAATATTATTAATTATTAGATAATTTTCGTACTCATTTATGGTAGTATTTTACAATATAATTTTTAACCGATTAGTGACTATCGCAAAAAGCGGGAAACGTTATTCATCCTGTATATTCAAAAAGTAGTTTTCAAATCATAATCCATAAAATAACACATTGTACAAATTTAGACATTAAGGGTATTGTGTTTTCCCAAATGTGTATTAATTAATATTTATTACTAGTTTAATACCACTAAAGAACTTGTATTTTTACTTTTATTCAACTAATGAGCAATTAATTTAACTAAATTGATCTCTAAAGCATTGAGTTGATGATGAGACGCATGCGTATGCACTCTGATTATTTTTTTCTTTAAATTCAAAATTAAATGATTTGTCCTTGAAGAGTATTTTCAATAATTTGGTTTTAAATTCAAGGGCATTAGGTCAAGCGCCGAATCTGAAAAATACAAATGAATTTTTGCTTTTTTATCTGTAGTATCTTAAAATTTACACAAGAGGAGCTAATTTTATATCATTTTTCTTCATAATTTTTAAGTTAATTTTAAATTTTTCGAAATTTTACTCACTAAGTATATACTTTTCAAAATAAATGGCGTTTTTTGTTTAGAAATGATCTACTCTCCCACCTGTGTCTGACCTTTGAATTCTATTTGATGAGTTGAATGTCATTTTTGTCTCTTCGGATCATACCTACAACGATGCCAATTACAACACATGCAAAGCTTCCCGCGACAAACAGCCATTTTGTATTGTCCACAAATTCCCCAATGAATTTTATGTTTTCAAAATATTTGAGATTTTCTTCACGCAGCTCAATATACTACATAAAAATGGATTATCATCAGCTCAAAATTGACAAATTAATTAAAAATATTCAATTCTTAAGTATTAATTATTGAGTATATTAGTGAATTTTCACCTCTTCCATCCATAAAATGGGTAGAGTGAGTATGGGCAATTTTGCTATTGTGGGCATGCGTGGATTCGGTTGGACATCGACATTGAGCTGGAGCCTTTTTGCCGACTTTAGAACTCTACCTGTGGTCTGTCAAAAATAAAAAATGAAAACAAATTACCAAAATTGTTTATAGAGTGGGGTTGTACTTTACAATAATCTTTACAATAATAATAATTATTGTCCATGTGCATCAAAGAAACGAGGCACTAATGAAGGACCATTAATTTCTAATTATCAACAATGTGGAACCAACCGAAAAACCCAAAAAGGGATATATAAAATGGAGTATAGACTCAAATTACTATTATAAAGCTAACGGATTTATTTTTTTATCTATTTGTTTTAGGATTGAAATCAATTTCAGCCAATCATATTCGAATAAAAATAAATATTCTACCGAATCTTACTAAATGGCTACTCATATTCTGTTTTAACATAATTATAGCCAATGTATATATATACTTACGATTTCAAGGTCTATGAAGGTTGTGTGATTTTCTTGGATTGGTTGAATTCCATCAACGGCTTCTCTGATTTGTTCATCTGCTCCGAGAAAATGTGGTAAAGAAATTGAAAGAGGTAGTCCGTCGTTACAATGAGCAATAGAAATAACCCCATTTCTTTCGCATGCCTTTGGATCTGCGTCGACGCAGTAACACCAGTTTTCCGGAGTATGATGTGAACCTTGAAAAATTTTAGTATCCATCATGAATTGGTATCCTGCTACACCTTTAAAATTAATATCCTTTTCATAGACGTAGTTGAGAGTCCGACATATTTCTGGTAAGTATGATTTGAGTCGAGTTTCTCGAGTAAGAAATGGTGAGAAAAGTGTTCCATCGGTTCCATTGAGACTGTTACAAGATTCATGTTTCCACCACGGTAGATGAGTCTCATTATTACGAGCTTCTATTTTACCAAAATCCTTGTAGTTAAACTCACCAGTGTTCACTTCGTAGTAAAAATCATCAGTCTTATTACTCTAAAACCAAAAAAAATGTCCGTTTTTCAAATTTTTAGTTATAACAATAATTTTTATTAAACATACATAAGCTATAGAAGTCTTTAAATAAATTATTATAAAAGAAATAAGTATTTTCATCCCAGACTGACATACGGACAGACGGACATAAAAAAACACAATACTCTACTACTAGTAAAGTCGTCTGCGGGTAATAAACCAAAGAAACTGTACTATAACCCACAAAACAATTAAATAAACATCTTTTTTCTGTTTCTGCTTTTAAAATTTTAAAAACACAATTTTGATACTTTTTTTCATAAAATTGATGAAAAATCCAAATTACACGACTGTATGATGATTTGAAGCAATTTTTTTTTCATATTTCATAAAAATTTCATATAAAAAAATTTAACGGAGTAAGATCGTACGTGCAAGGAAAATTATTACTCAATAATAAGTTCTTTATTAAAAATTTTCATAATTTCGTATAGGTATGAAGTCTTAACTGTTTCCTCGGACACTTCCGATTAATTACATGTTTCATATTTCTAAAATCTCATAAAATTGCTAGACTTTTTTGTGGGTAATTTAAAAAAAAAAAAAAAAAAAAAATTTTTTTTAGAGTTGTGCACCGGAAAAATCACGTAGAGACTCATTTTGTTTTTATATTTCAAGCTCTGGCAGACTTTTGAGTATTTAATAATTGAATCTGTATTTCGGGTATGTACGAATTCAAAAAAAAAAAAAAAAGTTAATATCGTACCTAATGGTAATATGAGGGTGCTCTAGAAAATTACTGTTTTGGCGGTAAGACATAAAAATACCTGGTTTATCGTATCATTATCATTCCTTTCCCGCATCTTCAAGTGTTACATAATTTCATGCCGACGAGAGCAAAAACAGGAGTAACTCCTTTTTCTAACAGGATGAAATTGTATAAAAAAATTTTACTCTAAAGACCTTACCACCAAAAAATACAATTATCATTGGTCTTCAATTTAAGTACAATTGTACCAATCCACAACCAAAAAAAAAAAAAAAAAAAAAAAAAAATCAAATTTTAGGCGCAATTGTCTAATTATCTAAACTTAAATTTCTCAATTTTAACTCAAATTTCCATAAACTTTCACAAAAAAGAAACTCAAATTAAGCAAACTACACGGTGTTTGTCCGACATATTACAAAAATAGAGGTTTGCGCGCACGTAAAAAAATAAACAAATTAAAATTTTTTGCTGAATTATTTAAAAATATAAATATAAGAAACTTACCCCTTCAAGAAATCCATACTTCCCATCAAGAAAACATTCTGGAATTTTTGTGTCATTAGACTCTTGCACTTGAAAAATTTCCAAAAATGATTCCACACAAACACCATCAAAAAGAAATTCACGAACAGATAAAAATTTAAAAATTCCTTCTCCCGCCTCAACTAATTTTCCATCCATTATGGTTTGGACTGAGTCGGCGTCTTCCAATCCAACTGTCAATTTTGAAACAGTCTAAAAATAAATAAATTAATTTTATAAAACAAAAAAAAAAATTATTTTTTAACTCCAAAAAGTCTCAAAAATTATTTGCCACATTGTATATTTTTTTTATATTTTTATTACCAAAAAAGGAACGTTTATAACATTGAGCATGTCAGATTCAACACCCACTGACATTTCTTGGTTGAAACTGAGCATGCGCTTGTTCCTGTACTCCAATGTATGATTCCTTTCACCTTTTTCAATTTCAATTTTTGTCCGTCTGTCCCTGATACATCATCATAAAAACAAAAAACGTATAAAAATTTTAAAAAAATGGCCACTTTTTTTTTAAATCGATAATTTTTTTTTTTCATAAAAATGCTTATTTTTAGCGCATAATGGAACTAAACCAAAGAATTGTAAAAATTTCATTAAATTTTCACCCTTACATGTACGTATATGGGCCAATTTCTTCTAAAATTGGTTTCCCGCCAGTCTTGACTTGTTCAGGATTGGTTATATTAAAAATAAATATTTTGATATAAATCGGTACATTTGGTGGTCCTTTCCATCTATTGTAACTATCTCTACCTTTGACCAATCGAGCACTCTAAAAATGAAGAAAAAATAAGAAAAACAACAATTCATCAATTAATCATCAATTATTCATACATGGTTTCACAAAACCACCAAAAGACAGACTCATTTAATAGCTAAGGTGTAATTAAAATAATTATTTGGACTCAAAAAATTGACAACTACACAGACTTTATGTATAGTAAATTAGGCTAATGAACCAACCAATCAAAACACTCCACGGAAGAATATCGATGAAAAGGAGGTCGATTGAGTCTCCTGACGACACTTAACAAAATAATTGTTGACCTTCAATTTGAAAAAAAAAAAAGAAAATTTTTCAAACCATGTACCTGTGTTGACAATAAATGAAATGACAAACATGATTTTCAACTTTAGACAATTTCACTTTCAAGTTTCTTTTTGCTAAATTAATGTGTTTTATAGCTCATTCTGTGTTTTGTATGTGTAAAAATAAAAATTAAAAAAAAAAAAAAAATTTCAAAAAAAAAAAAAAAAAAAAAATTAAAAATTTCACTTTGCCCAACTATAATGGGTGAAAGTCGTTTGAATTTTATAATTTAAATACAGCTCAACGTAAACTAATTTTAAAAAAATGGTTTTCTTTAACGAAAAATTATAAATATGAAAATATGATGATCATTGACATATTTTTCCAATTTTTAAATATACACACATAAATTGTAAAAATTATTGAAAAAAAATTGGAATTTGTTGGTAATTATTTAAAAATTCATTTTTATAACAGGTTTTTTTATATTTNTTGACATATTTTTCCAATTTTTAAATATACACACATAAATTGTAAAAATTATTGAAAAAAAATTGGAATTTGTTGCTAATTATTTAAAAATTCATTTTTATAACAGGTTTTTTTATATTTTTTTTTTTTTCTGATTCATGTCTCTGTTTCATTGTACAACTTTCTGAGTACAAAATGAGTAAAATGTATAGATGAAAAATTACGACTTTTTGACCCTGTCAAAAATTTTTTGTTGTTGTAATACAACACATTTATTCTTAATTATTGGAATCAATCATAATTGGGTCCAGTGTTGCCAAACTAGTATATAATAAAAAAAATTTTTTTTTGTATGAAATTTTTATTCTTCATTCGTTCAGTCGAGGTTACGCACCTGCGTGTGTCTGTCAATTTTCTAGGTCAATATTTTATAAATTAAACAAATTTGATCATTTCCTGTCAGAATTATAAAAAATGAAAAAAAAAAAATAAATCCAGTGGGAGAATAATATGCGTGATTTGAAGTTTGAACCGAAACAAATTCATTTGAAGATGTCCGGTGGTGTAATTGTTGTGGTGAGATGATTAAATTGTGGAGTAGTATGTGTAACAGAGAATAAAACCCGCAATAATGGGACCAACAATGAATTCAAAATTAGAAGAAAAAATATCCGTTTTTTCAAACATTGTATTCCTTTAACGAGACACGAGGACTCAAAATTGGGCGTTTACTAGACAAATTGTAACAAAAAAATAGTAAAAAAAAAATTTTTTTTTTTTTTTTATTAATTCATGAATTACGAGAAAATAAAATTAAAAATACAACATTTTAGGAAATTTTTAAGAAAATTTTTAGAAAATTAAAAAAAAAAAATTTCTCAAATTTTTATTTTTATTTTTGAATTATCTAGAACCGTATGTAACAGGAAATTCTAAATTTTACTCTAATATTTATTAATCCAATAGAATTAAAAAATTTTAATCAAAATGGATATTTATGTAAAAATTAATGGATATTTTATTTTTTGAAATTTTAAAATATTAAAAAAAAATTTTGAATTTTTTTTATTTGAAATTTTTATTATTGAAAACTTTAAACCAAAGTAAGAAAAATTTAGGTAATAAAATTAGACCAAATGAGAAATAACGGTTTCGGTAATTTTACAACTTCATACGTCGAATTTTTTTTTCTTTGAATTCTGGCGGTGAGAAAGTAGGTGGGCATACTACAAAAAAAAAATTTTTTTTTTTTTTTTGTTTTACAAGTATTCAACATGTTCTCATCACACCTTTACAACGCTCTGTTATTAAAACCACTTTTTACTGTTTTTCTTGATTGATATTGATTCGTCACCTTAAGATCATAAGATTCTTATGTCTTTTCAATAAAAATCAAACTCAATCATGTAATGTACAAAAAAAAAATGCTCATTTTACTGCCATTGATAAAATAAAAAGATTTCCCTACTCATTTTTCACTTATTACTAACAATCCTTAAATTTTGTGGTAAAAATGTTTTATTTCAGCTTTAGCATTTAGTTACAAAAAAAAAAAATTATGAAAAAAAAAATTGTGAAAAAAAAAATAATCGAAAAAGTGATTTCCACTTTGTAGTAAATTGTGACTACAAATATTCAACTCAGACACTTTAACAATAAAAAGAAATAAAATTAATAATTTTTTTTTCATATTTCATTCCTAAATTTTTAAGTTTTTTTTTTTTTTTTTAGTTAATTTTGAAATTCTTTTGTTTTGTAATNCAACTCAGACACTTTAACAATAAAAAGAAATAAAATTAATAATTTTTTTTTCATATTTCATTCCTAAATTTTTAAATTTTTTTTTTTTTTTTTAGTTAATTTTGAAATTCTTTTGTTTTGTAATTTTTTTTTTAATTTTTTAAAATATTTTTAAAATTTTGCCAATTCTGATCATTTTTTAATTAACAAAACACAACGTTATATAGATTTTGCTCAATTTTTGATTCATACAGATAGTTATAAAAATTTTTTTAACTTAAGGTAGATTTAGGTCTACCTAATTTATAAATTTGTCTTAATTACTCAACCAGGTGTGTGGCGTTGTTGATAGGAAATGATAGGATTTTTTAGTTATTATTTCTATTGAGTTTTGGCAATAATGGGTTTCTATTGTTGTATTTTAGGCCAACAATCGAGAGAATAGCCATGTCACGCTCATCAAAACTATTTCATTTGGAATCAAAATGGAAGAAAAAAAAAAAATATTATTTGAGAAAGGAGAATGAAAATTGATCATTTAAAAGTCTCTTCTTTTCGATTCATTCATTTCCACACAATTCCGAGCTTTTCATCCTCAAATTTCACAGTTGGGCATCTTAATTTTTCAAAAAATGGGTCAAAAAGTTGGATAACAGTAAAAAAAAAAAATTAAAAAAAAAATTTTTTTTTTAACAAAAAAANGTTGGATAACAGTAAAAAAAAAAATTAAAAAAAAAAAATTTTTTTTTAACAAAAAATTTTTTTCTTAAAAATCGTTCAAATTTTTTATAAAATTGTTTTTTTTTTTATTATAATTGATTGTTATACTGACCTTTTTGATTTGACCTCTGACAATATGAGTTACTCCAAGCCAACCCATTACAAGTGACAAAGCAAGAGCAATTGCTCCACCACATACAAAAACCAATGAAAATTTATTCATATTGGAGCTAATTTATATATTAAAAAAAATATTATATGAGCTATGAGTAGCTCCGAAAAATAGCGGTTGGTTCAAAAAAAAAAAAATTTTTTTTTAGAGAAAATTTAACTAACACTTTCCAAGACGCGATGTAAATGAGAAATGGCGTAGTTTTCAAAGTTTTTGATTCAATTTTTACCTTTCATTCTATTCACTTGAGTCAATATAATTACTAAGGCGGATTACATTTACTTGACTTTCACCAAAAGCTTTCTCCATTGGCTAACCAAAAATACACCACGTGAAGAAAAAAAAAATTTTTTTTTACACATGGGAATTTTACATATGACTTTTTAGACAAGGGTTTTGGGTTTTATTTTATTGATTTTGAAAGAAAATACGTAACCGTATTTCCAATATTTTGAGACATATGGAAAACACTTATGCCCATGCTCGTTTCTGGTGAAAATAATAAATAGTCTTATAATTTTGAAACACTAGATTCTTACTAAAAAAAAATAAATTTTTCTGCGTTAAGTGTTAACAATTTTAGAAAGAGCATTAAAAAGTAATGTACACCGTAAAAAAATTCAAGTCTTTACGATCACTAGAACAAAAGTTATGATTTTTTGAAAAATTCACATTTTTTGACATTTTTGACATTTTGAGACAAATGGACTATTAGAGATGGGCATTTTAAAACAACTATTTTCAAAAATTTGATTTTCAAAAAAAAAAATTTTTTTTAACTAATTCACTTTATTATTATTATTATTGATATTATTATTTGTAAATTGCGAANAGTAATGTACACCGTAAAAAAATTCAAGTCTTTACGATCACTAGAACAAAAGTTATGATTTTTTGAAAAATTCATATTTTTTGACATTTTTGACATTTTGAGACAAATGGACTTTTAGAGATGGGCATTTTAAAACAACTATTTTCAAAAATTTGATTTTCAAAAAAAAAAAATTTTTTTTAACTAATTCACTTTATTATTATTATTATTGATATTATTATTTGTAAATTGCGAANCAATCGAGAGAATAGCCATGTCACGCTCATCAAAACTATTTCATTTGGAATCAAAATGGAAGAAGAAAAAAAAAATATTATTTGAGAAAGGAGAATGAAAATTGATCATTTAAAAGTCTCTTCTTTTCGATTCATTCATTTCCACACAATTCCGAGCTTTTCATTCTCAAATTTCACAGTTGGGCATCTTAATTTTTCAAAAAATGGGTCAAAAAGTTGGATAACAGTAAAAAAAAAAATTAAAAAAAAAAAATTTTTTTTTAACAAAAAATTTTTTTCTTAAAAATCGTTCAAATTTTTTATAAAATTGTTTTTTTTTTTATTATAATTGATTGTTATACTGACCTTTTTGATTTGACCTCTGACAATATGAGTTACTCCAAGCCAACCCATTACAAGTGACAAAGCAAGAGCAATTGCTCCACCACATACAAAAACCAATGAAAATTTATTCATATTGGAGCTAATTTATATATTAAAAAAATATTATATGAGCTATGAGTAGCTTCGAAAAATAGCGCTTGGTTCAAAAAAAAAAAAAATTTTTTTTTAGAGAAAATTTAACTAACACTTTCCAAGACGCGATGTAAATGAGAAATGGCGTAGTTTTCAAAGTTTTTGATTCAATTTTTACCTTTCATTCTATTCACTTGAGTCAATATAATTACTAAGGCGGATTACATTTACTTGACTTTCACCAAAAGCTTTCTCCATTGGCTAACCAAAAATACACCACGTGAAGAAAAAAAAAATTTTTTTTTACACATGGGAATTTTACATATGACTTTTTAGACAAGGGTTTTGGGTTTTATTTTATTGATTTTGAAAGAAAATACGTAACCGTATTTCCAATATTTTGAGACATATGGAAAACACTTATGCCCATGCTCGTTTCTGGTGAAAATAATAAATAGTCTTGTAATTTTGAAACACTAGATTCTTACTAAAAAAAATAAATTTTTCTGCGTTAAGTGTTAACAATTTTAGAAAGAGCATTAAAAAGTAATGTACACCGTAAAAAAATTCAAGTCTTTACGATCACTAGAACAAAAGTTATGATTTTTTGAAAAATTCACATTTTTTGACATTTTTGACATTTTGAGACAAATGGACTATTAGAGATGGGCATTTTAAAACAACTATTTTCAAAAATTTGATTTTCAAAAAAAAAAATTTTTTTTAACTAATTCACTTTATTATTATTATTATTGATATTATTATTTGTAAATTGCGAATTCAATAGCACCATTTGCAAAAATAAAATAGACTTAGCCTTCAATTTAAATTTATCGAACCGTATGCGGAAGAATTAGACTTTTTAAATAATTGTTCAGTAATTGCAAATTGATATTGTAAAACTCACTTCCGAAACACACAAAAAAAATAAAATAATTATCCAAAATTTGGCCAATTTGCTAAAAAATTTTTATTTTTTACCATCATTTTACAAAATCAACAAAAGAGATAAAAAAATTTTAACTGTAAAAATAAAAAATTTTTGGAATTCAATTTCAAAAATTTATTTCTTGCCAAAAACTTTAGAAAATAGGAATAAATAACTANCAAAAGAGATTAAAAAATTTTAACTGTAAAATAAAAAATTTTTGGAATTCAATTTCAAAAATTTATTTCTTGCCAAAAACTTTAGAAAATAGGAATAAATAACTAATTATTACATAGATTTTTATCAATTTACTACTTCATTAGTAAAAATTAATTTGAATCTCTGTAAGATGTGCGAAAAGCGTGAGAAAATCGTGCTATAGTGATATAAGATAAGATAAGAGTCTCATCTAAAAAAAAANAATCTCTGTAAGATGTGCGAAAAGCGTGAGAAAATCGTGCTATAGTGATATAAGATAAGATAAGAGTCTCATCTAGAAAAAAATAAATTGAAATTTTTTTTAATTGTAATCTGATAGCTCAAAATGTTTGCAAAAAATACTACAAGTTTATATTGCAAATATTTCATCTAAATATAACAAAACTGAATATACATGCAATTATCTTTTAGAATTATTAATGAAAACTCCACCCAAGCCATGTAACCTATTAAAATTGAAAAAATTTTGCTACACATATATTGGAATTATTGCAATTAATTTTTATCTTAAGTTTGCAAAAAAAAAAAAAAATTTTTTAATTTACAAGGTATTGGGATTTTAGTGTAAGTATGTCTGTACTGCACTAAAAGAAGAAAAGTGTCCATAATGCCAAAAAATTTAATTAAGTGCAAAAAAAAAAAGTACAGTAAATTATGCAAAAAACATAAAATATTTTCATCTTATAAGTTTCAAAGCGTAAATATTGAAGACAATTGTACAATTCGCTTTAGTAAAATCGCAAAGCAAAAAAAAAATGATGATTTTTTTTATAACCGCGTTTCCCCCCAATAATACTGACTTGACCTATATATGGGCAAAAAAAATTTTTTTTTTTTTTGATATTTACGATTGTTTTTTATATGTTTCAATCCCGTTTTCTATTCTCAACCACACGAACCTCAAAAATCATAATTTATTGAATTTTACTCATGAGAAAAATTTTTTCTCACATCAAAAATGACCTCTAAGGTCATATAATGAAGGACTCATCTCAAATTTTTTCAATTTATGGGACAACAAGTACACAAAATTTTTTTTTGTCCCATTAGTCAATATGTAGAACGGGAACTTACTTCAATTTCACCATTATATTTCTTATAATTAAAATTGAAATTAGCCGTTACTTTTTTTTTATTTCATAATAACATTAGAAATATATTATCTTTTGTAAGAAATTTAATCGATTTTATAAATGCCCTATTCTGTATAATTTATAATCAAAAGTCGGCAAAAGGTCTACCCAATCAACTCATATTTTTGTACTAATTTCTTAAATTTAATAAAATCAAATTAAAAATTGTAAATAAATTTTGCCAAAATTTATTTAATATTTTTATAAAAATTTTTATTTAATTACATAAAACATTATCAATATTTTGATACAAATATTAATTAATTTTGATTAAAAATTGAAAATAATTTTGTTAAATTTTTTAAATATTTTACTAAAAATTATAAATTAATTTCCTAAAAATTCTTAATAATATTTACCAAAAATACTTATTCAAATCATTAAAAATTGGAACTAATTTTACCTAAAAATTATCAATAAATTTGAATTTCATTTAAAAAATCACTAATTTTCATTTTAAAAAATTCAAATAATCAAACCTTAAATATTTAATAATTTTACCAAAAAAAATTCATATTAATTTTGTCAAAAATAATATTAAAAAATTTATTTTACAGAAAAATTACTATTAATTTTCCCAAAAATAATATTAAATAGCTAAAAAATATTATCTTAAAAATAATAATTTTTTTTTCTCTAGAGTAATTTTATTTAATAAATTTGGGTCAATGGTCTTCATCCTTGAAAGGAATTGATAAACAAATAATTTCTCCTCCTGGCCAAAAGCATCAAATTGCAAGAAATAATTCAAAAATCTTGCAATTCATCATGTTCTCAATTTCTTTGATCTTTCATACCTCCGGCTTAACACTTTACATTCTTTTGTTATAAAGAAGAATAGAAAAAAAAAAATATTCACCTGATTTCTTATATTAACTTAAAATATTTACAAACAAAATTTAAACGATTATTTATTATTAGCCAAAAAAAAAATAAATAAATAAATAAATTATTATTAAAAAAATAAATATTATTCTTATATATAATATAAAAATTCTAAATATCCTCACCCTGCTTCCTGAGTTACTTCTGCCGACTTCATAGTAAAAAATTGTCAATATAATAATAATTACATATATGAGATTTTTACTACTCTAATTGTCTACTACACTCAAAATTTTCAATTTTGTATTTTTGTACCCTTAATAGTTCTTAATTTTCTATATAAGTCGAGTGGAAATTCTATAGAATTGTTATTTATTACTATAAAAAAGATGATAATAAAGCAAACAAATTTTCATTAACAAGCCAAAAATAAACTTGTCATAAGAAGTAAAAAAAAAAAGAAAAAAAGTGCAATGTAATGAATTCAAAGGAGACAGGGTATTGTCTGTAGAAACTCATTCTCAAACCCTGAGGGGAAATACTGACTTATTTTCATAACAAAAGATCTGTAACTAATACACTTTTCTACCAAATTACGTCTTAATTGGATTTGCAAACAAATAAAAAACACTACTAGGTCAAATTCTCAACAAACATATCATAATTTATATAAAAACATGAGCATAAAATATTATAATTTTATATAATAAACCCATGATTTTTAATAATTTGTGAATATTTGATTTTTTTAAATTAATTTTTTTGACTCTGATTTATAATTTATGATACAAAAATTCACTAAAAAATTCTATAATATATATATATATATATATAAATTTTTTTTGCGTCAAAAATTTTAAAAATTGATCCTTTTTACTTGAAGTTTGATAGCTTTTTATTTAATAATGTATGTATTGTTTGTTTTTTTTTACTTTTCTAAAGTGTTGTAAATGGGAAGAGTACTGGCCTATTAAACCGGAGCGGTGGTTTATTGAAGAAATAAAAAAAATAATACACCTTAATGATAATGTTGCACTTCCTGTGAAATAATTAAGTCATAAGTTGCATGCTCAAAATCCATTATTTTATATAAGTATTTTATATAGAATGACACTACGAACTGAATGAGCATAAATCCCGTTTTCTAAAAGACGGATACAAAAATTGGATCAATAATTGCCCATATACTAAACTCAGATTATATAATAAAAAATTCTACTTTTTTAGTAATTAATTATAACCCTTTACATTATTGTATAAACTCTATTACACTTTACACCAAAAACTCATATAGTCGAACAATTTCCCACAATTACAATACTGTAAAATAATTTTTTTTTAAGTTGGTAAACTTTTTTTTAAACCTTATGAAAATATACATAATTGAGTGTCTTTGATATCCCCTTATTGATCCTCATAGATGGACATTTTCAAACATCGTGCGGTTAGTTTTCAAATTTTTTTCTAAAAATTCAGTTTAGATTCAAAAATATCCATATATTAACATAAAAACTTAGGTTCTTAGGTTCTTAGGTTCTTAGGGTTAGAAACTACAAATTAAATTTTATATTTGTCTTTTTTAAACAAATTTATGATAAATTTAATAAAAAATTTCAGATTTCATAAAAAAAAAATGATTAAAATATTATGATAAAATCTACTGAATAANGGTTAGAAACTACAAACTAAATTTTATATTTGTCTTTTTTAAACAAATTTATGATAAATTTAATAAAAAATTTCAGATTTCATAAAAAAAAATGATTAAAATATTATGATAAAATCTACTGAATAATGTAATCTGGAGACAACGAGAGTTGTTAAACATGTCAATAAAGTAGTAGAATGAAAAAACAAGAAAAAAGTAGCGCTAATTTCAAAAAAAATTTTCTCAGAAGATCCAGAGATTGTAAAATAATACGTTTCCGGGTTTTTTTTTTATTATTGTTTACAGTAGTAGTAGTCCTGTTAGGCGGATTTGAAATTTGCTAAATCAGACATGCAAAGTGTGTAAATTATAAAAGAAAATTAAAATTTATGTAATAAAAATATATAATATTAATAAAAATTATTATAAAATATACAAAGTATATATAAAAAATAAAAAAAAAATATTATAAAAAATATAATTATTTTTTTATATATATATAATTCTCATTTCATTAATTATACATTATAATCCTATAATATGTAATTTTTGCACTGTCATATTCAAACTACTATCATTAAAAATATTTCTCATATGTAATCAACTTTATGGTTATAACAATTGGTAGGAAATGAAGCCTGGACTAAATTTTTTTCGTTTTTTTTTTTTTTTTTTTAACCACCACCCTATTGCAAAAAAAATTTTTTTTTGCATCATCGTTTCGTTTTGATATGCTATAAAAATAGGTAATAAAATAGTCTAGTTTGTAATAGTAAATCATGCACCTGTTCTCATAAAAATTATTATTTCTATTGTGTTTTACTATATACCTTACACACGTCATTTTTCTAACTCCAACTCCAGGAACCAATCAAATCAAGAATAGCTATAACAAAGTCCCAAATTCGTATTATTCATTCGCACAATTAATAATTATTATTAGAAAATTGGCAATGAGACCTTTAAAGGACAGAAATTATAATATATATAGTTATATTTTTACATAATTTTATAAACTAATTGGAATTTTTCGTATAGTAATAAGTTTGGTGTTAGTCATACAGTGACGAAAGTTAAGTAATATACAAAATTATACAAGTTAAATTTTTCATTGTTTAAATTATAAGTCTAATTAGTTTAACCTTACCTTTTCATTCATACCCACGTAGTTCAAAAGTAGACTCTGAAGTGAAAACTTGCAAAAAATTTTGAATTAAAAAAAAATTTTTTTTTGAAAATTTTGGCAAAATTTAGAAATTTACTAATAGTTGGATTGAGCTTTTGTTTATTTTTTTAAATCTCTTATTTGAAAGTTACACCTGCAACAAGTAAACAATGGAGTAAAAAAAAATAATTTGCGAATTTCATCCAGATGTGAACAGTTTTTCAAGTCTATTTGCAATTTTTGCACTCTTATAATCTCATTTCTTTGTGTAATAACTATTATTGCAAATTTGTAATAATTATTATTGTGTTGTGGTGTCGGTGTGTTAATATTTTTTCAATTTATTAACCCTAGTGGAACTGTCTCATCAAAAAAAAGAATTTAGTGCCAAAATTTTCAAATTTGCCATAATTAATTTATTACACAGTGTTTTAAAATTTTGTTAGATCATTCCGAATTTTATTTACATGTAAATAACTCTTCAGAGTTTTAAAATATTATATGTAAAAAAAAAAGTTTATAACTTCTATTTTTGAAACAGTGTCAAGGAGTATCTATAGTGTGTACACATGGAAAATAATACATTTTTTTGTAAACAAATTCGTCATTTGGATTTAGTCCCTTTTGCCAAATTTTTGTGCTAAAATATATACCTTATTGTGATAGATACATGGTGACATTTTTATTTCTTGTAAGTGAGAAAATATCCAATATTTCCACAATTAGGCAGTAAATATTGTTCTTTATCAGTGTTGCCAGAGTGTTGTNCCTTATTGTGATAGATACATGGTGACATTTTTATTTCTTGTAAGTGAGAAAATATCCAATATTTCCACAATTAGGCAGTAAATATTGTTCTTTATCAGTGTTGCCAGAGTGTTGTTAAAATTTATTATATTTTTTTTTTTGCAAATTTTTTTTTGCAAAAAATTTTTTTTTGCAAAAAAAAATTTTTTTTTTTTGCAAATTTTAAAACTTAATTTTACAATGAAAGTATCTTCACGTCTCCATTGGTTTCGTAGTCTCTTTACTGTCTATACAACAACAAGAATTGTTCNACCCACGTAGTTCAAAAGTAGACTCTGAAGTGAAAACTTGCAAAAAATTTTGAATTAAAAAAAAATTTTTTTTTGAAAATTTTGGCAAAATTTAGAAATTTACTAATAGTTGGATTGAGCTTTTGTTTATTTTTTTAAATCTCTTATTTGAAAGTTACACCTGCAACAAGTAAACAATGGAGTAAAAAAAAATAATTTGCGAATTTCATCCAGATGTGAACAGTTTTTCAAGTCTATTTGCAATTTTTGCACTCTTATAATCTCATTTCTTTGTGTAATAACTATTATTGCAAATTTGTAATAATTATTATTGTGTTGTGGTGTCGGTGTGTTAATATTTTTTCAATTTATTAACCCTAGTGGAACTGTCTCATCAAAAAAAAGAATTTAGTGCCAAAATTTTCAAATTTGCCATAATTAATTTATTACACAGTGTTTTAAAATTTTGTTAGATCATTCCGAATTTTATTTACATGTAAATAACTCTTCAGTTTTAAAATATTATATGTAAAAAAAAAAGTTTATAACTTCTATTTTTGAAACAGTGTCAAGGAGTATCAATAGTGTGTACACATGGAAAATAATACATTTTTTTGTAAACAAATTCGTCATTTGGATTTAGTCCCTTTTGCCAAATTTTTGTGCTAAAATATATACCTTATTGTGATAGATACATGGTGACATTTTTATTTCTTGTAAGTGAGAAAATATCCAATATTTCCACAATTAGGCAGTAAATATTGTTCTTTATCAGTGTTGCCAGAGTGTTGTTAAAATTTATTATATTTTTTTTTTTGCAAATTTTTTTTTGCAAAAAATTTTTTTTTGCAAAAAAAAATTTTTTTTTTTTGCAAATTTTAAAACTTAATTTTACAATGAAAGTATCTTCACGTCTCCATTGGTTTCGTAGTCTCTTTACTGTCTATACAACAACAAGAATTGTTCGAATTAAGAGTAAAGTATTAGCAATTACATATGTTATACTTTTTGTCACCGTATGGGCAGCATTTTTACGAAGTTATCAATTAGATCTGCGTCGAATATATCAAAAAACATGCGCAGCTCAAGGGATTTCACTCATCAAGGTCAAAGGTGTCATCAGTACTGAAAGTTACTCTGATGAAGAACTTAATATTTCATATCCAGAACTATACCGTCGAGTTTGGGATACTGAGGATATTATCCTACATAGTGGAGATGGATTCTTTATAACTACTAATGTTATCATTACAACCAATCAGACCAGAGGTCGTTGTGCGCAGGTTCAAAAAAAAAAATTTTTTTTCTCAATCAAACCGAATCTTAAAAATACATCATTTTTTTTTAAGATTTGGTCAAAATTGTTTAAAAAAAGTCATTCTGTTGTAATATTTGATGATAAAGTGTATAATCCACCGCGCACATAGAGTTGTCATATTAATTTTAAAATTCGATATGGGGAAAGGTGGGTTATTATACCTTATCATCAAATATTTTGCAAAAAATTTTTTGTTATTTTGCTTAGTTTTTTTTTGTTAACTTTTTGCATGAAAACAGTCTAACGATAACAACTGTGAGCGAAATTCGGATTGTCCTTTTGGAAAACAAAACAACGCATCCAATGGGATTTTTGATGGTGTTTGTGCAAAAGGAAACGATTGTCAAGTCTCTGCGTGGTGCCCACTAGAAAATGATCAACTGCCTTTGTAAGCTGATTTAACACGAGCAAAATTTCGAAAAAAATTAAAAAAAATTTTTTTTAACCAAAATTTTTTTTATGTTGAAGGAATGGCAAGATAGCACTTTTGAAGGATACAAAAAGTTTCACAATTCTTATAAAAAATACTGTTGAATTTCCTGAATGTGAAACTGAATTTTGTGACTGTGATCGAGATGAATTCATCAGAAGGAATATTTTGGACAATTTTACACTTTCATATCTCAAAAATTGTAGATATAACCCACGAAATCATCCTTATTGTCCAATATTTAGTATTGGAGATATTGTAAAATGGACAGGAACAAATTACGACGCGATTGCTATCACTGTAAGTTTACAAAAAAGAAAAATAACTAATTTTTGCATCATTTAATTCAAAAAAATTAATAATTGAAGAAGTTAATTTTTATTTAATTTTGTTAATTTTTATTTAATTTTGTTAATTTTTATTTAATTTTCAAAATTTTTATTTAATTTTTTAAATTTTTATTTAATTTTGTTAATTTTTATTTAATTTTGTTAATTTTTAGTTTTTTGATCACAGGGTGGTGTTTTTCGGATCCGTATCACATGGAACTGTGACTTTGATTGGGGTTCAACAATCAAAGATTGTCTTCCCAAGTATTCATTTTCTCGTGTTGATGCCGCAGACGCAGGACTGTCTCCAGGATATAATTTCCGAACATCAATTCTTCACGAAGAAGATCGCCGAACACTTACGAAGAGATATGGTCTTAAATTTCTTATAGAAACAGCTGGAGAAGGACGAAAATTTGATTTTCTTCTCCTTGTATTAACAATAGGAGCTAGTATTGGTCTCTTTGCATTGGTAATTTAATTACTAATATTAATACATAAATACGAGTCTGCGCATGCGCTAATTCTATATATAAATTATATTTATTTCTCCTCAGGCACCGCTCGTCTGTGACTTCCTTTTTGATTTTTTCTGTTTTTTGAAAACACTCGGTGGACCATGCGCAAAATGGTTTGAGTCTTATACAGAAGAAATACGTTATCAAGGAATCAATGCCCATCTTAGTAATCCAACAATTGCCCAAAATGGACTCGAAATTTCAGAAATCTCACCTAATAAAGTGTACTCAAGTCAAGAAATTTCAAATTTTTAATTTATTAAAAAAATCACAAAAAAAAATTAGGGTTAAGTTGCCAACTTGAGCTTTGTGTGATACAACTTTAACAATAATAAATCAGACATGGGCATCTTACAAAAATAATAATTATTATCCTATCCAACATGATGAAAATCTTTAAAATTTAAAATTTCTTAAAAAAAAATTTACATTTTTTACTGTTTTGTTCTAACAGTCTATTTTATCTTCTGTTTGGTTGCAGTTGTTAAGATCAACTTAAGTCAAAACTTGATCAGATTTTTATGAATTTGTGAATGATAAGAAATAAAAATAAGAAAAGAAGAATTATTTAGATGAAATCTTAAACTTTATGGGTTTTTTTTTGGTATTGAATGAGTTTGAGATGAGATGGTTGATTCTGATTGGTTGACGTCAAGTCCTAAATTCAATTACCGTGACACGGTATTGTAAAGATTAAGAAAGTAGATATGAAAAAAGAGAAATCTTAATTACTTTTCGGAAGGGTTATGGAGAGATAAAGACAATTTTTTTTTGGCAATGATGAAAAAAGTAGATCCAAATGAATCAAAAAAAAAAAAAAAAAAAAAAAAATTTTTTTTTTTTTTGTATTTGATGATATATTTTTTTTATAAATTTTCAGTTATCTTGTAATTTTTTTGATGTTTGTAAAAATTAGTTGATATTTTTGTTCCACTGGCCAACTTCCGTGTGGTGTCTAACGGCCTTTGGAGAATAAAATCTCAATTCTCACCTGAGCCAGAGTCAATTAGTGTTTGTAGTGTAGTGAATGTAAAGAATACAATGGATCTTACCTATAGGACATTTCCCCCTCTTTTTCTCTCTCTCCTCACTTTTTATTCACTATCATAACAAAAATTCAATGCGGCTTCAGTTAACTTAAGAAACAGCTACAAGAAACAACCTCTTCAAACTTTACATCTTAATACAATTTTTATAATTGTTCTCAAAAAATTTTAAATCTCTTTTTGGTAAGTATTATTTTTATTTTTTAACTTAAAAAGAATTTTTTTTCCCTCAGGTTATGTAGAGTTAATGAAATCTTGATTCATTAACACTGGAGAAACCGTGTGTTTCAAGGTGTTAACTTTTGAGATCTGGATGAGTTTTAAAAATTATTGTTTAACTCTTAGGGTTTTGAATCAAGTTAAAAAATTTGGAATTTTTTTTTTAATATTTGAAGTTTCAATATAATAATCGAATTTGTGTAAGTAATCGAATTGTATTTGTAAATTCNAAAATTTTTTTTTCCCTCAGGTTATGTAGAGTTAATGAAACCTTGATTCATTAACACTGGAGAAACCGTGTGTTTCAAGGTGTTAACTTTTGAGATCTGGATGAGTTTTAAAAATTATTGATTAACTCTTAGGGTTTTGAATCAAGTTAAAAAATTTGGAATTTTTTTTTTAATATTTGAAGTTTCAATATAATAATCGAATTTGTGTAAGTAATCGAATTGTATTTGTAAATTCTATTTATTAATTTTTTTTTTTTGTATTCGAATTTTATTCGAATATTCAATTTTTTTTATTTCCATTCGAATTTTATTCGAATATTCAATTTTTTTTATTTGCATTCGAATTTGATTCGAATATTCAATTTTTTTTATTTGCATTCGAATTTGATTCGAATATTCAATTTTTTTTATAAGTATTCGAATTTTATTTGAATATCATGATTTTTATTCAAATATTCGAATTTTATTAGATTATTTAAATTTTTATTTCAATATATAGTGTGTTCAAATAAGATAATGAAACTTTTGAGAAATGACTTTGCGTAAAATCAAAACTTAGTTTTATGTCAAAATTTTATATACATTATGAACTGCTCAAGTTACTGAAAACCGTTACTACGAAAGTTTAAATTAATTTTCTTAGTNTTTAAGTATTCGAATTTTATTTGAATATCATGATTTTTATTCAAATATTCGAATTTTATTAGATTATTTAAATTTTTATTTTAATATATAGTGTGTTCAAATAAGATAATGAAATTTTTGAGAAATGACTTTGCGTAAAATCAAAACTTAGTTTTATGTCATAATTTTATATACATTATGAACTGCTCAAGTTACTGAAAACCGTTACTACGAAAGTTTAAATTAATTTTCTTAGTTTTGGAGCCTAATTTGTGACAATTTTGAAAATTTTAGTTGCGGATTTTCGCCTTTTTATTTGAACACTCTGCATATAATTTTATTTTCAAATAATCATATTTAATTCGAATATTATTTTTTTTTTCTAAATATTCTAATTTTCTATTCCAATATTAGAATATTATTCAAAATTTATTTTACTAATTGAATATAATTTGAATTATTTTATTTTTATAATACAATTAATTCTTTCAAATACTCATATTTTATTAAAATAATCGAATATTAATCGAAAATTTAGATTTTTTTTTAATTAATTTAAATCGAATAAAATAATCGAAATTTTATATATTTTTTTTTGAATTAATTAAAATCGAATAAAATAATCGAAGAAATTTTAAAATCAGATGAGCATTAATTATAAAATATTTAAATTTCTTATTAATCGCGAACAACAGAACTGTAGAGGTTTATCCAAGTGTAAATTCGTCTGTCCGTCCGTCTATCTGTTTGTCTGTCCATCTGTCCGTCCGTCTTTCTGTACGTCACACCTTTTCTCATTTTGCAAACAATTTTTTTTAATTTGTCACTAAATTTGAAATTTTTTTTTCTCTTGACAGGTTAACCCTTGCAGCTCGAATTGATGATGTCATCTTGAATAATAATTGAGCATTGTATATAATTATTGTCAAAAATATTTGAAGATTGACACGAGTGGAATTTTCTTTATAAATTTATTCATGTGCTGACCTCTGACCTCAGTTGCCTTTGAGTTAAATGGACAAGTAGAGTGTATTCTTTGTGCTGTTAATTATTTCCTAATGCCTTCCCACCAGGTGAAGATGGACCCACAAAATTCATTCCGCCTATCCTTCAAAAAATATACCAGACTCAACACATGGAATTATGTAAGAAAATTCTATATTCTTCCTTCAAAAAATAATAATTTTTTATTACTTCCAATTGGTATAACGAAACGAAAAAATTAAAAAATTTTTTAATCAAATCTCCTTTTCCGGCAAAAACTTATGCATTATTCAGTAAATCTCATCTTTTAACAACCTTGAGCTAATAACTAGCTTAAGTAATTGAAAATCAAGGATTAACCTCTTTATAATGCCAAAAGGGAAGAAATTTAGTACCTGAAATTACCAATTTCTATGGAAATTACAAAATATGAATTATTTTTCATCAAAAATAAAATTTTAAAGAGTTAAAAGAAAAATTAACCCATCATGTGCACTACTTGTAGGTATAATCGAAAAACTTGAAGTTACACATTTGTGCCATGATAGCAGTAAAATCCAAAAACAAAATTTTACTAAAAATTTTCATTTTTTGTTATAAAAAATCAAAAAAAAAATTATAAGATATAAAAATTTCAAAATATAACAAGCATTTAATTGAGCAAAGTTTCAGTTTCATTGATTCTACAGATTGGTTTCTATAGACTGAAATCTACCGGTTTTTCTTCTCAAATTTTTTTTCTATTCCATATTGATCGTTTGTCAGTAAAAATCGTGATCTCCGAACTCCCTTTCATTAAAATTTCTCTTAAAAACATAATAATTTTGCATATAATTAACCGGATATAATCAAACACGTCGAATTTTAATTTACCTGTTTCAACTAATGATTTACTACAATAATTATTTGAAAAAACAAATTTTTTACATGAATGAACTTCATTAATTAATTCCAAGTGCCTGATTTACACCGTGGTAAAAAAATTTCTGTAAATTCTTGTCACTCAACAAAAAAAAAACATCCAGTAGTGTTGACGTTAATTCCTTTTGTCATGGGGATAGTTGATAAAATGCTTCATTAAAATATAATGAGTAGTTCAATAAACGGTACTTTTTCATTTAAACTTTGCCAATTTAATGACTAAAGTGGGACATTTCTTTATTTTTTTGATTTTTAGTCAATTTAATTAAGGTCATTACCTTCTAATCTTTAACTTTCATTTTCAACTTTCTTCGTTTTCTAAAAGCTTTCGATTTTTTCATTTTTCTCAACAGGTTCGATCGTGTAGTACAATTTATACAATTTATACAGGGTGATCTAGTTTTTTTTTTGCCCACGATAAAGCCTGATTTCACTTTCATTTATTTCCCCATGTTTTTGATTAGTTATTGTCTTTTAATAGTCAAAAGTTATCACCCAATAAGGACTAAACATTTTGAGGGATATATTAGGTTTCTTAAGGTTTCTTAAGTTTTTTTAACTATCATTTTAAGTAAGTTTCTTAAGTATTTAAAGTTTCTTAAGCCTATTCAACGTTTATTGTTGTAATTTATACGTTTATTTTACGTTTAGGTTATCTCAAGTATAATTTTAGGGTTGGTACATTTTAACTACTCACATTTTTGTTAGGTTCTTAGGTTCCTATGTTCTAAGATTCTTAGCTTCTTAAGCTCTTAGGTTCATAACTTTTTAGGTTTTTAGGTTATTAAGGTGGCGAACATTCCGTTCTTCCTTGAATAAACCAATCTAAAGATGAAATTAATTTTTGAAAGTTTTAATTTACCGCCTTTTTCCGTTCCTATTACCCACAAAGCTTGAAAAGTAATGGGAGGCGCTACAGTGAAAATGAAGTGAAAAAAAATAGTNTGCCCACGATAAAGCCTGATTTCACTTTCATTTATTTCCCCATGTTTTTGATTAGTTATTCTCTTTTAATAGTCAAAAGTTATCACCCAATAAGGACTAAACATTTTGAGGGATATATTAGGTTTCTTAAGGTTTCTTAAGTTTTTTAACTATCATTTTAAGTAAGTTTCTTAAGTATTTTAAGTTTCTTAAGCCTATTCAACGTTTATTGTTGTAATTTATACGTTTATTTTACGTTTAGGTTATCTCAAGTATAATTTTAAGGTTGCTACATTTTAACTACTCACATTTTTGTTAGGTTCTTAGGTTCCTATGTTCTAAGATTCTTAGGTTCTTAAGCTCTTAGGTTCATAACTTTTTAGGTTTTTAGGATATTAAGGTGGCGAACATTCCGTTCTTCCTTGAATAAATCAATCTAAAGTTGTAATTAATTTTTGAAAGTTTAAATTTAACGCCTTTCTCCGTTCCTATTACCCACAAAGCTTGAAAAGTAATGGGAGGCGCTACAGTGAAAATGAAGTGAAAAAAAATAGTAAAAAAAAGATTAAGCACCCTGTATATTAAAAAAAAAATTTTTTTTTTTCAAAATTTTTTTTTAATTTTGACGCATTTTAGACATTTTTTAAGGAATTTCCTAACGCTAATTCATGCGGTATAAGTTGTTGCGTAAGTAAATTAATAATTCCTCTGACATGTTCAATTAATCCCAGATGAAGATTAATTTAAGTTGAATAGTTTCAATAGATTAACTGTCATGTATTGAATGTTTTTTTTTTAACAAGTTATACAATTTTTCACTTGATTTCTTATCCACCTAAGAAATCTCATTGGCGTTGATGTCAGAATATCTTCTCTGCATACAGATTTGAAGATTATGTGTGTATCCGGAAAGAATAGAAATTGACACTAATTCTAAAAAGTACAGGTGTAAAAGTATTCATTTACACATGGTAAAGGATTAGAAATTAATTGCAATTCAACCTTAACAAGTACAACTATCTGCCTCTAATCTTAGTAGTTTATCATACTTTATATTTAAAAAAAAAAAAAATTTTTTTAAAATATGATTCAACGGGATAATTTATAGTCATAGTTGACTGTAGTTACCGCTTAAAGTCATACAGATGTAAAATTTATTACTTTGAACAATTTTGTTTTTGTAATCCTATAATTCAAAAAATTTGCAAGTATATAGTCAGTGAGAGATGAATGACCTTGAGATTATTATTCTATCCAATTTGCAAAATAAAATTTCCACTACAATGAAATCCAGCTTCGGATTTACACATAATGGGTTTTAATTGGGAAATTGTTGACTTTATTTTGCAATTTTGTAGAAAAAAAAAACTAGGATTTTTGCATCTTTTTCATCATCTCACATCAGAGCTTAGGTCAATTACATTAAACTTGTAATAAGTAGTCGTCCACAGTGGAGAATAATAAGCAAAATATGTTGCATTTTTTTTTTCATGTCAACGAAACAAGTGATTTTCCAGTCAAGGTAGTTCTTTTTGAATCTTTAGAATTTTTGCATGATTTTTTTTATGCAAAAATTTTTTTTTGCAAAAAAATTTTTTTTTTTTTTTTTTTGCAAACCCTTTCGGCGTCATTGTCGTGAGTACCCTTAGAGAAAATGTTATAGAAATATNAATTTTTTTTTGCAAAAAATTTTTTTTTGCAAAAAATTTTTTTTTTTTTTTTGCAAACCCTTTCGGCGTCATTGTCGTGAGTACCCTTAGAGAAAATGTTATAGAAATGTAAAGTATACTTTTAAGGAACATGGTCATTATGATCTACCTCTGTAGTCTCTAATTTCATATCTAAAAGTTCCCAAAAAAAAAATTGTTATGGAGGGAGGATTGGGTCTAACATTTTGATAACCTATAATTTCCTACTTAAAGAAATATGTATCATTTTCAATCAAAAATTTCTACGTAAAATGGAGCAAAAAGGAATTTTAAGAGCCTTTCAACAGAAAAAAAAACTTCTGGAAATTATAATTGATATATAATTTTTAACACTAAACACGCAAAAGTTGTCATGTAAGACATTTTTTTTTGGAAAATAAACAAAATCTATCAAAATTTTGTGTATATGCAGGTAGCATTAATTTGTTGAAAAAGTAATATAAATAATTAGGAAAGGGGAGGGGTGCATGTGTAGTAAAAAAGGTTACTTTGTTTAGAAAGTTTGAAATTTTTACAAAAAATTCTTATTAGTTATGTATAACAGGTACAAAGTTTGTAAACCTTAGGGCAAATGATGTGGCAACATATGTTCATTAAATTAGACTCAATTTTTACTTATTGTATTTACTAATTAAAAAAAAATTTGGTCAATATTTCAAATTTTATTAACGCCCTAACTCTTTTTTTTTGTGTATAATATTTATGTCCATTCTCTTTCTCTTATTTAGAAATCTCAAAATTCCAATGTTGCCAAATTTTGATACTTGACGTAGAGTTAAGTTGAGAAAATGTAATAAATTTGGCAACAATGTACAAAATTTCAAATCATAATTTAGCAATGCTGTCTAAAATTTGGCAAAAAAAAAATCTTTTTTATTTTCATTTTCATTTGAGAATATTTTTACTTTGACACAAATATCACCCCATAAAACTTTGAAAATATTTTTCAATTGTATACTCTTGTAACTAAATATATATATTTATATATATATATATCAACGATTCAATGTATAATTTCAATTATATTCATTACAAGATTTCAAATCAGAATTTAGCAATGCTGTCTGAAATTTGGCAAAAAAAAAAATCTTTTTTATTTTCATTTGAAAATATTTTTACTTTGACATAAATATCACCCCATAAAATTTTGAAAATATTTTTCAATTGTATACCCTTCTAACTAAATATACATATATATATATATATATATATATATATATATATGATTCAATGTAATTTCAATTATATTCATTAAATGTATTGTGGGGATTTGAGCATAAGACTCAATCTCCACTACTGTACTCATAAATGAGACAGTAGACTTCTTACCTGGCGATGAATGACCGGGAAGGAGAGTTCGGAGTTGTATTGAGTTTGAGAACATGATTACCCAACTAGGCTCTGTAGCACAAATGGTTAGTGCGTTGGGTCCGGAATACCCAAGACGTGGGATCATANTTGACATAAATATCACCCCATAAAATTTTGAAAATATTTTTCAATTGTATACCCTTCTAACTAAATATACATATTTATATATATATATGTATGATTCAATGTAATTTCAATTATATTCATTAAATGTATACTAAATTTTTTTGATTTATAGAAAAAATTTATTTAATTTATAAAATTTGGTATAAAAATCAAATAGGGTGGGAATAATTTTTGCAAAATATTTTCAAAAATATTAATATATTTAAGCAATAAGTATGACAAATGAACCCTAAAATATTAAAATATTATTTCCATTGTTTTATAAACGATAACCANTTAATATATATAAGCAATAAGTATGACAAATGAACCCTAAAATATTAAAATATTATTTCCATTGTTTTATAAACGATAACCAATTACAAAGGAGCCAATGTCTAGGTTGAATGGTGGGATGATTCAAATTATAATGGAATGTACAATAATTTATAACCATTGTTCTTTTCAATCCAATTTCAAAACCAGTTTTACTTAATTCTATATTCTTTAGTTTTAGTTTTTTTTTACATGTGATTCAATCCTAATCTTCATTTTGACATAATTTAATTAATTATTTTATTTTTTTAACAAAATTTTTCAATTTTTGATGATTTTAGATAATCCGGATAAAGAATCGATATAAAAAATTATAAAAATGTAGGTGAAAACACCTCTGGAGATCAATAGAAAATAACCCGTTCTCAATTATTTCCTAAGAAAGACGTCAATTATTGGATCCCTCTTGACTTTATTGTGTAAAAAAAAATGACCAATGAATGATCAATGACCAAAAATAATTGATAAAAATCATTTCAGTAGTTTTTTGGTAAATAAGCTCCCTTTGAGCTATAAAATTACCCGAAAACCTCACATAGAGTTATACATTAAAAAATAAAATAAAAAATAGGTATACGATAGGTAGAAATTTTAGTTCCTACTACCAATATATAAACTTATTCATTTTTACTCTCTTTATTACAGACAAAAGGATAAATCATGATGTTTAAGGGTAATTCCAATTTGGCAGGAACAGGAGCGGCTACTGTACATTTGATATAGAAATAATGGAAGTGATCATGAGGGCAGTTCCCAAGGATTTTTCAACCATGACCCAATTTGTATAGAGAGTCTTGAGGCAAAAATTTATTCTTGTTAAACCTAAACCACAGAGTTTGGACGACACGCCTCATTTAAAAAGCATTACTTACCTCTCAATATAATCCTCTTAATTCATTATCTCCTATAAGCTATGTCAAAAAACGAGAAAAAATCCAGCTTTAAAAAATATAACCTAAGATTAAGTAAAATTATCAAATTTAAGAAAAAGATATATGATAATATCAAAAGCTTCATTCTAAAATCATTTATTTGATTTTATCCGTTTTTATCCGATTTTAAAAACTTTTATATTCTATTTACTGATTTCATTCATTTCTTTGCTTTCATCGATTTTAGAGACTTTTGTCTGATTTTATCCACTTTTATTTGATTTTTATTTATCGATTTTACACACTTTTATCCCATTTTACTGATTTCATTTGTTTTTATTCGATTTTATTTAATTGCTTTTATCGATTTTAAATCCTTTTTACACATTTGATTTGATTTTATTCGATTTTATCTGAGTTTATCCACTTTTATTTGATTTTATCTGATTTTTATTTATCGATTTTAGAAACTTTTATCCCATTTTACTGATTTTATTCGATTTTATTCCATTTTATTTAATTGCTTTTATCGATTTTAAAGATTTGTATCCCATTTTATCTAATTTTATTCGATGTTATCTGATTTTTAGCGTTGATTTTGGTTATTTACCCGATTTTGTTTTGTCGATTTTACCAATTCTCATCCAATTTTAACCGTTTATATCTGATNATATAACCTAAGATTAAGTAAAATTATCAAATTTAAGAAAAAGATATATGATAATATCAAAAGCTTCATTCTAAGATCATTTATTTGATTTTATCCGTTTTTATCCGATTTTAAAAATTTTTATATTCTATTTACTGATTTCATTCATTTCTTTGCTTTCATCGATTTTAGAGACTTTTGTCTCATTTTATCCACTTTTATCTGATTTTTATTTATCGATTTTACACACTTTTATCCCATTTTACTGATTTCATTTGTTTTTATTCGATTTTATTTAATTGCTTTTATCGATTTTAAATCCTTTTTACACATTTGATTTGATTTTATTCGATTTTATCTGAGTTTATCCACTTTTATTTGATTTTATCTGATTTTTATTTATCGATTTTAGAAACTTTTATCCCATTTTACTGATTTTATTCGATTTTATTCCATTTTATTTAATTGCTTTTATCGATTTTAAAGATTTGTATCCCATTTTATCTAATTTTATTCGATTTTATCTGATTTTTAGCGTTGTTTTTGGTTATTTACCCGATTTTGTTTTGTCGATTTTACCAATTCTCATCCAATTTTAACCGTTTATATCTGATTTTATTCGTTTTTATTCGATTTTATGATAAATAATTTTTGCTTATTTTCAGTGTTTCCTGATCGTTTTTGTCTTCGTTATGTGTGCCAGAGTTACTTATTCGAAGAGTCCCAGTGTGCATAAAGTTCGTGATCCTTTCAAGGGAATGCCACAATCGCCAATCACAAGGATCCATCGAGTGAGTAATGGTCGTTTGAATAGTCGCTACCTTCAAACTTTCCCACCACTGGAGTTTCTCCAATTTGCACGAAGAGAAGGAATTTCTCATCCTCATGACATAAGAAATGGAAATTCTCCTGTTTTCTACATAAGACTCCCTCCAGCACCTTACATACTTGTCCCTGGTTTAGGATACGTCTCTCCACATCCATACAACACACCCCTTCTACCGCCCAATCCAGGTAAAAAATTCATTTTTTATTAAATTTTTTCGATTTTTCATTTATTTACATAAAAAATTCTTTTTATTATCCAAAAATTGAATTAAAAAATTAAAATCTAATAAAATTAATTAAATATTAAATAAAAATTTCAAAATATTTTCTTTTACTTGAATTAAATNAAAATTAAAATCTAATAAAATTAATTAAATATTAAATAAAAATTTCAAAATATTTTCTTTTACTTGAATTAAATACCCTTAAATTAAGATTTAAAATTTAAGATTAAAAATTTAAGATTTAAGATTTAAGATTTAAAGATTTATAATGAAAATGCTTAGTGTTCCACTTTGTATTATTAGCTCTGTTTCAGAATGTCTATATTGTTAATAATTTATGTGTTTTAGTTGGTATTTTGTCATTGTAATTAGTCATTATGAGACATCCCGTTGAGTTAGTAGTGGCTTGAAGACATTTCCAAAATTTTTCAAACAAATCATTCTCATCGGTACTCATTTAGTGGATATTAGTATTAGCCTTCTGAAACAAAATTTATGGGTCCTATTTCCAAAAAAAAAAAAAAAAAAAAAAAAACCGGAGACATCAGACACATTATTAGTCTTCTCAAGTGGGAAAACACAGTCAGGATTTTATCTAATTGCTAAAAAAAAAAAAAAGTTACAAAAAAAAAATATACAGCAAGTGTAATCAAAATCCCCCGATAGCGATTTTGAATCTGATCCCATGATTTTACAAAAGAAAATTAAATTTTTGTGTTCCCCTAAAAATACATCGTTAGCAATGATGTTTAAGGTTTTGCCTACTTTGGGATTAATTTTTTTTTTATCCTTAAAATCATACCATTTTTTTACTTAAAGAGATGTAACTTTATAGTCGAAAATTCTAAATTGAAGATTTTTATTTATGTAAGAAACACGACATAGAAATTAAACAAAAAAAAAAGTAGTTTTTATGAAATAACATATGACTTTGGTGGTTATTTGAACACCCGTGTTAAGTAAGACTTATAAAACCCCGGAAGTCGATTCTGATTGGTTGTAAGAGGGTTAAATAAAAATCTATTAATACATAAAAATTTAATAATCCAAAAATTACGTTTCCATATTTGTACATATGAAAAACCAATTTTTGGATTTAGGTCACCATTATAGGCTTAATATGCTCAGGTTACACATACCTGTGAAATTTAACAACAGTAGAAACTTACTGTAAAAATTATTACATAAAAAAACATATTTTATGCTTTTTTTTATTGAAATTATGAATTTTTTATTGAAATTATGAATTTTTATTTTTATAGGTATTATAATTAATTCGAATAATGTAGTAGATATAGTAGTTAATATAATTTATATGAGGATTTCGAGGTTAAATTTAATTTTTGAGTGATATGAGATATTAATTAAAAATTTCCCGCTCAATCATCATTGGACTTAAAATTAGGATTTGGGAATGTCATTGAGCATTTTTGTCATTTAGTGGACCTATTCATCCTAATGTTAATTTTGATTAATAATATAGTTATTAGGAGCTTAATTTTTACTTAATAGTTCATTCTCTACTATTTCAACCAATGAGAATTGAGACAAAAACACACCTGGAATTATTAATGTATTTTCTCTCACTGTGTGTCTTTGACACCACATTAAACACACCTTTCAACTTCAACATATAAGGAATTATCTTTATTATCACTCAACCACAGTTACTTTTATATTAACCACTTTACAAATTTGAATTTATTTGATCAATTTTAGGTATCAAAATTTTGATTTAAAATAAATATTTTTTTTTTTAATATATATTTTAAATTTTATAATTGAAAAAAAAAAGTTTTTTTTTAAATTATTAAAAAATTTTTTTTTAGTATTTTAAATTTTATAATTGAAAAAGAAAATTTTTTTTAAACTTATTTTAATTTATTTTGCTTGTAATTCTTACTTTTTTTATTCTTTTACATTTTAAAAACATTTACTAACTTTCTATTAATTTTTAAAATATTTTATAATTAAAAAAAAATTTTTTTTTTATCATTTTGTTATTTATTATTATTATTATTATTATTATTATTATTATTATTATTGTTTAATAATTCTGTTTTATTTATGAACAATGGTGATAAGCTACAGATAAAATATTTCTTCTAGATGTTTTCCTTTTGGTAGTTTTCCCAGAATCGACGCAGAATTACTGCGCTGAATTGCCAAATTGATTCGTTGAATTAGAAAGGATGTAAATTTTCGCACCCCTGATGCAATTTAAATGAATTTTCCAATTTTCTTCAAAAGGTTTAGTCCTCTAGGTTCCAAAACTCCGCTTGATTATTGTTTTTTTTAAATTTTTTAAATAATTAAATTTTAGAATTTATTTCTAAATTTTAGAATTTATTTCTAAATTTTAATCTATTTTTTTTTTAATTTAAATTTAATTTTAAAGTATTTATTAACACTTTCATTCATTCAAAAAATATTTTAAAATTTTTATTTTACTGTTTAATGCTTTTATTTGGTTTAAAAATGCTAAAAAATTTTTATTTTAATTATTTAAATAATTTAAAAATATTTTTAATTTTTGAAATTAATTTTAATTTTTTTTTTTTATTTTGTTAAATTAAAAAATATACTTTATTAAATTATAATTCTTAAGGTTTGGGCATAGACTCAACTTTACTCATATAATACTTAAATAAAAAAAATAATTTTTTTTTATTACAATTTCCATAATATTTTATGCATCTTTAGAATTTATGTAGTATTAGCATAATAATTATGCTAATACTACATAAAAAAAAAAATTTTTTTTATGGATTTTGAATGTTTTGTATAAATTTTGATTCACCCTCTGGTTACTGAGTGCTTCCGGTTGAGTTTTTATTATTACTTAGAGGAAATGTAAGGGTAGTTTGTCAAGGCGTTTGAAGTCACGTTAGTCCTTTGTTAATAGCGACAGGTAGTTTCTTCTCTTAAGATCATTTTAATATTTAATGAACTGCAATGTTAGCTTAACCCTCAAGAGACTTGTAAAAATAAAAAAATAAAATAATATTTTACTATTTGCACAACTCATGGACTCTTTCAATTACAATGGATTTCTTACTCAAATTTAGGGATGGTCAATTCAACCACAAAATTTCAAACTAACGATTATTCAAACAATACAGTCAAACCCTTCTACTAAATAATAATTTTGGATTTTTATATAAAAAAAATTATATAAATGTATCTTTCAGAGTTCGTCTTTAGAAATTCAGATGGTATAATTTTGTATATAATTAAGTATATAATTTTACCCTAATTTTCCTATAATTTTACTAATAACTAATAATTTACTATTTAATTTGTATATAATTGTCAAAAAATTTTTACTTTTATTTATAAAATTGCCGAAAATAGGATCAATATTTGAATATTTCCTATTTGTATATAGCAAACAATAATGTCGATTTTTCTTATTTTTTTTTGTTGGAGCTGTAAAATTTTTTTTATTTTTTTTGCGCACTGTACATTACCTGCGTATTATACTATAAAGGTATATAATTTAATTATTTGAATTAATTTTATATTTTTGTTATTATTACAGTGATGATGAATNAATTTTTTTATTTTTTTGCGCACTGTACATTATACTATAAAGGTATATAATTTAATTATTTGAATTAATTTTATATTTTTGTTATTATTACAGTGATGATGAATCCTCTTGGAATGATGATGAGTGGATTAGAACCTGAAGATCTCTCTACAGAAAATAGCCAAAATAATGTCATTTCCCTCCCACTTAAATTTTTATCCAATGGGCGTCCAGCACAAATTAAAAATCCAAAGAAATCACAATCAAAAATGAATACAGTGAGTTCTGATTCTTCAAAAAGTACGAATTTAATTTCTGGTGGAAAATATTCATTTAATGGAAGACCAAATGGTGTTTTTATTGTTCGATCACCTATTGACCAATCACAGAATAATCTGTAGACCAATCAAATTCTTTTAAATTTTTACAATCACTTGTTTTAATTATTGACTGCTTTTTGTTATGTTTTTATCGTATTTAAATTAAATTTCTTAAATTTAGAATAAAATCGAAATAATTTGTGTTGAAAAACAAAATCGAAAAAAAAAACTGAATTTTTTTTTGTTGTCGCAACAACGGCGGGGTTTTACTGTTTATTTTGGCGATGACACAAGAATAAGCGGGTAAATTTAAACTTTTTACTGCATTTATATTTTGATTAATTATCAATTTCATTATTTGTATAATTTAATAATTAATTATTAATCGACGACTTTGACAAAGTTTTTTTTTTAATACCATGATGGATAATCGTAAATCAGATAGAGTTTGGCGCCAAAGTGAAACTTACGCCGAACGACAAAAAGCATACAGTAAAGCTTCTCGTAGTACCCCAATTTTAAAATTTTTGAATAATTCAATAGATGGGGCAATTCAAGTTACAAAAATACCACAAGGTACAAGAAATTCGCGCAATTTTCGACCTACTCAATTTTCTTCCATTGCCCCTAGTCAAAACGCATATATGAATTCAGTAAACGGGGAATTTGAAACAATCCAGAATGATTTCTTCCACATGCGCATTCCTTATAGAGAAATTCGTTCCCAATTACTAAATCGTATAGATGCGGAATGTCCAAAAGCTCCACCCAATACGCCACCGCGAGAAAAACGAAATAAGTGCTCTTTTCGTTGTGGAGATTTTACATACAATATTCCGAGTGATGATCTCTTCACACTTAAATTATTTGATGAAGAAACTAGAACTCAATTTTCAGGTACTGTGGCAAAAAAAATAATAGCGCAAAACTCTAATTTTGTAATAATTTTTCATTTTTTTTTTCAATAGGTAGAGGTGATAGTGAGTATAAATGCGCAGACGCATCAGTAGGAGTAACATCTCAACAGTCTTATTCCAACACTGATATTCCAGCGGTTACTCCATTATATGCGCACAAATCTCATGAAAATTTGAGAAATGGATTTGCGCATGAGCAGAAGTCTAATAATGGAAATGAACTCCAAATGTCCGTTTCAGCCTATAGATTTGACTCAAAAGGCTCAGGGAGTAACACAGTTCTTCATAAAGTTGAGCAAGGTCGTAGAGCATTGACGAATCAGAAACGAGATCGTTAGTTGAATTATATTTGTTGTTGAATTATTCACTTTATATAGAGTTTACATATTATTTGAAAATTTTTCTTTCAGCACTTGCGCACAGTCATGGACATCTTCCAGGATCCAAGAGTCATTCTGATTTGACATTCGTCCATAACCCACGAATTTCAAAATTTCTAGAAGAAATCCAACAAGCTAAAGAAAAACGTAAATTAGCTGAAAACAACAAAAAATAAAAAATTCAAAAAAATTCAAAAAAATTCAAAAAAAAAAAATTTTTTTTTAATAATCATTTTTATACTTAAATAAGTTGACATTTTGTAGTGAGAATTATTACTATTGCCCATTATTGGTTATCGTAAGTAACTCACCATGGCGACCATGACGATGTTGCCAAGTTTGACGTTTGCACCGAATATTGTTCAACAAACTTAAACTTTTTGTTTAGAATTGAAAATTTACAATAATTTTGAAAGTTTTTTGAAAGTTTTTTGATTTTTATAGAGCCAATTATTGACTGCTCGATTAGTTGAGGTCAACATGTTGCCAGCATATTGTGTTTATCCAACAGTCCCACCATACAACGCTAAGACTAATTCTGTTGAAAATCCATACAACAGTCGTGTAAGAGCGCTAAAATTTAAAATTTAACAATGAAATCGTGTTCATGAAGTAGTAATCGATCTATATTGATCAACTGGTGCTATTCATAGAGTAGTTAGTAGTTACGCTTAAATAATTCCTGTTTAGTACTACCAAGATGTAACCAAGAGATTTGATTGGTTGCATAGGTACTCGTACACAATTGGGTGGAGGATCGTAAACAATATCATCAGACTTGTCCACGATGTACAGGTCATTCTATCTACAAATCAGATTATCTACCACATCATGGCGAAGAGTACCATAAAGACATCTGTATTCCACCAAAAGAGTTTGAAATTCGAAGTAAAACTGCTGGTGTAGGGCGCAGACTCCTACTCAACGACTTTGACTATTGTGACTACCTAGAAAATTACATAACTACCAATGACCTCATGTACAATTGGGATATTCGTCGAGCTGGTTGTAAACCTAAACCATTGAGACGATGGAAACTAATCATGGATGGAATTTGGCAACCACAACCTGATAATGCAGTCTCTTTTGTAAATAATTTTACATTTTTTTGACAATTCATCAATTTTTTGACACAATTGACAAGGTTTTTATGTCTCCGCAGGGGAATTTGACTACCATTGGCTTTCGTAAATCACCCCAACTCCCAATAGTACCAAATGATTGGAAGACTTACGAAACAGACACAAGTTACAAACGCCATTTTGTACCCAAGAGCTACCCCAACGACTACGTCTTGTGTAGATACACATCTTCAAAGTCAGTTTTTGAAAACAAAATTCTCTGATTTGTCACTTTTTTTATTGTTAATTTGAAATAAATTTTCAGGAACCGTTACCAAGAGACAGAAAATATGTCATTGGTTCCGAAGCTTGGGGTTTGCGATTGTTGCCGATTTAAGACCCAACATGACCCATGTTGTCACTGTGAATGTCACACTCACATCGACTGTAACTCCCCACGTTTTCCTACTCTCATTCCACAACAATCACTCAAAACATTTGAAAATAAACAAAATGTACACCCATTTGGATCACTTGGCAACCCTGTCATGAAGAGAGAACCACACCCACACCCTGTCCCTGGGTTGCCCATCTACGAATCAACACTTCCTGACCCTTCTTGCAATACCAATAACTACTGCGCAAGTCTTCAAGAGAGTCAACGATTCCAACAAGGACCTTCGCTTCTTATTGACTCTAATGTATGCTAAAGAAAAAATGAAATTTAAATCCAAAAAATATATACTTTGGAAATTTGGACAATAAAAAAAAATTAATAAAATTTTTATTTTAATTATTAATATTATCTAATATTATATATTATATTTATTTGTAGGTAAGTTTTATTAATTTTTAGTAATCAAAATCATAATCTGGTGTTGGTTTGATGACTTCTTTTATTTTTGACTCTCCTGTATCATCTGCATAGATGGGCTTATTTGAATGAGGAGTGGAAGGTTGGGAGGAATATTCGGAGGAGGAGTGATAGGCCATAGCTCGACCCCTCTGGTCACCTGGGCTAGATGAGTACATACATTCTTCTTTCTTCATTCCTCTGGGATCACGGCAGATGTAACAGGTCATTCCATTTTTTGTCACTTTTTCACAATCTTTTCGATCTTTTTGATTGAATTGATTTATTGCTTCTGCCAAATGTTCCGGCCCTCTATCATCTACACCTGTGTAGAAATTACGAGGAGGATGATGAAAGCCTTTGTTGGGTCCACTCCCTCCAGACAGCTCACCAGGGCTGTAGGATGGGCCGTCTGGTGAGGCTGAGTTTCCATAAGGTACATTCGGCGGTCCACGGTTTTGGTAGGAAGGTGGTGACGGCGCTGAAGAACCTTTAATTTAAATTAATTTTAATGATATTAAGTTGTTATTAAATATGAAGAAAATTTATAAAAACCCGTGGAGCGGTGAATATTACGGAGTGGGAAAAACCGCAGAGTAGGAGAAACCACAGAGTAGGGCAAATCGCAGGGTAGGGAAAACCGCAGATTAGGGAAAATCGCAGATTAGAGAAAATCGCAGAATAGGGAAAACCGCAGAGTAGAGAAAACCGCAGAGTAAGGGAAACCGCAGAGTAGGGAAAACCGCAGAGTAGAGAATACCGCAGAGTAGGGAAGACAGCAGAGTAGGGAAAACCGCAGAATAGGAAAAACCTCAGAGTAAGGAAAATCGCAGACTAGGAAAACCACAGAGTAGGGAAAACCGCAGAGTATGGAAAAGCACAGAATAAGAAAAACCGCAGAGTAGGGGAAACCGCAGAGTAGGGAAAATCGCAGAGTAGAGAAAACCGCAGAGTAGGGAAAACCGCAGAGTAGGAAAAACCGCAGAGTAGAAAAAAAGACAGTGTAGGAAAAACTGCAGAGTGGGGAAAACCGCAGAGTAGGGAAAACCGCAGAGTAGAGAAAACCGAAGATAAGGAAATTCCGCAGATTGGAGAAAAGCCACAGAGTGGTAAAACCCAAAAAGTGGGGGAAACCACGGAGTGGGAAAAATCGCGGAAATGATTTGCTTATGACATAAAAGTATCATAAGGATTGGTTCGACATATCTTAGCAAACCATTTTGCATTTTGCAAACCTGCATGGACAGAAACCGGCGTCATTTAAAATAATTATTTTTATTCAATTCCCATACCTGTTGGACGAGGTTGTGGATTTGATGGTTGCCCTGAAGTTTGTCTCTCAAATGTCTCCGGGAAATGTTGCTTTACATAATCATCGTAACCTATATCGAATTCACTACCAAACTCCTTAGAACCAGAGAAAATTGGTCGATCATGCGTATTCGAAGTTCCTGGATTTGTTTCTTGAAATTCTCTAGGAATAGAGAAATCAAAACCAAATCCACGAGAATTTTCTCTTTCTGGTTCATTATTCCTTCCAAAATTAGAAGGGGGACCAAATTCAAAATTTTCTCCTTGACGATTTGGATTCTGTTGCTCATTTCCCCTTTCTTCATCCTCCCCAATATCAATTACTGGTGAATAGTTGAAGTCTGAATCTTCTCGATTTCCTTGACCTTGACCTCTGAGGTCATCACGTGACTCGGGGTCATCGTAACCAATGCGATGAGCAAAATTATTTTTTAGCCCATCTTTGTCTTGGTAACTGGATGCATAGCGATTTCCTTCACTTTGTCGTTTTTGAATCCGTTTAGGAAGTGACTCGGTGTCTGACCCAGGGGTCAATTCAACTGTTCTCAAGGGATATGGATAGAATTCAGGATTCCGCCGATGACGATCACGTCCACTGTGACAAAACCCAAGTCAAATTTGGTCAAAAATTAAATTAAAAAAAAAATTTCTAAAATACAAAAAAATGCCCATCTACTGTTTGTAGTAGATGACCACATTTGACCTACCCCTTTGGTCTACCGTTATCCGTGAAAGAGGTAGAACTTGAGTGGAAGTAGGAACCTTTTTTTGGGTCAGAATTTGAGTCGTAAGAGCAGCGTTCAGCATAACGTCCATGTTCATCCTCACAAACAAAACACGTCATTGGTCGTTTGTTTCGTTTGTTTCCGCCCCTTCCCGCTTGTCGCTTGTAACGACTCTGATAGGAGGAGGGATCATAATTTACAGGGTTGTACTCGTTATACTCTTCCTCATAATCAACCTCTTTTTCCACCTATTCATTCAAAAAACAAACATTACCGCCATTTTTATAAACTATATCATACACCCATAGACACATAGATGGGCATATTTTAAAAATACTTTATAAATAAGTTGAATTATTTTGTACCTTTTTACATTTACTTTTGTTTGTATCAGATTTAATTTTCCCATCATTTCCAGGAGACGAGGCTTGTGGCGAGTCTGCTGTTTCTTCACTAGAAGAACCAAACTGATTGGGTTGTTCTTTCTGTCTATTGTCATCACGTGGTCGGTGTTGTCTTCTCAGCGGCGCATGCGCTTTTTCATATTCTTTTCTACTATCCGCATAAGGGTCTGTGTTCTCCACGTGTCTAAAAGTAGCTCTAAATTTTGGACCTTCGTCCTCCTGCTCGTCACTATCTTGTCTTCCGCTATAAGTAAACGAAGGATAAGCCTTGTTTGAAGATCCACTAGACCCATCTCTCGAATTTTCATTCTAAAAACAAAAAAATTTAAAAAAATAAAAATTTTCGTAAAAATTTTCAATTTTTAGTACCTTATAGTCTAGAAAATCAGAAGCTGCGAACCCATCCGAGGTTCCGGCGGCATCAAACAAACTTCGGAATTGAACTGAAGGGTCAACGAACCCTTCTATACTCTCACCATTGTCTTTTCGCGAGTTCTACACAAATATTAAAAAAAAAAGTTGTTGTTTTTTAAACTTTTTTTGTTAAAAATTGTAAAAAATTTATAAAAATATGTATATAGTGTCTCTTACATGATTAGAAGCAGAAGAGNTTTTTTGTTAAAAATTGTAAAAAATTTATAAAAATATGTATATAGTGTCTCTTACATGATTAGAAGCAGAAGAGGTCAATGACCTGTAAGGATCTTCTATATTTGTATATGAGTTACCACTACTAGATTCATCATTGTTAAAAAAACCTGGAAAAAGGTCAGAGGCTTTGGGATTTGGCGCATGCCCATAACCATTAGTTTTTGACCCAATCCCTCCAAAGTCAGCGTTGGGCGTAAATGAAGAAAAATCAATGGGTTGTACAAATCCTAAATTTTCATTGGTTTCAGTAGTAGGAGCAGAAGATGGAACCAATGTTTGACTTTGTCTAGCTGTTTCTGCTGTGTAAACAACTGATTGCGTTTGTTTTGTCTTCGTAGGTGTTTGATTGGTTGGAGAGTAACTCAACACGGCACCTGATTGGATGAAGAGTAAACTACAGACTAAGACCACCTGAAACAATATTGTATTAAAAATGAGTCATAATGTCACATTAGCACTGTGACTCTTTAACCTTGCAGAATTTTAACGGAACAGATATGGGCAAACAAAAAAAAAAAAAAAAAAAATTTTTTTTTTTTTTTTTTAAATTTCAAATAGCTATGGTCCATTTGGTTTTCATTTTCTATTGGATGAAAATAATGAAGGGAAACAAGGATAATTTTCTGGTTGGGTTCAACATGAGACAAAAAAAAAAGTTTTCATGAAAGTGAGAATCTGGTGATAAGTACTCTTTCAACCACATCCGTGAATAATTCACAAAGTATATAAAAAAAAAATCCAATTGTTGCAATTCCTACTGACACATTGGTTCTTAATTGTAGTACTATGGGTGTGAATTATTTAAAAAAAAAAAAAAAAAAAATTGGTACAAGACTCTTAAAAGTTTCACTAGATATGGCTCAATGCACATAAATTGAGTCATTGAATGTTTGAGGTGAAAAATGAAAAAAATCAAGACAAAACTTTAAGGATACAAATCGTTTTTCTGTATCTTATACAAATCAATTAACCTTGAAGGTTTGACTTCAAGGAATATGTATTTTAGTATACTATGGTTTGATATTAATAGTAATTAAAAAATATTCATAATTTTACAGTATATTGTATACTAAATATGTAAGGATACACATACATAATATTATAAATGAAAAGGCTATTCATAAGTATTGAGAAATAGAAATAAGTGAAACGCCGTCATAGACTGTCCGCTTAAATTTCAATTTCACGCTAAAAAAAAGTGAAATATATTGATGTTAATGCGTGAAAAATTTATATTAGAAAATAATAGAGTTTAGTATGCATNTAAAAAAAAGTGAAATATATTGATGTTAATGCGTGAAAAATTTATATTAGAAAATAATAGAGTTTAGTATGCATCAATATGAATTAAGTACAAGATAATTATTTTACGGTATTATTATAAATTTTTTTGTGTGTATTTGACATAAATTGTATATTTTATGTCGTTACAAAAAACATTAGAAGAAAATATAAAAACATTCAAAATAATATGCCAAAAAATACACTTATGAATAGGACTTTTAAATAATTCATGGTACTTTACACTCAGGTATAATTTGATATTTATAAAAAATATATATAATTTTATTGGATAATTAGTTTATATAGTTTATATATATTTNAGGTATAATTTGATATTTATAAAAAATATATATAATTTTATTGGATAATTAGTTTATATAGTTTATATATATTTAGTTTTATATATAATTTTATAAATTTTTATGTAGTTTACTTTAAAAAAAAAGCCGAATTTAAATATTGTATGAATACGGTTTATTTTTATTTATTTAAATTAATTAATTTAATTAATCAATGTTATTATTTCTTAATAATATTTAATAAAATTACGAAAATAATAATATATTTTTATTTTATTTTATTTAATTTTTTTTTNTGAATACGGTTTATTTTTATTTATTTAAATTAATTAATTTAATTAATCAATGTTATTATTTCTTAATAATATTTAATAAAATTACGAAAATAATAATATATTTTTATTTTATTTTATTTAATTTTTTTTTTACTTAAAATAAAAATTTATTTACAATATTCTATATATTATAATAAGTAAAAAATTTCTTCTATCTTATAATTTAATTATAAATTAAAAAAAAATTTTTTTTTTTTTATAATTCTTGAATTAATTTAGCATCTAATTCAATTTAAAAAAAAAAAAAAATTTTTTTTTCGCTCAATCAGGGTTTGGATTTTTATTAAAAAATTAAAATATTATTTAATAAATATTCAAATATATATATAATATATCAATTTTTTTGTATTAAATTAGATTAAATATATATATATAAAATAAAATAAAATGATCCTAAAAATAGTATAAAAAAAGGTTCAATTTTATATAAAAATTTATCAAATTTATAAATCTTATAAAAATATTTTAAGACAATAATATAAAAAATNATTTAATAAATATTCAAATATATATATAATATATCAATTTTTTTGTATTAAATTAGATTAAATATATATATATATAATAAAATAAAATGATCCTAAAAATAGTATAAAAAATTGTTCAATTTTATATAAAAATTTATCAAATTTATAAATCTTATAAAAATATTTTAAGACAATAATATAAAAAATNTGTTCAATTTTATATAAAAATTTATCAAATTTATAAATCTTATAAAAATATTTTAAGACAATAATATAAAAAATTCATTTTTTAAAAATTTTGATTTAAATTATAATTGTTTTATGTAAAATGTAAGAAATCAAGAGTTAGTAATAAATAAAATATTAAATTAGATTTGATCACCTGTAAATCCATGTCGTGATGGAATAAAACGATTTTACAGGTTTTTTTTTATATATAAAATCACAATTAAAATTTTGAAAATTTAAATAAAATAACCAAATTTTAAATTATAACTTTTTTTTTATATTTAATAAAAAAAAAAAATTTCACAATTATTTATTGTATAATGATACTGAATTTGATCGTCTCCATTTTCGTTTTGATGGAAGTGTGTATGGCTCAGTGTACTGATGAATACTGATATTTATAAAAATTATAAATTTACTCTTGTGGTTCCTTTTTTATATTTCACCCCCTAATTTTCAATTCTCAAAACTTTAATTTTGAGCAAAAATTTAATTTTGAGGGGTTTTTTCAAAATTTTAAGAAGATCATGGCAGAGCCTGTTACGCACTCCCACGCTTTCTTTTATTTCTAACTTAAATTTTTGAGGAGATTCGCTAGACTAATTTCTACCACCATTTTCATTTATCATTGTCAAAATTAGTGACATTTGTACACAAATTTATTCCTACTTTCATTCGTTTAAATAAACTTTCATGTGAACTGAATCAATTTCTCAATATTTTATACAATTTTTTAATACACATATACTAATAAAAATGAAATTTCGAAATTGATTTTCTCCCACCAATNATAAAAAGTTAAATAAACTTTCATGTGAACTGAATCAATTTCTTAATATTTTATACAATTTTTTAATACACATATACTAATAAAAATGAAATTTCGAAATTGATTTTCTCCCACCAATTTCTGAATAGTGAAGGTCTCTGAGGCCATTGTCACACGCGCTTATTCTAGATTGCGTAGTTCAAAAATCAAAAATCAAAAAAATCAAAAAATCAAAAAATCAAAAATCAAAAAATCAAAAAATCAAAAATCAAAAAATCAAAAAAATTTTTTTTTTTTTTTTTTAATCAAATTTTGTTTATTCCTTACTGAAAAACAATTATTTCAAGTGTAATTATTGAAAATGACACAATAATAATATTTTTTTAGAATTGAATACATTTCCGAGCTTTTCAATTCTTACGCTTTGCCGCCGCCGGAGGGACTACGCTACTCTTCTGCACCTGAGAAATTAAAAAGAAAAAAAAATTTTTTTAGAAAATTAGGTTCAAATTATTTGAAAATTTTTATATTTTTTGAATATACAGCTGTTGATATTGGAATCTTAGGTATTTTCTTCTTTCCTCCAATTGGTTTTGCAAAAATTGTATTTTTTCTCCAATTTCTGATTTCTACTTTGGACGCATGCGCAAGGACTTTATTTTCTCCTAATTCACCATGATTCTCTTTACAAGTAGGTTTGTAAGGACATGATCGTGTATATGTCTTTGGTTTCAATTTTTTTGTTTTTGCTGTTCCACGGTGGTAAAAATAAGTAAAATTTGCCACCACAACTGGTACCGGAAGAGAAAGAGTTAAAACTCCTGCTACTGCGCATAATGAACCTTAAAAATTATTATTAATAAAGTATATAGTCAATCAGTTAGCTTAGCTTGTAAAAATACTAAAAATAGTCTTTAAAATTACCAATAATTTTGCCTGCGGCTGTTTTTGGTAGTTCTTCATTAGTGTCAAAACCAGTTGTAGTCATTGTACTCACAGCCCAATAAAATGTACCTGGGATACTTACAAATCCTGATTTGGGGTTGAAGTAACCTTCGACAAAGAACAATGCCGACGAATACAGAATTACACCAACCAATAGAAAAAAAGCAAGTAAGCCTAACTCATGAAGAGATGCAAGAAATGTTTGTCCAAGAATTCGTAATCCTAGGAAGTATCTGTAGAAACAAAAAATTATTTTTTTTTATCAATAATTATCCTAAATTTGAATTAATTTGTAGAAAATTTGGTCAAAAAGTTTACCGCGAAAGTTTGAGAATTCGAAAAACACGAATAAGTTTGAAAAGTCGGTAAACAGATTCCAGAAGAGTTCCAGGTTGAAATTCAATATCTATCAAAGAATAAATAAAGATATTATACATAACACTCATAAGATTAAACAATGCATTTTTTTTTCAAACTGAACACTAGGAAACGAAAATAATTATATTTATATCAGAACTGTGAATTTTTAGCACTTAGGTTGAAATATTCTAAATTCTAAACAAAATTCTCAAAATACTCACACTTTTCAAAAGAATTTCTTATTTTTTTAAATAAAATATTTCTTTACGTTTACTAATGTGTTGAGTTTAAAACAAAAAAAAACGCACTGTAGAGTTTAAGGTAAAGAGCAGAGAGAAGAAGAATGAGTGAGTTGAAGTTGTGGGATCGTCTCTCACCCCAACTCTCACTCAAACACCTTTTCCTGCACTTGTATTAGAGTAATTAATTTACAATTAATGTCATTGAGTGTAGATGGATTGTTTTGATTTTGTATTAAATGGACAACAATCTCAAGTGTAAATGGAGGAAGGGAGAAAAAATCAACAATGTTAGAAAATCCCATGAGAAATTCAATTTTGTCTCGACATGCGTACAATCGTGTTAAAAATTCCAATGAGAAGAAGGCAACACAAACAGACTCTGTGAGATAGATTGGATCTCTTATATCGACTATATGTGTGTACTTTGAGTAACCACCACTGAATTGAACCATAGTATCCATGCAGTAGATAATAGTAGAGAGAATGATTGCAGAAATCGAAATGTATGAAAAAAGACGCGCCTGCGCAGAACTATTTGGATGCTCCAAGAGAAGCCAAAGTTTTCGTTTGAAAAAATTTTCTGGTGATTTAAAATCTACATCATCAACTTCAAAATCTTCTTCTAGAATATCATCCACTAATTTCCCTTTGAGTTCAAAAAATACTATTTCTTGACGAAATTCCTTCATACCGATTCGATAAGGTCTAAATTTAAAAAAAAAAAAAAAATTTTTTTTAATTCATTTTTTTTTAATTTTGTCACAAAAAATTTGAATTTTACCGCTCAAATCTTTCACCACCACTTTGATAATAATGGAGAATACATTCAAAACATTCAGGATGCCGATCAAAGAAATACTCATTCGTCTCTGGATCCCAGTAGCGCATGCGTCTTTCAGGATTACCTAAAACAAAAAAAAGTAACAAATGTGAAAAGCCCGCGCTCAAAGTTACAATTTGTACATTTTCAAATTTTACATTACCAAAAATCAAAAATTAAAATAATATGAAAATTGAAAATTTACATGAGTTGACCATAAATTATTTTTAGTTTTTTTTTTGAGTTGCCAAAAGCTTACCTAAAAGTGTGTTTGAAAATTTTGCCAACGTCCGCGCCTGCGTCTCAAAAATTGTTCCAGAACAGTTGATTCTAACTCTTCGACAACCTTCATGCTTATCTTTTTTTGTTATATTTCCACCCTCCACAACATTTCTAAGTTTTCGAATGAATTCTTTCCTTTTGCGCTTATTTTCACGACTTTTTAGAAGTTTTAAGTAATTTCGAGGTCGTCCGTATGTCTCATAAGACCATTCTCTGTAGTTACCTATTGAAAATAATGATATTGAATGAGGCGCTTGCGCAGATAGAGTTTGTTTCTTATATACTTATTTTAAAATTGTAACATAGTTTTATAGTTTTTGATGAGTGCGCGTTTAAAACAACTTAAGATGACGAACTTACCCCATTCCCAACGGTATGCAGGTATGTAGAATGTTTCAACAAATAAACTCCAGATGTAGTGAGAGCACTTATGATAAAATTCATAAAAAATTGATTTTCGTCGATGTGGGACAAAACGCACATTGGGAAATGGAGGTTGAGAATCTTCGATAAAAGTGACATCGATGGATGTTGCTGATGGTTTGGGTAGAATTATCGATGGCGGCGCACTAACTATTTCAATACTTTCTTCCATTTTGTATTTTCAAACTTAAACTTAATCCTTTTAGAGAACAGGTAATTGAATTATTATTCATTTCGTCGAATTCATAAAGATAATTTGTTTTTTCAAACTACTACTCCATCAATCAACAGATGTCGTTGTCACGGTAATTGTGTAGAAATAGTAATGCGCAATTGAGTGGTCAGAAAAAGTTTATTTTTTAGTAAAATATTGCATTTGTCCAACAATACTTTGTATGCGCTAAAAATGAATCCAATTTGATGCTGTCGTTGGGGCTAGAGATAATGGGGTATACTTGGACAAGAAATTTATCACTTACTAGAATTATACTGTTCGTCTTCTCTAAATACATGTACATATGAAAATAATTGTCTAATAATTGTCACTAGATGAAATTGAAATTTAGTTATTCAATTTGTTAATTTGAAACAAACTAATTGTGCTGGAGGCGTTTAAAAATGTATATAAAGCTAAGAGAAACACAACCTCTCATACTCTCCAACATTTAGTAATAGCTTGCATGATATAGTTATTTGGGTTAACACGAAATGTAAAATTTCGTATGATGACTTCCATATTGGACCTTAGAGCGAAATATTTTCAAAAATATTTGCTTTTAGTATGCATAATTTAAAATATTCTGGCTTTTTCTACCTTTGGGAACTATAGAGTATGAGAACATCACTATATCGCAAAGGAATATGTACAGAATGACCAGTTTGCACATTTTCTGTACAAAAATATGCACACTTTCTCCAATTTCACTACAAAATTACTAAACAAACTATTACATGATGTTATGTATCCTGATGATGATAATTTGATGTTTAATATAACTATTTCTTCCTGTCTACTTTTTTGTCACATCTTTTTTCTAAATTTTTTTTTTTTGAAAAAATGTAAAATCGTACGGCCATGTAAATTTTTGACTTTGTTAGGCTTNACGTTTAATATCACCATTTCTTCCTGTCTACTTTTTTGTCACATCTTTTTTTCTAAATTTTTTTTTTTTGAAAAAATGTAAAATCGTACGGCCATGTAAATTTTTGACTTTGTTAGGCTTGACTGGCGCTTTAACATGCAGTCGGGAGAAGGACCGCTGAATAAAACCCGGCCCGTATATATTGTCAAAATTAGGTCCATAAGAATAGCACTAGTCAAGGCCATACATCATACTCGGTCAAGGTGACTTTTTAGTCACCCCAATCCTACCCATCTACCTTTTTTTCACACCAGGGTCCTGTGCCACAATCACTGACATTTTGACACTGACATATTGACATATCGACAGTTGACATTGACAGGAATGCTAAAATAACGCTCCACGAAAAAAATGTCATATTCAAGGATTTTTTACACTTGTCAAAATTTTCTGACATTTTTTTGTCAAATATAGTAAATATATTCGGTTTATTCTAAATTTTTTTTTGAAACCAAAATCAGTGGATGGGACGAAATTCATTCTTACTTTGTACTCTTTTTTTAGTGGACGAAGCACTACGTCAATATTTTCACTGTCGCTGCTACTAGAGTCGCTGACATCAAACTTAGCCATAAGTCAACAATTTTTATACAAAAGATTTACTTTTCCAAAACGGACAGACGTAAATCCCTCTGTCAAATATTTATGACATTTTTGACAAATATAAGTCAATGTCGCACAGACGAAAAAAAATTCAATGACAATTACTTGTAAAATGTCAAATTCTCCCTGTCAAATGTCGAAATTCATCTGTCACTGTCATATGTCACTGCCATCTTTGTGGCGTGATATTTTGTGTAAATTGTTGACAAATACCTGTGAATGTCAATATGTCAATATGTCATTTGATTGTGGCATAGGACCCAGTTTGTTAAGTTACCAAATGTACGTTAGGACTAGGTTTTACTTCGCTAATGTTATAGAACAGTAGCTAACCACCTAGTCGTATACAAAACAAAGTGTTGAATACGCTCATTCCTTTCTTTGTTGCGATAACTTTTTACTTTCTTACTACTTTGCTGCGATAACTACGAAGTGGTTGCTGTGCAGCATATTGATCCAGTACACCTGCCAGCTGATGATATTCCAATTGCAATTCCTGAAGATGTCATCCCAGATACAGAGATTGAGAAGGAAATGAATTATTAATAAAACTATACCTTCTGCGCTCGTCCCTTTCCCCGACATTCCTCCCGCCCACGTCTTTTCTACCCACATCTCTCCTGCCCACATTCCTCCCGCCCACGTTCCTTCTGTCCCCATCCTTCCCGCCTATATCCATTACGCCCATGTTCCTTCTCCTCACATCCCTTCTGCCCACATCATTCCGCCTATACCCATTACCTCAACGTCCCGTGTTTATACCTAATATAATTGCTAGTGAATCTTGCATAGTATGAGGTATAAGATAGACTCGCTTACGCGACATATTGTACTTTATTACACTAAAATATTACTTATTCTACTTTACTATGACATGGTATAGGTGTAAATCAAAGGCGAAAATGATAATTTGCAAACTTAAACAATTTTCATGATTGACAACTATTTTCCTAACAAAAATTTTTGTAAATCTGGAACCACTTCCCGACAACAATTTGGCAAGTCCTTTCTTTGATTTACTCCTGTCGTTCGTGACGTTGAAAGAAGGGTAACAAATTTAACTTGAAAGACCCATTGAATATTTTATGCTTCTTTTTTCAATAACCACTTTTCTCCATTTTATGTAAATTAATAACTAACACACGGTATGCATACACGTGGGCAACAACATTCAAGATATGAGATTGTCGGAATATTGCCAAAAATATGGAATTAGTTATCATTCATAATTGGAATATTCAATATTCTTATCGTCCTTGGCAACGTTGAAAATTTCAATACTCAGGAAAATTATTGAAATAACTGGTGCATAAACATCATACAGTGCGGAAACAAATAGTAAAGGCTATGGAAAGAGACTTTTGGCCCATGCCCTTTTTTTGGAGAAAAGAAATTTTTTTAGCAGGGAAAGTTGTTAGTATAATATGTTTCTGAGGAAATACTATACAGTTTCAGAAAGGCAATTGAAAAGTAAGATAAGAAGTTAAAATAATCATGTCACTACTGTCAATGTATCAAAAGTTATGATTTTTTGAAAATTACAATTTTTGGATGGTCTTTTGAAATCTCTCTTAGCACATCTCTTAATCTCTTAGCACATTGTTTCAAAATAAAATCCAAGAATTTAAATTAAAAAAAAATTATAACTTTTGTTCTAGCGATTGTAAAGTCTTGATTCTTTACTGTGTTCCACTACTTTTGGATGGCTCTTTCTGAAACTTCTAAACTTTCCTAAAAAAAATTCAAAGTCAAAATTCTATTGACCATCAATTGCCAATGCACTGCTTTCCCCAGCAAAAGGCATATGAGTAGTATGTTCGAGGGTGATTTCGCATACAAATGGCCGCCAAAATCTATTTTTGTTCGCCCTAAGACCCTAAGTCGCTTTGGCCGTAAGAGGGTTTTGCCGTAAGACCCTTTCGCCCTAAGACCCTTTCGCCCTGAGACCCTTTGGCCGTGAGACCCTTTCACCCTAAGACCCTATGTTGGGATGGAAGACCCTAAGTATTAAGTTCAAACATGTTTAAACCTGTCGCAAGGTCCACCGTCCACGGACCTAAGAACCTAAGTAACTCAGCGTCCATTGAGCTAAGTCTGCATATAGCCTATGAACCTAAGAATTCGCATTCTCCACAACAAACCTAAGAACCTAAGTAACTCACCAGCCATTTGACCTAAGTCTGTGATG
>NIPM01000089.1:73629-148826 GCA_002738285.1 Holacanthella duospinosa | reverse complement strand
CATCACAGACTTAGGTCAAATGGCTGGTGAGTTACTTAGGTTCTTAGGTTTGTTGTGGAGAATGCGAATTCTTAGGTTCATAGGCTATATGCAGACTTAGCTCAATGGACGCTGAGTTACTTAGGTTCTTAGGTCCGTGGACGGTGGACCTTGCGACAGGTTTAAACATGTTTGAACTTAATACTTAGGGTCTTCCATCCCAACATAGGGTCTTAGGGTGAAAGGGTCTCACGGCCAAAGGGTCTCAGGGCGAAAGGGTCTTAGGGCGAAAGGGTCTTACGGCAAAACCCTCTTACGGCCAAAGCGACTTAGGGTCTTAGGGCGAACAAAAATAGATTTTGGCGGCCATTTGTGTGCGAAATCACCCTCGAACATACTACTATATGCCAAAAGGCTCTTCCAATGCTTTTACTATTTGTAGTTGCACTGTGTAATCAAGGGTTGAAACAACTCTTCAACTCAGCTAGTAGCCCAATTGATTGTAGTACACTAAAAGTCCAATAAATCTAACGATGTGGGATCATATCAAACCATAGAACAAATTTTCAGCACAATCGTCCTTTAAAATTTTTGTCTGGAACTTGCTGACGGTCAGTACGCTCCGATTGTACTATTGTCAAATTAAAAAGAATAAATTCTGCTATGATTGAAATAATACAAATCAAAATATTAATTAGATACAAGAGAAAAGTGATACTAATTCTTGTAGAAAAATTCAATGGCTTCGGTATTAACAGCGGATCATGGAAAATACCAAGTGTTTTTCTAACTTTTTCTAATCGTTTCAACTGGTTAGTAAATTCATCGTCACTGATCAGTTTTGCATTTAATCCTATTTCGACAAATGTTTTTCCAATTCTTACTAACAAATTCCCTTGATATTGAATATTTACGATGTTTATACCTACCATAATTGTTGGTATATCTTGCATAGTATCAGGTATAAGATAAACTCGCTTACGCGACATACTGTACTTTACAGCAAATATCATATCGTCAATTTCATCTTCAAATGCAATATACATGGTTGAATTACATTTGAACAGTTCTTTTAATACGGTACTACGACATGGTATAGGTTCAGCAAGCCGACTCAAATAAATTGACATTTTGTCGCGTCTACTTGACCAGGATTCTGCTCTTAATTTTCGCTTTTCGCCGTCAACATTCACTTGTAACTTGTAGGCGTTGTAACGATCAGTGTTAGAAGTTGCACTTCCCCAAAGAAATTCCCCTAGGCGATAAAATCTAAATATAGCATCCTGACAAAATTCCAAATTTTCATTTGAGTCGTGTTTCGTGTCAGCTATTTGAAAGCCATTTTTAAATTTTACAACTGACGAAAGCCCGTGATTACCATTCTCACAACAAAAGTTGCGCATGCTTCCAGCTTTTCCAGATGGTTTATATAGTAATGTATAGTTTTTATCTACAGCAGCTTCAAGAGATTCTAGACCAACTTCTTCCAATGGTTTGATCAATTCAGTTATAACAACCGCTTTGTACCCAGCCGTTATCACAAGGGTCATCCAAAGAAATGTTTCAAAAAATACATTGAAACTTGGAAATTGAACCAAAGTAGTCGAGAGTTGAATTGGAGTTTCCAGGAGATAAGAATAAAGCAAAAGTGTGGGTGAATCTGGCCGTTTTTTTAATGTAAAAATATATGATAATAAAATAACTGATGATATGAACGTAATTATGAGTATAATCCAAACATTTTTTTGAAATGGTTGGAAATAATCATGAAAAACAAAAGGTTTCTTTAGTCCACCACACGTTACTATAGTGTCTTGATGATATTTTACCGGTAGAAAATGAATATGTGTAGATGCTGACTTGTAATCGTTGATTATTCGTGCATCAAGAAATATAACATGACGACCTAGTTCATACATACCATAAGTTCCTGATTTCTTGTAGTAGTAGTCTGCATAACGTAAATCAGTAGTATTGAAATATTTTGCCAACAAATTTGCGAGTGCCAATTGATTATTAATTGTTCCAGGTGTTTCTTCTCTTAGAACGAGTCTCAATGGAATTGTTTTCCGTACAAATTGTATTTGATAATTTATTAAAGTCTCCCGGATTAGTACAAATTTTGGTGTTATAGTCATTTCTTCAACTGATGAAATTTTAAAATGATCAGGATGGCAAAAATAGATACTCACGTTGAATACTTTATTGAATGTTAACTCGTAATTTTTGATATAAATCATAGTAAATGGAAATGATAAAAAAATAGCGTATCGATCACGATATTTTTGTCCCGATATGGTTTTCGGTAGAGGAACATTATTTTCTGTTGAGAATATTATCATGAATAGAACGTTTGAAGGAAACCTAGCAAAATTACGAGTCCTTAAACTGTATCTAGACTGATCCTTTGCAGTTTCCCAATATTTTAACAAGTATTCATAAGCATCTTCCATTTGGTTTTTTCTAGCTGCACCTATCAATATTAGGTCGACACAAACTATTTGCTTGATGCTATAATGCATTTTGATTATTCGACTATTGCACTCGAATAACTTTACACTGTTACATAGAAAATGGTAATTGTAGTTACATTTTGCATTTGACACTACGATCGGGGTAGCTGGTGAAGGAAAATTCAATTTTGAGTAAAATATTACGTTTGTCCAACAATTTTTTGTGTGTGCTAGGAAAGAATCTAATTTGATACTGTCAGAGTTAGGGATGAGTAGTTGACAATTTGTTAACCCAATTGATGCTAAAAGAAGGCTGCAATATGTCAATACCGTGAACATTGAGATAGAAATATAAGTCCGATTCCTTCTGGATCAAGTCTGAAAGAATTAATCAATATGTCAATATCATGAACACTGAGATAGAAGTATAACTCTGATTCCTTCTGGATCAAGTCTGAAAGAACTATGCAATATGAAGCATATATAATCTAAACTGAAATTTTTTATGTTTATATAAATTTGGTAATACTATCTTTCTCTACATTAATGGTGGTTGCTTCCACTTAAGAATTTTCAAGTATATTCAGAGTTTAACCAAACTACAGTGCTGGACAAATAATCAAAAACGCAATAAATTATATTTGTTATTTTCAATGGAAAACTGTTTTTCGAATCCCAATGTTTCTCCCTTTACGAAAAAAAAACATGAAAAGTAACGAAACACGTGGAAATATTATCTCTAAGATTATAGGATCAAAAGTTATGATTTATTGAAACAGTCTAACCCGCTGGATATCATAGTTAATGTGGAATAGCTGACTACGCAAGTTGAAGTATATTCCAACACAAANTGTGGAATAGCTGACTACGCAAGTTGAAGTATATTCCAACACAAAATGAACCATTAATGCTAAATAAATTATATGTTGCTGTGGATACGATGATTTGGACCAGTGGTCAGGAAACATTCAATTTTAAGTAAAATATTACATGTGTTCAACAATACTTTGTAAGCGCTAAAATGAATTCAAGTTGATGCTGTAGAGTTAATCGCGTATACTTTCACAAGGAATTGTCGCTATTGGAATTATACTGTTCGTCTTCTCTAAATACATGTGCATATGAGAATAATTGCTTGTTACTAGATGAAATTGAAATTTAGTTATTCAATTTGTCAATTTAAAACAAACTAATCGTGCTGGAAGCGTTTAAAAATTTATATGATGCTAAGAGAAACGAGCTCTCATACTCTCCAAAATTTAGTAGTAGGTTGTTTGATATAAGTTATTTTGGTTAACACGGAATGTGAAATTTCGTATAATTACTTCGCTATTGGACCTTTGAGCAAAAAATTTTCAAAAATATTTGCTTTTAGTATGCATAATTTAAAATATTCTGGCTTTTTCTACCTTTGGGAACTATAGAGTATGAGAACATCACTATATCGCAAAGGAATATGTACAGAATGACCAGTTTGCACACTTTCTGCACAGAAATATGCACACTTTCTCCAATTTCACTACAAATTTACTAAACAAACTATTACATGATGTTATGTATCCTGATGATGATAATTTGATGCTTAATATCACTATTTCTTCCTGTCTACTTTTTTGTCACATCTTTTTTCTAAATTTTTTTCCTAAAACCAGCTTAGCGGTGGTAATAATTGAAAAAATTAAAACGGTTATACTTTGAAGTATAATTCAAGTTGTGTAGTGTTCCTTCACGTGAAATATTATTACTAATTTTTAAGCCTCAAATAAATCAATAAGTTGTCTAAGTATACCTCGAATTGTTTTCATGATTCTGCCTTTGTGTATTGGCTATCTATTAATCTGCTTCGGATAAATAACGTGAAAATAGGGTTAAATAAGAGTTTGGATGGCTCTGTATTTCATCCACCTTAAGTTCTTTAGTGTTGCCAAAAAATTTTCTAATTGAATTCAGACTATTACAAATATCTTACCACATTTTTGAACTTATATTAACTCGAAATTAATTTAGGATGTCCTAAACTTTCAACCTTCAAGTAAACTTTTACTTTGCTCTAGTTTTACTCGTATTACATACTGTAACCATGTGTCTCTATTTTTTTTTTGTTTTACATTTGGGATATTAAAATTTTTGAATCAATCTGGTATTGACTATTGTAATAAGCTTATAAGGTTCGCATATATAAAAATTAAAAAAAAAGATGGCGTAAGAAAAATATACTTGTACAGTAAAACCTGTGCTTGTGCAACAAGCAAGTTCCGCCTCGTCTTACTTTTCCCATATGGTGGTAAACGTAAAACTCAAATAATTGGACGGCACTTCTTCAACTTTGGCTAAAAGTTTTTATTCTTCAACGTAAAGTTAAGTGAAGTAACCTGTAACTGCATCATTACGGTATTGGGAGTGTCTATCATTATATCTGACGAATCAGATTTAGTTGCACAAACACAGGTTTTACTGTATATTGATTAGTGATTTTCAAGGATCTATGTTAAATATAGCTCTACAGGGCACCAATCTTCCACCGGAATGGGTCCTACCACAGTAAGTCAATAAGTACCCAATTTGGAATTTTTACCAATTAAGCCTATACAGATAGGTATTTATCACAATTTACTTTCTCCATTCAAACTTCAAAAAATGCCAAAGATTTTGAGAATTTGAGATGTGTACGACGGCGGAGCATTACAAGTCTCAACATTTTACATTACACTTAGCATGTACAAATTAAGTGGTGTTAGACGGGTTTGTTTAACTGGGGAAATGCACATGCAATGTCAATTTTAATACATTCGTCTTCGAATAGGAACCACAACATTTATGGAGTATTTATGGAGTTTCTTTGAATGAACAATTATTTTGTTTTTTACATCAATAATTTAAATGATTTTGGCTTTTCTGTTTTCCCGAAGAGTGGTAGTGACGTGGGTTTGGTTTTGTTAAAAATAAACATCAGACGGGGCAATCGAAAATTTAAATTTGTTTGCATTAGTACAGGGTGGTTAATCATTTTTTCTTAATTTTCGATACTTTCATCGTATTTGCTTCCAATGTACTTTTAAGTAGACAGGGCTATCAAATTTATTTTACGCATTTGAAAATTACGTTTCCTGAAACGAGCTTGGTGAAGGTAATAATTAAGCAATTAAAATCCCGTGTGATTTGAAATAAAGCTTAAGTTATGAGGTTGTTAGTTCAAGTAAAATATTGTACTTGTTGGCTAAATTTTCACCGACTGATTTCTTAATTCCATTTTTGTGTATTGGTTACCTATTAGTGTTCTCCCTGTTTCCCAAATTGAAGGGAATCAAGCAATTACACAGTATCAATGTAGCGCACAATTATCAAAGTGCATGCTCTCAACTATCGCATTTAGGAAAATGAATTCAACTCGACTCATCAAGGTAATAACAGAGATTTCACTAGATTTAGAAAATCAGGAACCTTTTTTCACTGTTGTCTTAGATCGAAAACATACACAAGTTTTTACAACAATTTTAAAATCTTACTACCTAAAATGTGTATATTTGGTATCTAATACCGCGTGTCCTATCGTCAGGTATACATATAAGTGATCATGGTTCACTTCAGTGCATCAATAGTTTAATGTTTTGCTATATTTTTTATATTTTTCTTAGGTTACTTCATCAATGATTTTTCATTATACACTTTAATTAAACATGTTTGGATAAATTTTCGGGATGTGGCAACACCGCAGACTTAGGTCGGTGGCTAGTGAATTACTTAGGTTCTTAGATCCGTGGACTGTGGGCAATGAAAATACCTGTGTTCATAGGTTATGACAGGTTTAAACAAGTTTGGACAAGTTTATGTGATGTGGCAACGCCGCAGACTTAGGCCAATGGTTCGTGTGCCACTTAGGTTATTAGGTCCGTGGACGGTGGACCTTGTGACAAGTTTAAACATGTTTGAACTTGAAAGGGTGTGAGACATGACATCATCGCAAACTTAGGTCGGTGGTCGGCGGATAAACTTAGGTTCACAGCTACGTGTAATTTAGCAACACCGTTGACTTAGGTCGGTGGTCGGTGGAAATACTTAGGTCGATGGGTTGGTCAGTGGCTTTGAGGCGCGGTGGTACCTGAACATCATGTCGTGCTATCTACTGTAGGTACCACCTGTGTAATTGTCATCTTAAAAATAAAAACTCCACTGTAATTGAAATAATACAAATCAAAATACTAATTAGATAGACAAAATAAGTGATGCTAATCCTTGTACCAAAGTCCAATGGTTTCGGCACCAACGATGGATCTTGAAAAATACCAAGCGCTTCCCTAACTTTCCTTATTCGTTTCATTAGTTTAATAAACTCATCTTCATTTATCACTTTTGAGTTTAAACCTACTTCGACAAATGTTTTTCCAGTCCTTGCTAACAAATACCCTTGGAATTGTATATTTAGGATATTTATATCAACCATAGTTGTTGGTGCATCTTTCATAGTATCAGGTATTAGATAGACTCGCTTATGCGACAAACTGTACTTGACAGCAAATATCATATCGTCAATTTCATCTTCAAATGCAATATGCATGGTTGAATTGCATTTGAACAATTCTTCTGCTACGGTGCTATCACATGGTGTGGGTTCAGCAAGCCGACTTAAATGAATTGATATTTTCTCTCCCCTATTTTCCCACTTTTCTGCTCTTAAATTGTGCTTTTCGCCGTAATCTGTGATTTGGGCAGCGTAATCTATATGTTTGTTAGTAAATTCACTTCCCCAAAGGAATTGCCATAAGCGGTAATAATGAAATATAGCAGCCCGACAAAATAGAGTGTTTTGATATGAGTAATGTTCCTGGTCAACTATTCGAAAGTTATATTCATTTATTTTTGAAGAAAAGTTGTGATTACCATTCTCACAACAAATGTCCCGCATTATTCCTGCTTTTCCAGATGGTTTGTATAGTAATGTATAGTTTCTATCTACAGCAGCTTGAAGCAATATTAAACCAACTTCTTCCACTGGTTTGACCAATTCAGTTATAACAACAGCTTTGTAGACAGCCGTAATCACTAGTGCCATCCAAAGAAATGGCCCAAAAAATACATTAAAGCTTGGAAAAGAAAGCAATTTAGTAGAGAGGCTAAGTGGAACTTCAATAAGAAAAGAATAAAGCAAAAATGTTGGTGAGTCTGGCACTTTTTTGATTTTAAAAATAAATGTTAAGAAAATGAGCATGAATATGAACATAGTTACTAGAATCACCCAAACTGTTTTGTGAAATGGTTGAATATATTCATTAAAAGCAAAATTCTTTTGCAGTCCATCACAAGTGACAATGGTGTCTCGATGATATTTTACTGGTAAAAAATAAATATGTGTAGAAGCTGAATTGTGATCCTCCATTACTCGGGCATCAAGAAATACAACATGATGGCCAAGCTCATACATTCCAAAAAGTACAGCTTTTTTGTAGTAGTAACCTACATAACGTAAATCTGTAGTATCAAAATATTTTGCCAAGAAATTTCCAAGAGCTAATTGATTATTATTTGTTCCAGGTGTTTCATCTCTGAAAACGGGTCTCAAAGGAATTGTTTTTCGTACAGATTTTGTTTGATAATTTATTAAAGCCTCACGGGTTAGCACAGAATTTGGTGTTATAGCTATTCGTTCAACTGCTGAAATTTTGAAATGATCAGGATAGCAAAAGTAGATACTCATGTCGAATTCTTTATCGAATGTTGACTTGTAACTTTTGATATAAATAATAGTAAATGGAACTTGTAAGAATGCAGCATATTTACCATAATATTGTTCTCGTGTTGCGGTTTCTGTTAGAGGAACATTTTTTTCCGTTGAAAATATTATCATGACTTGAATGCTTGATGGAAACCTTGCTAAGTTTCGGGTTCTTAAGTGATATCTATGCTGATGTTCTACAGCCTCCCAATTTGTTAATAGGTACCAATAAGCATTTCCCATTTTGGACCATCTACCTACACCAACCAATATTACGTCGACACACACTACTTGCTTGACATTATGGTACATTTTGATTATTCGTCTATTGCACTCATCTAAGTCTATATTGTCACAAAGTAAGTGGTAATTGTAGTTACAATTCTCATTCGACACTACGATCGGGGTAGCTGGTGAAGAAAAATCCAATTTTGAGTAAAATGTTANAGTGGTAATTGTAGTTACAATTCTCATTCGACACTACGATCGGGGTAGCTGGTGAAGAAAAATCCAATTTTGAGTTAAATGTTGTGCGTCCAACAATTTTTTGTGTGTGCTAGGAAAGAATCTAATTTGATGCAATATGTCAATATCGTGAACATTGAGATAGAATTATAAGTCTGATTCCTTCTGTATCAAGTCGAAAAGAACTATTCAATATGTAACCATATGTAATCTAAACTCAAATTGTTTGTTTATAGAAGTTTGATATACTATCTTAATGTATGCCTGTGAAGAAAAACTTACAAATTTGAGTAGCAAGATAATAACAAATTTGTAATAACATTTAACAGATTAAGACATTTAATAGTATTTTTGATATAATTAAGGTTGCACACTCAATATTGTTATACCGGAGACTGACATAGTTAACTGCGTTTTTTGTTGCGTTCAGTAAATTTAAACCGGTTAACCTTACCAGTTTAGTTGACCAAATTATAAATACAATTTGAAGAAAGTGGCTTTTTGGTTTGCTACCGGTTGAGGAAATACGACATGGTTCTTTTTGGGACTTTACTTTTAAATCTCTCATTCTCACCAACTCCCCACTACATCTTAACCATAAGAATGAGAAGTTCAAAAGTAAATTCCAAAAAGAACCATGTCGTATTTCCCCAACCGGTATTTAGTAACACCTCAGTCAAACACACACTATGCATGGTGTGCTGCTTACTATCGGTTTTACGATATAAGTTAAATTACGTAGACTTCGACATGAAATTTATAACTACTACAGTGGATCTCGCCTATAATGAACTTTTAGGGACCAGGAAATTCGGTTCATAACACCCGATGTTTATTATAGCCGAATAATGAACAAATATAAAATTTAAAGTTGTTTATGACATCCGATGTTTTGACTTTTCTTAGTTCAATTATTTTCTTTTTCTAGATACTGCAGCCTCACAATCCAAATAAACCAAGAACTTACTTGAACAAAAAAAAATGTAGATAAAACTGTGTGGAATATCTTCAGAATTCTGCAATGATTTACTCACAATTTAGAGATGCTGTAACAGTGGATAAAGAATAGTAGATAATTAAAATTTGACAAGTCTTATTTTGTCCACTGCGCCACGGAATAATAGGAAAAACGTTGGTGCAGTGGTTCAAAACTTTAATTCTTCATTCATTCACAACGCATTTTATTAAATTGGCATAACTTTTTCAACATAATAGGGCCTGGTTCATCTCTCACGATGGTGAAATGAAGGGCTAGACCGCAAGATGTGGTCCATTACACCCAAGTGTTCATTTTAGCCGAGTTCATTATGACCGAGGTTTTCAACAATAATTTGCCTATCTCTAGGCAAGGACAGGCGGTTCAGGTTCATAATAACCGTGGTCACCTTACATCCGGGGTCATAATAGGCGAGGTCCACTGTAGAAGTCTATTGTGCATCAGAACTACGTTTATAACTATATGTAAATAATTGTCTGTCGCTAGACGAAATTAGAAATATATTTATTCAATTTGTTAAATCTAAAGCAAAATAATCGTGCTGATAGCGGGTTAAAATGCATGTGAGAATAAGAGAAACAAAGAAGTACATAGTCTCCAATATTTACTATCTTGTTTGATATAGTTATTTAGGTTTAACACGAAATGTAAATTTTCGTTTAATTACTTCGACATTAGACCTTGGAACGAAATATTTTCAAAAATACACAAATATTTACTTTTAGTAGGTATAATTCAAAATATTCTGGCTTTTTCTCCTTTGGGAAATATAACAGCAGGCGTTTTTTTGCTCGTGTTTTCTTAGCAATACTTTCTTCATTACGTAGTGACTTTATGGGCACAGGTAAAGTACCCTTCAGAAATAAACAGACATTGGAGAAATTAAATCCGACAAGCAATTTTAGATGTTAAATAATAATTCAACATCTAACTACAGTACTGATCATAACTATAAACATAATGTAAGTTACTTTTGGCCCTTGCGGTTTGCTGAAGAATCATATTTGGGGAACCATCAGAAAAATGCTACAAAATGACATACTCCATATTAAGATCCGTTAAGGGCCAGTNAATCATATTTGGGGAACCATCAGAAAAATGCTACAAAATGACATACTCCATATTAAGATCCGTTAAGGGCCAGTTTGACTCAATTGTTCATTTTTTTGACAAAATGGCGCTGGATGAATTCTTTGAAAGATTTGGGTAAGTTTCAATACTCAGCTTTTGCGCAACTGCGGAAGTCTATTCATAGACGGGTAATTTAAAATGGTTCCTCCAACAAAAAAACTTTTGGTTCAAAGTAGTGTTTCGCATGGCTCAGCTTTTGGCGTTAGCCAGAGCCCCTGGCTCAATGAGCCATGGCTCATTGCTCCGGTGAGCCACCGCTCCGGTGAGCCAGCTCATGAGCCATGGTTCTAGCTCCTCACTTTTGTTGAGCTGGCTCATGGCTCAACATAAAAAAAAAATTTCCGTTAATATGCACATTTTGCTAAAAGTGAGAATGACCTAGTGAGAATAAGCCAACACAAATCATAATTATGAACTGGCTAAAAGCAAAGTGACTTTCAGCGACCAAAAATTCCGAAAATTAAAAAAAAAGTGATGATTTAGAAAAAAAAATTTGAAAAATTTGGGGAAAAGTTGAGCCATTGAGCCATGGCTNTTAAAAAAAAAGTGATGATTTAGAAAAAAAAATTTGAAAAATTTGGGGAAAAGTTGAGCCATTGAGCCATGGCTCACAAGTTTCGTTGAGCTGCCTCATGAGCCATGGCTCTGGCTCAAATTACTACATGAGCCAGAGCCATGCACTAGCTCTGGCTCAGAAATTTTTGTGAGCCAGAGCCATTGAGCCAGAGTCATGCGTAACACTAGTTCAAAGATGCACATCTATAAGTGCTACAATCAAACCGCCCATATTTGGTGATGATAGTATAAAATTAAAATTTGCCCATATTCTGTTCTAAACATATCAGATTGGGGCGAAGAGAGTCATAATAAAACTCTTATAATTATTTCCCTCCAATTTGAAATTTCATAGTTTTTGTTGGCATTACCAGTTCGGCTTTGGTTGTACTAAAATGTGTAATTTAAAATCTGCCTTCTAAGGTATGGGAGTTCTAGTGAGTNTTAAAAAAAAAGTGATGATTTAGAAAAAAAAATTTGAAAAATTTGGGGAAAAGTTGAGCCATTGAGCCATGGCTTACAAGTTTCGTTGAGCTGCCTCATGAGCCATGGCTCTGGCTCAAAATTACTACATGAGCCAGAGCCATGCACTAGCTCTGGCTCAGAAATTTTTGTGAGCCAGAGCCATTGAGCCAGAGCCATGCGCAACACTAGTTCAAAGATGCACATCTATAAGTGCTACAATCAAACCGCCCATATTTGGTGATGATAGTATAAAATTNTTTGTGAGCCAGAGCCATTGAGCCAGAGCCATGCGCAACACTAGTTCAAAGATGCACATCTATAAGTGCTACAATCAAACCGCCCATATTTGGTGATGATAGTATAAAATTAAAATTTGCCCATATTCTATTCTAAACATATCAGATTGGGGCGAAGAGAGTCATAATAAAACTCTTATTAATTATTTCCCTCCAATTTGAAATTTCATAGTTTTTGTTGGCATTTNAAACATATCAGATTGGGGCGAAGAGAGTCATAATAAAACTCTTATTAATTATTTCCCTCCAATTTGAAATTTCATAGTTTTTGTTGGCATTTCCAGTTCGGCTTTGGTTGTACTAAAATGTGTAATTTAAAATCTGCCTTCTAAGGTATGGGAGTTCTAGTGAGTGAAATAATTGAGACTTAAATATTTACTATGAAATAAAAAATAAAAATTTATCTAACCATTTAGAAATTAAACTATTTTGAATCACAAATATAAATTTGAATTTATTTGTAGTGATATAAAGGAGTATATTAATTTGTATATAGTGTAAATCACGTCTATATATGTCCCTAGGGTTTCTTATGTTAACAATTTAATCCCAAATTAGTTTAAAGTGATTAATTCACAAATAAAATATACATAAAATATTCATACAAAAGTATCAACGTAAATTAATATTTTTTCTTGTAAAATGATACATTAGACACTGAAAAAAAAATTAAAAACAAAACAAATCAAAGGCAAGAATGTTACAAGAATATTTTTTTAATTAAAATTTTGTGAATCTTATTTAAAAGTAATATTTGTATATCCGTAATTAGATTGATTGAATTATAATTTTAATATTTTTTGAGATGTCCAACTAAAAGACTCACTATGTAAAAATGTAAAAAAAAATTTAAATTTAATTAAATAACAATTAAAATTAAATTTATTAAAATTTAAATTAAATTTAAATTTAAATTTAATCAAAAACAAAAACAAAAAAATTTTGTTTAGTTTAAATTTGATTAAAAGTGGAATTTCAATTTCAAATGATTCCACCACTCTTTATCATTAAAACTCAAAAATTATTAAATATAATTATAATTATAATTATAATTAAATAAAGTAGTAATAATTAAGTAAATAATAAAATTATTTTAATTATAAATATAATAAAAAAAAAGTGCTAAACAAGAACTTAATATTGTTAAATATAAATATTTATATATATTTTTTATTAATAATTTTTTTGCAGTGGGCGGTGGGATGCCCATCTCTACCATCTTGTGCGGTGAGTTGAGATTTTTAGTTTNTAATAATTTTTTTGCAGTGGGCGGTGGGATGCCCATCTCTACCATCTTGTGCGGTGAGTTGAGATTTTTAGTTTAATACCGGTTCGATTATAATTTGCTTTGTTTGAATTCAAATTAAATTTTTATTCAATTCATTGTTAATTTTAGTTTAATTGATTTAAAAGTTGAATAAGTTAAGAATCATCTGGACATTACTCAAGGACTACAGATAGAATACCGACGATATGGCCACATCTCATCATTATATTGTAACAGCTCACAAACCAACAGCAGTCAATGCCTGTGTCACAGGTAAAGCATGAAATATAATAACCAAAAATTGTAAAATGGGATTATTAATTTATGATTTGATTTTTAACAAGGGAACTTAACCTCACCAAAAGATATCAATCTCCTCTTAGCGAAGAACACACGACTTGAGTTATATTTAGTTACCCCAGAAGGACTTCGACCTCTCAAAGAAGTAGCTATCTACGGGAAAATTGCAGTTCTTAAAATATTTAGATATCCTGTAAGTCATTTCAAGGTTATTTCAATCANAGCTATCTACGGGAAAATTGCAGTTCTTAAAATATTTAGATATCCTGTAAGTCATTTCAAGGTTATTTCAATCAAATTATTCCTCCATATGCAATTATAACATGTATTCCTATTCCTATATAATCTAATCATATTTTTAATAATTCAAAAAATTTATTTCAACTTTTTAGAATGAAAAGAAGGATCTCGTATTTTTGGNAGCTATCTACGGGAAAATTGCAGTTCTTAAAATATTTAGATATCCTGTAAGTCATTTCAAGGTTATTTCAATCATATTATTCCTCCATATGCAATCATAACATGTATTCCTATTCCTATATAATGTAATCATATTTTTAATAATTCAAAAAATTTATTTCAACTTTTTAGAATGAAAAGAAGGATCTCGTATTTTTGGTAACGAGTCGTTACAATGCGATGGTCTTAGAGTGTGTGGGTGAGGGTGAGTCGGTGGAGTTTGTTACTCTGGCTCATGGAAATGTGGGTGACAGGATAGGGAAACCATGTGAAACAGGAATCATCGGAATAATTGACCCTGAAGCCAGACTCATTGGTCTTCGTCTTTATGAAGGCCTGTTCAAAATTATTCCTCTTGATAAGGAGAACTCTGAACTCAAGGCATACAACATACGGTATGTCCTATTACTCATAAACGTAAAATATCTCAATATAAAATGTGTTAATATGAATATGTGATATGATTGAAAGGTTGGAAGAGCCACTCATTCAAGATTTGGAATTTTTATACGGACCTTCCAACCCTACTATTATTCTCATCAATCAGGATGCACAAGGGAGACACGTCAAGGCGAGGGAGGTTTCTGTCAAGGATAAAGATTTTATCAAGGTACTAATAATCGAAAAATGAAGGTGAAACAGAAAATCAAAAAGTTATTGCAGTAAATAGAAATATTGACGACGAATGGATTAATTTTTTTGTCAGATTTTAAGAGTATTGCTAAAAAAAAAGTAAAGTAGGAGAAGAAAATGAAAATTTTTACTTAGTATCATTAATCTATTCAATTTTTAGACACCATGGAAGCAAGACTGTGTAGAGAGTCATTCGTCTATGGTAATTCCGGTGAGTATGCCACTGGGCGGAGCCATTATTGTTGGACAGGAGTCTATTCTCTATCACAACGGTATTACACATCTAGCTGTTGCACCTACAGCCATGAAGGTATTTGATGAGCATTGAAAACTACCAATTGTTACTTTTTTTTTGTCAAATAGCACTCAATTTATTATAAAATTAATACTTTTTTGTCTTCGTATTCCTCAGCACAGTGAGATTGTCTGTTACGCTCGTATCGACCCTTCTGGCTACCGATACCTCTTGGGTGACTTGTTAGGTCATCTCTTCATGCTCTTTCTTGAGAAAGACGAAAAGGATCATATTGTCAGGGATATCAAATTCGAACTCCTTGGTAATTACAACTAAACATCACTTTTGAAAATTTTTGAAGAAACGTAATTTTTTTGTATTTTTTTTTTCAGGAGAGATCAGTACCCCCGAGTGTATGACGTACTTAGACAATGGAGTCGTTTTTGTGGGTTCACGTTTGGGAGACTCTCAACTTATCAAACTCCACAGCAACATGGATGAAAGTGGTGGACATGTATCACTGATGGAGACTTTCACAAACCTCGCCCCAATTACAGATATGGTTGTGGTAGATATGGACAAACAAGGTCAAGGGCAACTCATCACTTGCTCTGGTACATACGTGATTGGTGAATTTCAACTTTTGTAAATACTTATTGGTTGTTATTTTGTTTCAGGTGCTTATAAGGAGGGTTCTTTGCGTATCATCCGGAATGGTATTGGTATTCAGGAGCAGGCATCAATTGACTTAGCAGGGATCAAAGGTCTATGGGCACTAAAAGTTGGAGGAGAGACGATACATGACAACATGCTCGCAGTCTCTTGTATTGGAGACACGCGGTACTGAGCAGTATATTTTATTTTTATTTTCAAAAAAAAATTTAAATTTTCAATTTATGAATTTTTATTAAACTCCGCTATTTATGTTTGTAGGTTTCTATATTTGTGTGGTGAAGAAGTTGAGGAAACGGATCTTCCTTGCTTCACTCAGAGTAACCAAACACTCTGGGCATCAAACGTAGTTTATAGCCAACTTGTCCAAGTGACGTGCGAAGGTGTTCGTCTCGTGGACGCAGCCTCAAAGACACTCCTTACGTAAAGCACTTAAAAATATATAAAATGTTTTTTTTAAGAAAATGGTTATAAATTTTTTAACTTTTTATAGTGAATGGAAGCCTCCTTCTGGGAAAAACGTGAGCGTGGTGGGTGGAAACACAGGGCAAGTTGTCTGTGCAGCAGGCTCGGAACTTTACTATTTGGAAATAGGAAAAGGAATCCTCAAGCTAGTTGGGTATTTTTGTATATAAAATGAGATACTAAAATTTCATGTGAATTTGACAAGTTGCATTTCAAAAAAAAAAAAAAAATTTTTTTTAATTGTTTTTTTAATTTTCTTTTAATTTTTTTTAAATTTTTTTAAATTTTTTTTTGCAGAGATCGTGTGCTGGAGAATGAAGTGGCCTGTCTTGACATCACTCCTTTGGGCGAAGGGAAGGCTCATCTGGTAGGCGTTGGTCTCTGGACAGACGTCGCGGCTCTTATCCTTCGTTTGCCGTCCTTAGAAGTCCTTACAAAAGAACCACTCAAAGGAGGTACACTTGAGATTTGACAGATTTTGAACAAAATGAAAGTTTCGGCTTTCTACCTTTTGAATTCTTGTAGAGATCATTCCTCGATCAATTCTTCTGGCGTCTTTTGATGAAAACTGCTTTCTAATGTGTGCCCTGGGGGATGGGTCTTTATTCTATTTTTCACTCAATCCAATCACAGGAGTTCTCTCAGATCATAAAAAAGTATTAATTCTAATTATTGTTTTTTTTTTAATATAATATAATTTATTTATTTTTGTAAGGTAACATTGGGTACTCAACCAACAGTTCTGAAGTTTTTTAGGAGCCAATCAACACCTAGTGTATTTGCCTGTTCTGACAGACCAACTGTTATTTATTGGTCGAATCATAAACTTGTATTTTCAAATGTAAACCTCCGAGAAGTCTCACACATGTGTCCTCTCAACGCAGGCGCATTTCCTGATTCCCTTGCTCTCGCCACAGAATCCTCTCTCACTATAGGTACCATTGACGAAATACAAAAACTCCATATTCGAACTGTACCACTTGGAGAAACTCCGAGGAGAATTGCTTACCAAGAGTCTTCACAAGTAAATAATTTTTTAGTACCATTTTTACTCTGTCTCAAAAGTAGTATCAGATCGATTCCATGGTGAACTTTAAATTCACGAGTTAATAATGGAAGATAATGAATTTTTACATGAAATAATGTGTTTTTGTTCATTTAATATTGATATTTAGACTTTTGGAGTGATTACGTTTCGAGTGGATATCATGGAGAGCTCTGGACTGACACCGATTCGACCCAGTGCAAGCACTCTTACAAACAGGTCAGTTGATTGGGCCATCAAAAAAGTTGAGAGAAAATGATTGGACCACTGTGAATAGAAAATTTCGATTCACTGAGTCTTTATATTCCTGACAATTATTCCGATTTGGAATATTTGTCAGGAATGTAGAATTAATTTGAAAGTTGGTGTAATTGGGTACATTTTGTTGATTTCTATTTATGTTTTGAATAGTGTGAGCAGTTCCTCTTCAGTTGGTACTTTAATTCGAGCTTCAACTTCAGGTCCTTCAACTGCTTCTGTTCCCAGCACATCTCTCGAGTATGGTCAAGACATGGAAGTTTACAACCTTCTCATTCTAGACCAACACACTTTCGAAGGTATTCCATCATGATTTTAATTATATAAATCAAAGTTAAATTAAAAAAATTTTTTAATTTCAAAAGATTATTGGTTCATTGAGATTGTATTTTCTTTCTTCTTCTAGTTCTTCATGCTCATCAATTCATGCAAAGTGAATATGCTTTGAGTATCATTTCATGTCGGTTGGGTGATGATCCTGCGCAGTACTACGTTGTAGGTACTGCGACAGTAGTACCAGATGAAAGTGAGCCGAAACAAGGACGAATCATCATTTTTCAATATCTTGAAGGGAAACTTCAGCAAATCGCTGAAAAGGAGATACGAGGATCTTGTTACTCTCTTGCAGCCTTCAACGGCAAGCTACTTGCTGCCATCAACTCTACCGTAACGAATGATTTAATTAGACTAAAGGTTGTTTCACACTTGTCATTTCACAAAAACAAAAAAAAAAAAATTTTTTTTTGTCAATGAGCTGAAATTTTATCGTACTCATTTCCATTTGAATTTGTGATATATTTGACAAATGTGATGCGTATTTAAGTCTTATTTTAAAAATTTCTTGGAGAATGTGTAAATTAATTAATTCAAATTAATTAATTCTCATATAACCCCAATTGTTACCTTAAGGTTCGATTGTTTGAGTGGACATTGGAAAAGGAATTACGTGTGGAGTGTTCCCATTTTAATAATATACTGGCACTCTATCTCAAAGCCAAAGGAGAGTTTGTACTCGTAGGTGATCTCATGAGGTCAATGACACTTCTACAGTACAAAAGTATGGAAGGAACCTTTGAAGAGGTATATTTCTCATTCAGTTGTACAAATTTAGTGGTATAATATTTAAAATTTAGATAATTTTTTTTTTGAGTAGATTGCACGTGATTATAGTCCCAGTTGGATGACAGCAGTTGAAATCATGGATGACGATACTTTCCTTGGAGCAGACAACGCTTTCAATCTCTACATCACCACAAAAGATGGGTAAAGAGTATATACAGTATAATAAAAAAATATTAATAATAAAAATATATCGAATTTTGACAAAAATTTTGTAGAGGTGCTGCTACAGATGAAGAGCGATCGCAGATGCAAGAGTCTGGTAGAGTTTTTATTGGAGATTTGGTAAATACAATTCGACATGGTTCACTTGTTCGGCAGCATCTCGGTGACACGAGTGCACAGACGACAGGGAGTGCCCTATACGGTACCATTTGTGGATCAGTTGGTAAGAAAATTGTATAATAATTTATTTTTTAGATAAGAAACGATAAGTTAAAAAAAAATATGACTTATATATTGTTGTTATAGGTTTGGTGACACAAATTCCAAATGATTTTTATGAGTTTCTACTCGAAGTGCAAGAACGCTTATGTGGAGTGATCAAACCAATCGGTAAAATTGAGCATGCGTATTGGAGGAGTTTTCATAATGATAGAAAGCAAGAACCATGTGAAGGATTTATCGACGGTGACCTCATTGAGTCATTCCTCGATCTTCCTCGGGATCAAATGAAACAAGTAATTCATGGTCTACAGGTAATTCAAAAGCACTAATTTAAAAAAAAAAAAAAAAGAGGGATTTTTGGAAATTTTTTTTTTAATTTTAACTAAATATATTTGTGTTAGATTGATAATGGAACTGGAGTAAAACAAGGAGCGACAGTAGACGACCTAATTAAAATAGTTGAAGACCTCACGAGGATTCATTGAGCCATAATATTTTTTGAAATTTACTTTCAGATCAAAAAGAGTGAGGGATGTTTCTTCAGTTTGTCTACTATTGTTAAAAATATTTATTAACTCATATAAATTTAGGAATAAGTATTGATTAAAATATTCATCACATATTTGGAAGTTTTATTCTGAATTTAGTTCGTTGAACTATATTCGATGATTGAAACTTCCAAAAAATGTCAATTGGAAGTCAAAGGAGACAATAATTGACATTAGAAATGTTTAAATTCGAACATTCGAATTCGAACATTCGAATTTGAATATACAGTAAACCTCGGTTAAGCCGACTTCGGGTACCATTGACCCTTGGTTACCACGAACCAAGTGGTCCGGTCCGCGCCCTGAGGTAGGGAATTTGTGTATAAATGGAGCGGCTAAGCCGAACTCGGTTAAGGCGAACCCTCGACTACCACGGACGCTTTTTCGTGGCCCCCAGTCCCTAAGGCAGATGCTTTTCTACCTCGGTTAACACGAACACCAATTAATTCACCAATTTTTAAAGAAACTTCAACTTTTTTCTTACAAAATTTAATGAATAACTTCTTTTGAATAACTTTTCAAACATTGAAATACGACCGAANTGCTTTTCTACCTCGGTTAACACCAACACCAATTAATTGACCAATTTTTAAAGAAACTTCAACTTTTTTCTTACAAAATTTAATGAATAACTTCTTTTGAATAACTTTTCAAACATTGAAATACGACCGAAAATGAACCAATGATATATTTTTTTGTCATTTTTTGTCTCCACAACAACTTACTATTATAAAGTAATGGTAAATTAAAACTATCTCGGCTAAGGCGAACAAATTATTCCCCAAGTTGTGTGTTCGGCTTACGCCGAATCTTCTTCGGCTACCATGATCCAAATATTTCGGTTCCTTGAAATTCGTCTTTTCCGAAGTTTACTGTAGACTGGACTTTGGAATCAAAAAATTAAAATTTGAATAGAAACCTGCAGTTTTTTATTCAAATAAGTGTCATTTGATTATATACTGGTGTTTTATCCAATCACATCACAGTCGTCGAAAATTACAGAACCAATCAAATCGTTATTCTTCAAATTAAATTACCCTATCCGGAACTCTAAAGTATTTATCATTAACTACTTTTTGTTCACTAATTTGGGCCTATTAAGCCCTCCAAAAATATTTTCTACGGTTTACACATAAGCCAGCGCAAAGCGCTTGAGTGTCCGCGGTTACTACCGTTTCTACCTTAAGCTCATGTCTGTCCGTCCGTCTGTTTGTTCATATCAACACACACGCCTATGAACTTCATCTCAAAAACTACAATTAGTCATTTGGCTATAGACAATTTTTATACTTTTTTTCATCAAATACTTTATCAAAAGAATCATTTTTCACATTACATGTGTAAAAAATATACCACGGAATNTGAACACACGCCTATGAACTTCATCTCAAAAACTACAATTAGTCATTTGGCTATAGACAATTTTTATTACTTTTTTTCATCAAATACTTTATCAAAAGAATCATTTTTCACATTACATGTGTAAAAAATATACCACGGAATCCTCTTTCAATAACAAAATCATTTAAATTGTATTCCAATTATGCTAAAATCAAAATTTTATGTAATTTACTAACAAATTTTGATTTTTGAATTTGAGTTTTTACCGCCTATTTACATTTCTCATCACTTTTTTTTTTTTTACATATTGTTACGCAACTGTAAGAATTAACCCTAAGAAGATGAACAATTTTGATAATTTTTGGGATTTTGACCTTGAAAGAATCATTAATGTCAAAATGTAATGAAAATTGATCGAAATTATGTTACTTCTTATGAATACTATGTGATTCATAATTAATTACAATAATTGTTGTTGATTTTCAATTCCTTTGCTTTGGCAGATGCATTTTATTTGATTCATTTGCTGTGAAAGAGTAGTTAGCTCAACAATTTCCCAAAAAAAAAACATTAGAAATAAATAATTAAAATCATAAATCTAAATTATTATTATTTCAATTAAGAAATACAGAATTGAACAACCACCTTTAGAAATTATGATATAAATTCAAAAATTTCCCCTAGATTTTAATCATTTAATCTTATTATTTCAAGCTTAGCTTTTTTTTTTGCTTCACACTTGCATAAATTGCGTATTCAAATTTAACTCAATATTTTAGCAATTTTTTTTTGTTCTTTACAATTAATTNTTGCTTCACACTTGCATAAATTGCGTATTCAAATTTAACTCAATATTTTAGCAATTTTTTTTTTGTTCTTTACAATTAATTCTTATAAAGTTTCAATTCAATTAGTACAGCTTTTTTTTCTTCTCATANATGATATAAATTCAAAAATTTCCCCTAGATTTTAATCATTTAATCTTATTATTTCAAGCTTAGCTTTTTTTTTTGCTTCACACTTGCATAAATTGCGTATTCAAATTTAACTCAATATTTTAGCAATTTTTTTTTGTTCTTTACAATTAATTCTTATAAAGTTTCAATTCAATTAGTACAGCTTTTTTTTCTTCTCATAANTTTTTTTTTGTTCTTTACAATTAATTCTTATAAAGTTTCAATTCAATTAGTACAGCTTTTTTTTCTTCTCATAATATGCGAATATGCGAATATTATATTGCGAAGCTAAAAAAAGCTTCTCTGTAGAACATTTACGCGTATAGCATAAGGCCAAAAAGGAAACAGTAGGCTTTATATATAGTAAAATTACCAGAAATGACAATTATTTCTGATACTGATGAGTTTTAAACCAAAAATTCATTTAAATAGATAGAATTAATAATACTGTTTAAAAAAAAACTTTTAAAAACAAGTTATATAAATTAAAATAGACTAGGGCATAGAGGATTCATAGGGCATATGGAATGTATAACATAATGTTGTAAAAACACCATTACTATTGTAAAAGTTGCAAAAATTTTGAAATTTTGAAATTTCTGACGCAGAGCGATATGTGTTAAGATTTTTTTTTTTAAACATATAAGTAANAAAATTTTGAAATTTTGAAATTTCTGACGCAGAGCGATATGTGTTAAGATTTTTTTTTTTAAACATATAAGTAAATGTATTTTTTAACACAATTTATATTAGTAACTTTTTGATTCAAATATTTCTATACAAGAAATATAACTTCTNAAATGTATTTTTTAACACAATTTATATTAGTAACTTTTTGATTCAAATATTTCTATACAAGAAATATAACTTCTAATGATCATAAAAATCTACTAAAGTTACCAAAGAAAAAAAAAAAAAAAATTTTTTTTTTTGTGTATTGTTCTGGAGTGACAAAATTTGCACTCATATCATTCACAAATCAAAATTTTTGCAACTTTTGACCAGTAATGATGTTGAAAGAACTATGATTAATAACAAGTAAAGATATCTACATAGTAAATTGGTGTTTAACAAAAATGAGGCATAAAAGGTAAAAACTGTGTAACTCCAGTTAAAATAATACTTATAGATTGTGCTTCGATTGACTGAATAGTTGGAAATTTTTTAAGTGCCGACTGATCGTAGTCTTTCTGAACTTAATCCTCTACAATTTCTTTTTAACAAGCCATCAGAAGTAATCTAGAACACACACAAAAAAATATATATATCAGTATTACTAGAAACTTGATCTTAAATCTTGAATTTTTAATAATTTTTATTTTTTTTATTTCAGACCTGGTCATTTAGTTTCCCTGTTAGGACTGACAGGGAATTTGCTCTTTTCATGCTAAAATCAACAAAATAAGAAGAATAAAATTGTTAAATTTAATTTACCAATTACATTACATCTCTGCACTTTCTAACCACAACCCAACAAAATCTACATACAGAAAAGAAAGAAAGCAAAGAGCAAGAAGCATAAGAAGCAAAAAAAAAAAAAAATTGCCAAAAGTCAAAGTTCAAAGGTTCTAGTATATAGTACTTTACCCTTAGTAAGATATTACCCCTAAAAATAGATTTTTTTTTCCTAAAAGTATTGTTGGGTTGCGTTGTTTGACCAATTGTGAATCCGAGGAACCCTAACCTAAAACATTTACCTTAAGGTTTTAAGTTTTGAAATTTTTTAAAACCTCAAACCTAAATTTAGGTTTTAAGGTTTAAATTTTAAAATTTTTAAATTGAAATTTGGATAAAAAATTTTTCTCGGATTTACAATGACCTAAAGTGCCTTTGATATATTTTTACCTGGTAGCATATGATTCGTCGTCTCTTCTTGACAACATTTCCAGTACTTTCGGTATAGAGTTTCGAATTGAGGCTCTCAGCTTAGAAAATGAACTCGATCGACGCATGCGTCCATACTATACAAAGACTCCAAACCCTTAACAAAACCTCTTCTCTAATGGAACACACTGTATAGCAGAGATGTGATAATGCCCAAAATCAAACCAGGGTACGGATTCCCGAATTGGGCCGATTTTTCCCGGGGTAAACTTGATCACAAAAAGTATCATTTTTTGACCTTCTCTACCACTTAAATTTACAACAAATTTTTTTACTTTTAAGTAGATAGAAATTATAGGTTTAAATTAGTGGGAACAAATCATATGATTGGCGAAACATGTACCATAATTTGACAACTCCNAGAAATTATAGGTTTAAATTAGTGGGAACAAATCATATGATTGGCGAAACATGTACCATAATTTGACAACTCCACTTTTCATATCACATGACATGCCTTAAAGTGAACGAATAAAAAAAAATTTTTTCTCAGTAGGTCAAGAATTTTACCGGGCATAAATCGGTCCAAATTTCAACCGGGATCGCACNGACATGCCTTAAAGTGAACGAATAAAAAAAATTTTTTCTCAGTAGGTCAAGAATTTTACCGGGCATAAATCGGTCCAAATTTCAACCGGGATCGCACCATAGGCACCATACCCATTAGCACATGACTGCTGTATAGTCTCATTCTCATTAATCTAACAGCTTCTTATCCCCATCCCAATTCTTCCTTGTTTTGTACAGAGAAGACAGAAAAGCCCATTTTTTAAAATATGATCCTTTCAACAAAAACCATAAATCAAAGAAAAACGAAAAAAAAAAAAAAATTTTTCTAAAAATATTTGACCATGATTGATTTATTGAACAAAAAAAAACAAAAATAAAACACACTTATTAATCCCTGGTTGTTTTAAACTTAAAACTTTTGAGAGAAATCCCCAGTTCAAAATTAAGAATATAAATCATAACAATTAGTGTGTATCTGGTGGTAAATCATCATCAATCAGTTAAAATTAACCATGAACGCATTACAAATGACTCAAATAATTGAGTTCTTCTCATAACATAAATTAACAAAAAAAAAACCGAAAAAAACAAAAAAAAAACGAAAAACAACTGAGCTCTTTGTGTAAGGTCGAAGGTCATGAGGAATGGAGCCCAAAAGCGTTTAAAATCTTATTCTTGAAGCCAGTAGTTCTCTGCGTCTCGTCTGCGCTTCTCTGTACAACGGAAGGACTCACTACCACGGAATCTACGGCGCCCCCAGACGACGCAAACTGAAAAGCATAGAAAATCTCCTCAGTCCACCAATCAGAAAGAAGCAAAAAAACAGCTAAGTCTCGAAGTTACTCACAAGAAAAAAAAATTTTTTTTTTGTTTTTGCACATTTGACGAAGCCTATATGCTCCTTGCTACACAATCACCTGAGAAATTCAAGGGATTTCGAATTCTAAATTTTCAAAAAAAAAAATTTTTCTTCAAATTCATTCAAACTATGAATTCTAGAACCTATTCTAAGAACTAGAACCTTTGAAACTAGAATTACTATTGAAAATCCCTTGGAATTGGAGTTAGTGAAGCTACAAGCCAATATGTCACGAGCACTTCCTATATACTAAAAGCACTATAATTGAAACTTGGTTATAAGACCAATTAGATAAAGATGTTATAAGAAATGCTCAAGGATTAAAAAAAAAATTTAAAAAAAAATTTTTTTTTTTGAGTCTTATACACCAAAATCATATTTTTGAGTCTTATACATCAAAATCATATTTTTTTGGTCTAATAAACAAATTTTTCTTCATGCTACTTCTAATGTTAGTTATAACAACCAAGAGATTGAGATTAATAAATGAAAGCGCATGAGTATCACCTCATCCCCAGCGCCAGTATCAAAATGAGCGGAATCTGTGAGAGACTCCCTGGAACCTCTTCTACTTCTTTCATTCCTTCCTTGAGGGAAACTCCGCCTTTTTTCTTGTGGTGTTAACATCCCTCCACCCTCGGGGCCCAAAATTTGAGCCATCTTCGCCTGTTTTATCACGTCCAGTGCCTGAAAATAATTAAAATTTTTAAATTTCCCATTTTTTTTTTAATTTTAAACAAATTTTATAAAAAATTTATAAAATTTTATAAAATTCATTTTTTTTTAGAATATTAAATTTTTTGGTTAGGTTATAAGATAGTTTTTTTTTAATACTAAAAGTGGATGGTTAGATGGCGGGAAGCAAGAAGCAGGATTTACCTCTTTTCTGGAGCGAGAAGCACATTCTTCAATAGTTTCTGCTGCTTCGAGCTTTCCTTGTCTTCTGTAAAGAAATCCTAAATTTTTAAGTGTGGTGGTAACAGTAGGGGAGTCAACTTTTGCAGTTTTATGCCAACCACCATAATCAGCTGGGACTTCTTTGTTTTGACTTTTACTTTCTTCTCGCTCCTCTGCCACTTGCCAAATTGGCTTATTATCGTCTGCAATTCAAGCCAAAATTCTACCAAGGCCAAAGAAATATATTTCAATATTTGTTTACCATCTATGGCCCCATATTCTCGCTCATGCGCTCTTGTGAGGACTTGTTTATACAATATCTCTGCCTCCTTATACTTCCCTTGTTTCAAGTAACAAGAAGCCAAATTATTTTTCGTTTTCGCCACATTAGGGTCATCAGGTCCCAATTTATTTTCGTAAATATCCAACGCACGCCGGTAGTAACGTTCAACTTCCTCGTATTTGCCCTAATATAACAAAAAAAAAAATCGATAAATCAATCAATCAAAGATACTTATTTACTTCTATCATCTTCAGATTAGAAAAAATTTTAAGTTTTTTTTTTTAAAATTCTCACCTGGTTTTGACAAAGTAAGGCCAAATTGTTGAGTTGCTTGGCAACGTCTGGATGGTCTTTCCCTAAAACTTTTTCTCTGATTTCAAGGGCTCTTTTACAAAGAGGTTCTGCTTCTTTATATTTCCCTCGTTTTCCATAAAGAACAGCCAAATTATTCAAAGTAGCCGCTACCTACTCATTAAAATTATTATAATTTATTTAGATTCAAAATTAATTCAAAAATTATAATTTTCTTACAGCAGGATGATTTTCTCCAAGTGTTTTCTCTCTAATCATGAGGGCATCATTCAACAATTTTGCTGCTTCTTTATATTTGTTTTGATCTCTGAAAACAAAAAAAAAAATAAAAATTTTGATTTGTCATATATTATCTAAAATTCCAACTGGAATTTGTACTTTTCTGACTTTTATCTTCATACTGATAACAAAATCATGATAAAAGACTGAAAATTCTAGTAAAGTAGTAAATTCAATAGAATAATTCCTAATAGATTAGGTAAGTATAAAAAAATTGTGATTATGTTATTACGTAGAGGTCATTTCGTACCTATAAACGAGTGCTAGGATGTTAAGCATAGTAGCTACATCTGGATGGTCCCTCCCTGAAGTCCTTTCTAAATCCTCAAGTGCTTGTTTACAAAGTGGGACTGCTACTTCATACCTCCCTTGAGAGGCATATTGAATGACGAGATTATGAAGGGTTCTTAATCTAGCAGGAATCTCGTAGCCAGCACTCGCTTGTTGAACAAACTGACTCGGAGGGGTAGGGGACATTGCTAGAGAAGTTCCAGAATCAGAACACCTTTCTTTAGAATTTGATTTTTCAGTTTAGAGAGGAAACGAGGTTTCGGCACTCTGTACCTGTACCCTGTATACCAAGGAAAGTCTCTAAAAATCATCACTCTTTATTTCCAAGGAAAAAAAAATACGATTATAACAAGGGAGCACGAAGTAGAGACAGACATTGGCAGCGGAACAGAACACAGGGAGAAAAGAATCTCAAGGAGTAGCTTTTAGTAAGTTAGTTTAACACCAAATTGACCAAAACCTCCCTTCCAATCCAAAAAATGAGCCAAAAGCGACTAATTTCTATAAATCACAATATAATTTAAGGTAATTTAAGTTTACCTCTTTCTTCGTTGTCATCATCAGGGAATAAGTCCATGACAGGATCTGTATCTGTTTTTGCTTCTGATCTCGACGAAGTTTCCATCGTAGACTCATCATTCTATAAAAAAAAAAAAAAAAATCAAAACTCACAATTAGTGAGGTAAAAAAAAATCCATGTCTTGAAATCATCTATTCCAATTTACTTATTCCATACCTGTGACTCTTGGTCATATTTCTTTATAGAATTGAAAAATTCAAGTTGTTTGTTCGTTTCTTCCAATTGAGCGACTAATTGTTCAGAGGCTTGGAGACGTTGCTGTGTAGTAGCCAATTCGTCTCTTAACCAGGCATTTTCTTGGCATAGTCGCTTCACCTGTGTTCGGAGTTTCTGTTTCTCCGCCTCGGTGATCTGCATGTGTNTAGAATTGAAAAATTCAAGTTGTTTGTTCGTTTCTTCCAATTGAGCGACTAATTGTTCAGAGGCTTGGAGACGTTGCTGTGTAGTAGCCAATTCGTCTCTTAACCAGGCATTTTCTTGGCATAGTCGCTTCACCTGTGTTCGGAGTTTCTGTTTCTCCGCCTCGGTGATCTGCATGTGTGTGGCAAAGGCTACCATTACCTACAAAAAAATTATAAATTAATACCTTAATTCCATTCATTTAATGTCATAAAGTAAAGTACCTTTGCTTCCTCTATCCCAATGTCAATCATCTCCATGGACTTGTGGAGTATATCAGACTTCTCATGGATTACCTGATTCTCATCCTGACTCTGACTTAATGTCACATTTTTGATATTTGACTCAAGAGACTGAAGCGTAGCATGGTGTTCAATTTTGAGAGATTCCAATCCTGATATTACCGTCTTTGTACTACTCACAATCTCATCCTGCGTTAGTTGAGTCATTTTCTCAACCATTACTGGAACTCCTCCCTGAAATACAATATAAATTAAACAAACTGTACAAGTACAACTGTACAGTAGAACTGTTATAAAAATTCAATACAAATTTTCAATAACTTATTTAGAAATATGTAGACATTGACCATACCTTGAGTGATGACTTTGTTAATGTAGTCAGGGTCAGTCAGAGGTCAGTAGTACAGATGTAAGGCTGGCTGATGGAGTATTTATGATTTATATCCGAAAATTTACATAAAATTGTGAATAATTAGACCTGTAAATGAGGTGACGAGGTGCTTGAGGGAATAACTACCCAATTAACTCCAAAAAAAAACAAAAAATTATTAATCATTTGTATGGCCACAAAATTTTCGGGGGTTCCGGGGGGTCGGGCAATCTGAGTCATCAACAATTTTTAGACTTCTTGCGCAATTACGTAAACTCATGACAAGTAACCTGCATTTTCATTTTGAAAATATAAAATTTGATAAACTTGGCGGACTAATATTAATTTGTAGTTTTTTATATAAATTTTAGATAATTTTATATAAATTTTATATAATTTTATATAAATTTTTATAATTTATATTATATTTGTATAAATTAAGTATTTTTATTTTGTTTTATGAGTATAGAAATCTCAAAGTTAGGCCAATTAGATTATTAATTTAGTATTTTAGTGTATTAGATCCATATTTATAGATTGTGTGTTAATAATTTTATACTTTCATTTTTTATGATTTATAATTTTATAATTTATCTTTTTTTCATTTCAGTTTGAATTTTATAAATAAATCCGTAAAAACNTTTTATGATTTATAATTTTATAATTTATCTTTTTTTCATTTCAGTTTGAATTTTATAAATAAATCCGTAAAAACTACTCAATTATTAGTGCGCTAAGAATAGTTCTTACTCATTGTCAGTAGTAATGAAGTCCGTTTGAACTACAAATTTGACAGAAAAGCGGGAAAATATATATTTAAATTTTCAAAATTCAAATTCAAATTTTAAAAATAATCCGGTTGTACTAAAAACTAGTTACAATTGCCCATATTTGTGGACATCAAGTATAATGGAAATGGAATGAAAGCGAGATAATTTATATAATAATATAATAAATAAAATATTATTTATATATCTATATTATTTAATATTAAATATCATAGGGATTAAGTATACTTTTTATCTTTTTTTTTACCAATTTTTTTTTTAAATATAAAAAACTTAGCTCATAGAGAAAGTGTAAGAAGAAGAAAATATGAAGTATAGATTAACCAATATAACGTTGTTTTATTTAAGATTTGAGAATAACTGAGGTGTTCTATATCAAGTAAATTTACACTTCATAACTTGAATTATATTTAAAATTATGTGGGTTCAATTTCTAATTTTTTAACTTCCATAATCTTGGTTTGAAAAATGTATTTTTCTCATGGATAAAAAAAGTTTGGTTAACTCTGTTTTATTTGTTTTATTCAACTGAATGAAAATAAAAATATAATAAGGAAAACATGAGAAATTGAGTCATGACTCATCAATATTGTTGAACTGACTCATGAGTCATAGCTATGACTCATGAGTCATAGCTTTGACTCATGAGTCATAGCTTTGACTCATGAGTCATAGCTATGCATATAGCTATGAGTAATAGGTTTGCCTAGCACTATTTTTGACATTATTTTTCATTTGTAAAGAACATTTTTTTTTCTAAAATATAACTGAAAAGTTTAGTAGAACTAGGTGGCTAGACAGTAAATAAATTCTTTGAAATTGAAATTGATTCAATAGCCATGATTTATTTTATAATTAAATTTTTATTTTTTAAATTTAATTTTTGAAATAAATCATAGTGATTTGATTATAGGTATATAATTTTTGCAAAAATGTCACTCTCTAGTCTACATTTCAATAATTGTTTGAAAAAATAAGATAAAACTTGAAAAATTGAAACAAATTTTGGAATTTTACATCACTAAATAATTATAGGAATACAAAATTGAGCGTACTGCCCACACACCTCTTACTGGTGCCCATATTTGCGGGCGGTGAGTGGGAGGAGTGTGCATAGCTTTTTGTATCGCCAGTGGTATAATCACAAAAATTTAAATTTTCAGTAAATTATTGGTTAACAATTTGTTAACAATTTGTTTTTAATTTCATTGTTCAGGTCAAGAAGTTTAGTCAAAGAAAGAAAGTATGGTTTGTGAAAAATGCGAGAAAAAGCTAGGTAAGGTGATAACTCCTGACCCTTGGAAAAATGGAGCCAGAAATACGACAGAAGGTGGTGGCAGGAAGGTAAGTTGCTGTAAACGCTTAAAAGTAGAAGATCTCATTCTGAAGTTGGGCTTCGTCTGACATAAATCAGTCAACAATTTTATATAACTTCGAATTAATTGATTGATAAATGTTTATTCTCTTAGGTTGGAGAAAATAAGCTTTTATCATCAAAAAAGGCGAGATTCAATCCATACCAGACAAAATTTGAAACCTGTAAGATTTGTAAGCAAAAGGTACATCAACCAGGATCCCACTACTGCCAGCCTTGTGCCTACAGCAAAGGTAATTAATTTCAGTTCATTTACTCATTTTTGGGTGGGCCTGGCTTGGATTGGCTGCACAAAATACACAAACCAGTTGGTTTCTCAAAGAGTACGGGTACCATCGGATCAACAGGGTGAATTATGCGTATCAGCAATTTTTTTTTTTTTGAAAAAGAATTATTCCAAAAAACTGCAAATCGTTATTAACTTTTCAAAAAATTTCGATTTTTTTTTCAGGAATTTGTGCAATGTGCGGCGTGAAATTAGTTCAAACAAAAAATTACAAGCAGTCTTCAACGTAATGAAGTCATTGTTCCTATTTAATCTACTCACAGTTTGATCCAATTCGCCATCGCAGCTTCAACGATGTGTTTTAAAATTTGATTAAATTTTATTACTTGCTAAAATACAATATAGTAATTTTAATTCATACAGGTAAGTATTAAATTACAAAGGGTATGTATTGATTTGTTCCACTTTGTATGTGGAATTCCAATGCCATAGTCCCATTATTGATTGTTCTCCAACGCTTATCCGTGGATTTCTCCATCGGAATTAAAATTACGTAAAGTAAATACTAAATATTACATAAATTTAACTTATATACTAACCGTTGATTATAATTAATTTATATAAAGAATTAGGTCTAAAGATAATAACATATAAGAAGTAAATATTGTTGGAAGGAACCTAAAAGGAGAAAATATATTAGGGAGTGATAATATTTTCCAACTCAATGGCACAATAACAAGTTTTAAGAAATTACAACTGTATGGTTAGTTAACAAAGGAGTGTTAATTCAAAGTTGTTAGTTTTATATTGCACTGTGCCCAGCAAGAACAGTGCTAATAATTAGTGAATTTACAATTTAAATTATTTTCAGGGCTAGCGGCTAGAGGTTCGTATAAATGTGTAGTAGGTAGGTACAATTTCTCAAAAATTTCTAAAAAATAGAGCCTCTTTTTTCTTAAATTTTAAAATAATTTTTTTTATGTTGTAATTGTAACTAATTCTTATTAATTATTGTTAAGTCTATATACAGTCAAAATTTGGACGGAATGTTCATGAAGGCAGGAGATGGAACATTATGGTAAAAATGTTCTATTCCACTAACCAATAATAAATCATTTAACTATTTTTTTACTAATTCTAGACTATATTATATAATTAAAAGAAAACTCGACGTCAAAGTAAAATTAACTCGATATCTGATATCTTAAAGCTACGTATGATTTTTGAAAAATCTTTTTCTTATAGTACAAAAATTTAACAAATTGGAAGTATTTGCAAAAAGGCAGCCATTTCAATTTCAAAAGTAATAATTTTTACAATACAGTAGTGCGATCAAGCTTTGCTCTCGTTATTCTTAACATTTCATTTTCATACATGTAGTAGTAGTCTTTCATTATAATATTTAAAAAACTTTTGTTGATTTTTTCAACAAGTATTTGTGACATTGATATTATTAACCTTGTTTTGATCTATTTTCTGATTGGTTCAAGTGCAGGAAGTTCTTTTTGAAGAACTTGTGAATGTATTTCTCTCCCTCTCCTCCCATCTTCTGGAGTGATGAGGATCTGTGTAATCGTTTTTTGTGGTAATGTCATTGTTGTTGAGAAAACTTTTGTATCTTCTTTAGATGGAGTTGTTGTAGTGACCTTGAGAGCTGATGTATCATAAGTCGTCTCCATTTTGAAAGTAGTGGGTGAAAGATTTCTGGAAACATTCGGATCATCATCGTCATCATGTCCGGAAGATGCCGAAGGTTCGGAGGAATGAATCGGAGAGCAACTCTGAAGTTTTTGATCTACATAGATCCAGTTGTCAAAACTAGAATCTTTAGGTGGTGGAGTTTCTACTAGTTTTATTCGTTGTAACTGCGCAGATGCAGATGATTGCTTTGCAAGAAATTCCGAATGCGACATCATAATTCCATCGAGTTCTTTAGAACTGATTTCAATCGTTCGATTTTCTTCGGATCCTTTCGGTGATTTCCCATCTCCATGATGACTGTTCCTGTTAGATGGTGTGAGTGGGCTAATTTTAATTTCGTTGGCATCTGCAACCATTTGCATCAGTCTAGTTTTGCTATCATCTCGCAGTAACTTTGGTTTCTTTGGCTCTTCTATGGTTTATATAAATTAAAAAAAAAAATTTTAAGAAAATTTTGATAAAATTTTAGTATTATTTTTTTTATTAAACTAACCTTCATTTTGTAGTGTTTGACTGTTGGATCGTAGTACTGGAATTCGGGATGGTTTACGACTACGAAGTTCCGCTTCATCCATGCGCTTCACTCTTTCCATAATTTCGTTGACAGCTTCTGTAGCCAATGCTTCTACATCAGATTTATCTAAAACAGTGGTTCCAGAAGTTGAAATTACAACTTCAGTATGATTGGTCGATACTGAGATGGTAGTTGGTGTAGGTTGATGATGAGTTGGATTTGATACAAAAATAGAGGGCAGATTTGTCTCATCTCCATCATATAGACGTGTTTCATTAGTTGGTAGTATGATTAGATAATCCATTGTGATTGGTGGAGTGATCGGTGGGTTTTGCGGATTGGTGGGTTGTGGATGATTGGTGGTTGGTGTGTCAAGTGTATCTTTGAGCGTCTCAGAACTAGAAGTAGAAGAAGATGTCATTGAGTCAGTCTCTTTTGATTTCATTTGATGAACTAAAGAGTCAGAATCTCTGCTCAGATCTTCCATATGAACTGTTCCTGTAATATGATTGGTTGGTGGAGATTCTGCTTGGAAATCTAATGATGTTGCTCTATCAGAAAGACTAATTTTATGAGTCTGCGCATGTGGAGATGACAGATCACCAAAAGATGCCGATCGTCGACCATTTTCAGGTGTTTTTGATTCAATTTGAAGAATTTTTGATTTAACTGTAGCTTCAACAATTTCTGGTGGTTTGATATGAACTGTGGCAACCTCAGCGGCAGTGGTAATGAGTGTCTTTTGAACCACCGAAGAGGGTGGAATTGGAGCTTTTCGTTTTGTTGATCTTTTTGGTTTTTTAGTATGTTTTTCATCATCATTTTCTGAACTATCGTCACTTGACATTGTATGATGAAGTTCATTGATTGTCAATTTGAGAGGATGTGCTGCATCATTTGTCATTTCTTCTTCAATCCCAATCCCACCTACTTTTTCTTTTATTTTATTGGATTTTTTTCTCTTCCCACTCCCACTATTTTCAAATTCTTCAGATTCAGAGTTGCCACTTTCATTTTCAATTTTTTGTATTTTTTTACTACTTTTTTCTTTAATTTTCTTCGGTTTTTCTCCAGACTTAGGATCATCACTCGAGAGTTTCATTTTTTTAGATGATTTTTTCCGCCCTTTCCTTGGACTTTTCTGTTGCGTAGCATCTTCCTCATCTTTGTCGGAGCTAGTAGTTGTGTCCTGCGCAGAAAGTTTTTGTGTCACTTTTTCCTTAAAGTCGCGCAGACTTTGAATTCCTTTGGATACAAATCCTTTCTCTTCTACTTTATTTTCTTTTTCTTTGTCTGGAGTTTCATCTAACGGGGGATTTTGTAAATTGACTTCTCTGATTGGTTCTTGTGTGTCGTGAATTTGTCGAATTTTGAAATCCTCTTCGTCTATTGGTGTTTGTCTTCCTTGTGGATCCTCCTCCTCTCTTTCTAACGTGTATTGTTTACTATGACGGAAAATTCGAATTGGCATATGGAATTTTTTGTCTCCTTTTGAATTTGTAGAATCTGCCGATGATGGTCGATCTTTTCCGATGTCGTCTGATTTTTCAATCGGTTTTTCCGACATTGTTACTTCGACAGCTACCACATTATTGACTTTCGTTTCAACATTTTCTTTACTTACTGGAAGTGATGCTGTTGAAGTATTTTTCTCTTTTTTGATTTTCTTCTCTACTTCTTTTTCTCCATGTTTTATTTCATTATGTTCTAGTGCTGGTGAACTACTTCGTCTTCCAAAGTTAAAATCCGGAAATACACGAATACCGAATTTAAATTTTGATTTCTCGCTATCACTTTTTCCTTCTTGTGGTATTTCTTCTAGTAAAATTTCTTCACTTGATGGCATAATTCGTTGATTTTCGGCTTGTTTTTGTGTAATTTCGGTCATGTGATGAAGTACTTCATCAGGAATTTTGGAACATGCAATAACAGATGGTTTTTCTTGAAAATTTGTTATTTTTGGAGAAATTGCTTCTATTAATTCTTTATTATTTGTCGATGGTTCTGGAGATTTTCGATATTCAATATTGACTTCAGCCATTTTGGTTCCATCAACTACATCTGGTGGTGTTCGAAGTTTCAATCCTTCATCTTCTTCAATTCTAATCACAACCGGTGAGGAACGACGTTTCTCATTGGACGAGACCATAACACTCTGCACAGACGTACTTACTGGATGTGGTCGCTTAGCCAATCCAGGGTCTTCTGATTTCTTCAAGACTTCCTTATCAAGCTGTTAAAAAAAAATAAGTATAATTATAAAAATCAACGATTTTTGATAATTTTTGACAAAATTGTTGGCAACATGGCATTTTTTTTTTTTTTTTGTAAAAATCGACATTATGTAATTGCCGCATTGTATCTGTGCTTGAATAACCAATTGGAATTTTGCAATTTTGATGGGTGTGGGAATGGATTTTGAAAAATAAGGTCAACTATTGAACACGTATGATCAATTAACACTTGTCTGTGTTGTTTGTCAATTACTGTAAAATTGCGCATGTGCTTTAATAGTGCTGATGGAAGGTTTTACTTGACTTCAATTAATATGTTCCTATTCTTGTCTGTCATTGGCTGTTGATGAAATTGAGGAATTCTGGGATTGGCTCATTTCCATACTCAAACTTAACCTATAATTAATTTCTTTCTATTCTTATTCCATTGTTATCCTATGTTTTCTACCAGTGACAATGAGGATATGAATTTGAACTCTGGCTACCTTCCGTTGGTCGACGGCTGATTGGTTCTTATATGAAGGATGAGTAATTCTGTCTGGTGTATCACTTGGTGACCTTTGTGACCTCTGTTGAGACTGTTGTTGACCTCTGATGAGATCAAGTGTTACTTCGTAAGGAGAAGCATAGCTCAAGAGGGTCAGTGCGTCTTCTAACACAATTTCTTCGAATGAAACACTTAGGCCTAAGATTCGATCTCCTGAAATTTATATTAATCAGTCAGGAGTAAAATGAGAAATTTTTTAGGAGGTAAAATTTTTTTTACCATGTTGTATTTTGTTTGAATCCTTAGCAGGGCCTCTTTGTAGAATATCTTTTACATAGATCCCTTCCTTAAGGTTACCAGCAACGGAGAAACCAAGTCCAGTGAAATCTCTACCTTTTAAACTCACGGAATACTTATGAGAAAGCTGGAAAGTAATAATTAAAAAATAGTGTGAATTTTAAATATAGAATTTAAATTGGCGTTGTTGCCGAATCGTTAAAGGTGGGCAAAATTATTATATACCAAGATGAAAGTAAGAGGTTACTTTTTTCAAACTTTTTTTTTTATCTGTTTCCAGTCTATATGAGAAAACTGGCGAAATTCAAAAGTCCTGAAAATCAACTGTTTTAGTTTGTTGATTTTGTATTTTTTTTTTACATATTCGCTTCCTGGATTTTCGTTAAGGGGATTTGACAGTTACGATCGGGACTTTAGTTTTCGGTATTTTTTATTTTCAAAACTTTTGTTTTAGATGATTTTTTGATGTTCTTAGGTTTTTGTCATATGATTATTCAGATTAGACAATTAATGAAAAAATTACCTCTGTTTGTATTCCTCTTCCATTGTGTAGGTCATGGTGGACTTTTTCTAGTTGAGAATTTTCTCCAACTGAAAATTTATCGAAAATTTAAAGCTTTTCTATCCAGGGATGAAAAAATTTTTTTTTTTTTTTGATAATTATTCTGATTGGTTGATAACTTACTTATAGATTTAGCTCGTAATTTTTCATCTTCACTTGTGAATCCAATGTTGTCGTATCCTTTCTTATCAATCTCAGTTTCAATAACCTCTAGTTTACTTAGAGGAATTTCTATATACAACAATTAAAATAACAATTTAATTATTAACAAAAAAAAAAAAAAAAAAAAAAAAAAAAAAAAAAAATTTAATTCGGAATTTGAATAAATTAATGTTCAAAATTACGCATGCGTACATTTCAGCAAATACATGAAGATTTTTAAATATTTAAACCAGATTGAATAAAACAATTACTCCGACGAGCAAAGCGAGCAGTGGCTAGTAAATACATTATAAGATGCCTCATCAGCAGCGAGCTGCGGCTACTAATGCATAATACAGCGTGTTTTAAAGTGAGGTACTGCCTTTCGAAATTCAATATCTAATTAATTAATGCACCAATTTATGTTATATTTGTCTTATTGTAAAGCTGAGAAACTATAAGGATTTTTAGTCACCATTCCAAGGGTGTGAGACAAAGGTTAGTAAGGTCAATCGAAGATTTATTCAACTAGTGGTACATTTTGTATTGACGATGTCACGGAGGACATGAGCGTCAAAAAACTCCAATCAAATCATCATTCCGTATTTGGGCACTTACCGAAGTGCTCAATCAAGGGAAACCAAATTTTTGTAATTCTTTTGTTAGAAAATATGTTAAAAAATTAAAATTATTAGAAAAACATCAATGCGTTCTACCGTTGAGTTATTAATTTTCAAAGAGCAGTGTCTCATTTTAAAACACTCTGTACATATGTACTAGCTTACTCATAAGTGGGGAGAACCTAGTAGTTAACAATTTACATAACCAGGTGGTATAATTTAACTTTCACCATGTCACTTTCATCATTATTAATCAAAATAAGAAGGAAACAAGACTCAACGTCACTTATTCAATTAAAGTTAGTATAAATGAGTATGATTTATTATATTTTGGGAATTCATTTATTATTTAAAATTTAAATATGTCGCTAAAAAAATGTACATACATTTATTATTTCCTGACATCAATTCCTCAAGATGTCTCACTTTCACTTTCTATCCTATAGTTTTGCATGGAAGACCTCAAAATCACTCAAGATTGAATAAAATATATTAATTTAAACCATTGAAGTTGAAATATACCGCCAATTCCCATAGAGTTGTCACTCAAGTCATTATCAAGAACTCAACTTAAAATCGTTTCCTTCAAATTGAGTTTACCAAGGTTAATAATTTTCACCAAAATGGACACAGAATCCATTGTAATTGGATAAAAATTTCCATCCGAATTTCCTCTTCAGTTAAAAATTTTTTTTGTATAATAAAATGGGGGCCTTAGGGAAACAATTAAGAAAGGAATGAGAAAGTGACACGCGAGTCTCATTTTATATCGGTTAACTCTAAGAATAGCAAAAAAAAATGATGATAATAGGAATAAGAGTGGGTTCATTCAATGTCACTCTAATCATGAGTCTTATACATAAAATGCGTAGTTTGAGTAGTTGTTGCCATTTGCCAAATCATGTACAAAAAGTTATATAAAAAAATATTTTTAAAGTTGCAGTTTGTTTCTATATGGTGAGAATCAGTAAGACAATTAGTATGTATATGTCTTATTGTTATGGTTTTGGTTCTATTGTTATTTCTATGCAGATTCTTCAAGGTCTTATCAATTTTCTACACAAAAAAAAAATAATAATAATATAACTCATTATGTCATCAGAAAAAACAAAAGGAATGAAAAAATTTTAACTGAAAGTCTGTGTAAAGTAGTTGGGTTCCTAATTTCCAGACCTTCGTCCTAATTCACAGAAACTCAATTAAATTTAGTTTTCATGGTTACTTCAATTGTTAATTGAATTATTTACATTTTTCACACATTTGAGGAGCTAAATTCTTATTTTAATTTTAATTTTTTTTTATTACAAGAGGCAAGTTGAGAAATCTTTCTTCTCAATCTTTCCCATACTATTGGATCAGGTTTTTTTTTACTCTGCCCGAATACGAATGAGAGTCATTTGCATAAGAATTCATTCAAAATAAAAAAACAATAGACTTTCTCAGGTGTATTTTGTTTACGTGAGTTTTTGTATGATGGACTCTTCTACATCATCCTTCTGATTGGCTGGAAACCACGCCCAATCAAACGGACGTACATTTTTAAACATATTAGTTTTTATGTGCTTGCACAACAGGCTCATTAAAATGACAGTAGAAATTCAACTTTTGCACCCTCATAGATGGGCACTTTTGAATATACCTGTTGGGTTAACGTTAAAAAATGGTTGAGTTTTGAAATTATTATAAAATTGGTTCAGGGTTCTAAAATGCCCATATATTGGAGTGCACAGGGTGCGTTGTTTGATATCAAAATTATTAAATTGATCATTTAAATTTTTAATTGATGTGCAGATTATATACACGGTGTTTTAAAAAATGAGGTACCTGTCTATGAAAATTAATAACTCCTCAACGAAAGGACCAATCTGTGTTGTTTTTAGCTCATTTCAAAAAGCAAAAAATAGAAGAAATTTTGTGGATCATGTCCACTGACAGTGACAACGACGACTATGGCTAATCCACCACTAAATTGAAAAGTTTNCAGGGTGCGTTGTTTGATATCAAAATTATTAAATTGATCATTTAAATTTTTAATTGATGTGCAGATTATATACAGGGTGTTTTAAAAAATGAGGACCAATCTGTGTTGTTTTTAGCTCATTTCAAAAAGCAAAAAATAGAATAAATTTTGTGGATCATGTCCACTGACAGTGACAACGACGACTATGGCTAATCCACCACTAAATTGAAAAGTTTTGAATTTAGGTCTACGATGGGATGGGAATTTTTCTAACAAAAAAAAGTAATAAAAATTTGGTTCAGCACTTTGATATGTGCCCAAATAAATAATGATGATTTAATTGGAGTTTTTTGATGCTCATTTCCTCCATGCCATCGTAATGCTAAATGTATCATCAGTTGAATAAATTTTCGATTGAACTTTACTAACTTTTGTCTCCTACCCTTAGAATGGTGACCAAAAATCTTTCTAGTTTTTTAATTTCACAATGAAACAAAATACTACATGAATTTATGGAACAATTAATTACTTTCGAACCAAATAGCATTGAGCCTTCAGCGGGATTTGCATATAACAATTTTCCAAACAAACATCTTAAAATTGGAGTTGTGTGCGGCAGTGATTAAATTGTATTATGATTTACTCAATGAACGACATGTCGTCCAGAAATTTTGGAAGATACTACTATCAATAAAATTTTCTAATCTTAGAACAGCATTTTGAGTAGATTTGACTAATTCCATCTTTCTTTCAATTAGTCTATTGCGAATTCAATATTTCTCTTTATATTTTTGAGTTTTGAACTTCTGTATCATTTAAAAGTATTTAGATGCATTTATTTCGTTTTTTATTTGGAGAAACCTAGGTTTCATTAAAGTAAAAATTTTGTACCCTGTGTCCTGGAAGTGTTTAGTACCAGTTGATACGTTAACACCACATGCTATAGCATTTGCCTGAATCGTATTTCTAATTCCAATTTTTTTTTTAATTCCTTTCTATCAGGTGTCTACCGCCCAGCTCCTTGTATACACTCCTTCAACTTAATTAACACTATGTTTTTNAATGTGGTGCAAGTAGTACCAGTTGATACGTTAACACCACATGCTATAGCATTTGCCTGAATCGCATTTCTAATTCCAATTTTTTTTTAAATTCCTTTCTATCAGGTGTCTACCGCCCAGCTCCTTGTATACACTCCTTCAACTTAATTAACACTATGTTTTTTTAATTTTTAGTGGTAATGTAAATGTAAATAAAAAATAAGACTTATCTGAATTGCGAATTAAACTTTAACTTCACCGCCTAAAAGTTTAAATCAGAAGACGCGCACATGTCGAAAGGAAAAAGAAAAAATTTCGCGACAAGAACTTCGAGGACTCAATGCTATTTGGTTCGAGAGTAGATATCTCATTTTAAAACACACTGTATATTCTAAAGNAGAAAAAATTTCGCGGCGAGAACTTCGAGGACTCAATGCTATTTGGTTCGAGAGTAGATATCTCATTTTAAAACACACTGTATATTCTAAAGATATGGTTATTTATTGAACTATATTTAATTTAAATAACTTACTTTTCTCCCTGTTTCGTTTCCACAAAAAGTGAGCGAGTGCTACAAGGACAAGAGTAGAGAGAAAAGTGCCGATGACTGCTGCAGCAATAGCGCCGCCACTGTAGCACTCCATCCCATAAAAATAAAGAAATTAAAGCTCAAAGTACCCCCATGAGGACTTTAAACCTACGCTTTCTCCACCTGAAAGTAATTAAATAAGAAAGTTTGATTTCTTAAGTAAAAAAGCAAAGAGTATGGATTAAAGAAAAGGTGTCATGTAAATACATCTCAATCTCTATCAATTCTATTTATAAATTGTAAAATCTTAAGATTAATCTAAGAACCACTCCTTCATTCTTTTCTTTCGGCTCATGCCTATCCGTTACAAATCTTAGCCATTGTCACACTTTCCATCAAAATAAGCCCAACTAATATAGAATCCTATTTCTATTTTATTATCTATCTCCCATCCCATTTCAACACCGACCGACACACAAAAAAAAATGTCCCACCCTATAGAAAAATTATTATTAAGATTTCAAAAGATGAAATTTATACATTAATTCCAATCCTTAAAGAAAAATATAAATTTATTGTATTTAAGTATACAATTTTCAATTTCATTAAGAGTTGACGCATCGTTGATTACTGTATAAGCTTCTCAACAGTAAAAAAAAGAGGAAACGGTGGTGGGTCAAAATCCTCCTAACTTCCGGAGGTATATAATTAATTGTACTTTTTATGTAATATTTGGCTGTTGGCTTATGCCTAAAGCTGTCTATAAATTTAGCCATACTATGCGGATTTATATATCCGAATGTTCAAGTTCAAAAATCCCGCTGAGAAAAAAAAAATTTTTTTTTTAACTCAACTTATAAAAAGCTCCCACTGTTTATTTGTCCAAAAAATTATTAATTATGAAATCATTGTTTTTTTTTTAATAATCCAAAAATTTTACTTTTAACACCATCTAAATCTGGGCATCTATCCTTGAATTTTGACCCTTTGAGTATGAGTTATATATTTTCATTTTTTTTTTCATTGGAAAAGTCATCGGAATTAGGGAAAGAGCATAATGAGAATAGGAAATGGACCGGAAGTTTAGAACTGGAAACGGAAGTGTATCTCCCACAACAAAACGCCCATCAACCAATCAGAAAAGACTATACAAAAAAAAAAAAAATCTTCCAGTTGCTAACTTATAAAGCAAATATATAAAAAAAACTAAGCAAATCTGGTACCTGATTAGCTAAAAATTTATTACCACGACTCATTTCACCTGAGACTGAGACTGAGAGACTGAGACGAAAATGAAATATTTTCTCATAGTTTTTTTTTTTGTTTTCACACATTGTGGTATGTAGTCACTATATTTGCATTTTCACATAATAGACTCATAAAAAAAATTACTTTTTTTTTATATACTATTTTACCTCAAGTGCGCCGAAGTAAAAGTGAGCTATTATTAAAGAATATAAAGGATTAAGACCAATGTTTACGAATCAAGTTTTCAAAGTCTTTTTTACTCAAAGAAAAAAAACTCATTGGATTTACAACCCTGAAGATTTGGTTGAGAATTGGTGGTGCTATATGTATAGATTTTTTTTTTTTTATTATTTATTTATTTTTTTTTTTGTAAACTTTGTAGACTAGATGCATAATGTATGAAATGATGTGTGAATCTTTTGATTGTGATAATGAGAGAATAAGAAAACAATAGAAAATGAATGAATGAAAGATAAGACCTAAATCTCTTAAGATCTCTACATCAATCTCTAAACGAGACTTGCTCTTGAGATGAAGATTCTCACAACAATCAGAATTGGTTAAAAATTTTTTCATTCTTATACCATTTGTCTTCTTGTTATAGTTCATGAGCTACTTATTTACTCAATCACTCTTATAATCTTTTACAGAGATGGAAATTTCTAAATTACAATTTACCTTACTATATATCTCATAAGTTGAATAGACAGAAGAAGTTGAAGAAGAAGAAGAAGAAAAAAACCTCATTGGTTTCTCAAAGATTTTTATTACAATGGAAATTTTTTTTTTAGTAAAAGATTGATTGCTTGCTTTCATTATTGACTAATTTTTCGGGTACATATATTTTTTTTTATGACCATCTACTTTAAAGGGTTTTTGATTAGTGTAGTTGTACTTGTACACGGTGGAAAGCACTGTTTATAGCAGCACTACAGGGTGATACGGGTTGGAACATTTTTTGAATAATCTGGGTCAAAATTTAGTTTTTTTTTTGATGTACTATTCGGAAATTTTTTTTTTTATGATTAATTATATCGTTTGGTGTAGAGAAAGATATAAAATTATAATAAGGTTTTAAGAAACTTGGTTATTAAACCAAGTTGAGTATAAACCATAAACCATAAAAATTATTAAGCATCGTTTTTTACTAACTATAAACTAGGTATAAGATTTTTTTTTATGAAGTTGTTTTGTCTCGAGTTTTCTAACTTATAAGGAGTTATATATAAAAATTTTGGTTTATATGGTCAAAATTAGTGTAGCCATTTTGCAATTTTTTTTTTATAAATAATTGGTTTTGTAATTCCATTCGTATTATTTATCTTTGCGATGAGCATTTGTATAGGTAATATAATATATTTGGCTAATTTTCCATTGCCATATAAGTAAAATTTTGTGACTGAACAGAATTTTTTATATAAATATAATTTTGGTTAAGAATATATACTTTTTTAAATTATATGTTTATACTAGTATACAAAGCGTGGGACGTTTTTATTTGACCGATCATCCCTTCGGTATAACTTTTGTAAAGTTAAAAATTTTTTTTATTTTGGACATTCGTGTTTTAGATTAGTAGGATTTTTAGAGTAAAATGGCTTACTTAAGATTAGTGGTTCGTTTTTGGAATCGAAAAAATGAATTTTTTTTTGTAGTTTGAAATGTAAATTTTATTCCTGGAGAGAGATGTAATTTAGGGATAAAATTTAGGAAAAAGAACAGTGGTTAGTGTGTTATGAAATGAGGCAGTGTTGTTATAGAGAAATTCCTGAAAGAGAGAGATAAATTGATGTAAGTACCTGTTGTATCCTTGGTGACCAAGGGCTTTTTTTTTCCAGGGAGGGAGACTAGAAAAATTGTAATTGAAAGGAGTATATTAGATAGTATTCTTCCAAGTGGATCTTTTGGACTGAAGCGTCTTGGAGTGGGAACAGGTGGATTTCTCTTGCAACAGGTGAAGAAGGAGTATACTAAATTTTAGTAACTAAAACCCCTTCTTCCCAGGAATCATTCCTCAGGTGGAAAAATTAAGGCCAGGAGATCTAGTTTTAATGTTTCAAGTGAGTCCGGACGACAACACTCGGCAAATTTAAAGAAAAAAGATGTGTTCTCCGACATTTTTGGTTTATGATAAAGAATTTCGAAATAATTGTAATAACTTTTAAGTACAGTGAAGTTTTGATATAAGATATGTAATGTAAGCCTGGCTTATCTGATTCGAGGAAAATCCGGTCCGGAAAACCCGGGCTGGACAATCCGGCTATGGAAAATCCGGCCTTTAGAAAAGCCTAAAGAAAACCTAAAAGAAAACCTAAAGAAAACCTAAACGAAAACTTAAAGAAAACTTTAAAGAAAACCTAAGAAAAAACCTAAAAGAAAACCTAAAAGAAAACCTAAAAGAAAACCTAAAAGAAAACCTAAAAGAAAACCTAAAAGAAAACCTAAAAGAAAACCTAAAGAAAGCCTAAAAATGCCATAAAAAACACTAAAGGAAAATTATAAAAAAAAAACAGAAGGAAAACTATAAATAGTTTAAAGAAAACCTGAAAGAAAACCTAAAGAAAACCTGAAATAAAACCTAAAGAAAACCTGAAAGAAAACCTAAAGAAAACCTGAAAGAAAACCTGAAAGAAAACCTAAAGAAAATCTGAAAGAAAACCTAAAGAAAACCTAAAAGATAATTCAAAGAAAACATAACTATACTCTAAAAAAATCTAAGCTAAAGCCTAAGGAAAGCCTAAATGGAATTATTTGTTTTTTGCCCAAATTTTAAAAAATTTTAAAAAATTTGACTTGGATATGAAATTCGTCACATACATAAAATTTCTGATCAGTTGAGGCATAATATACGCAAATCTGCTTGGAGTATCTTTCCTTTAATTATACCCTGGATTATATATGAACCGGATTTTTTAAGCCGGATATTCGCAGGTCGAATTTTCCTAAGCCAAATTTTTGCTCAACGTCATTTTAATAGAATTCAAGGTCTTTTACATATACAAGGACATAAGTGTACAGCTGTACACAACACTCTCTGATTATAAGACCTGAAATTCGTTTAGTATTCGGATTTTTTTTTCCAAAAACAATTTTCTAGAGTGTATTCAACGAAAATATTGTCAACTGGACTAACCGGTCGGCTTAAGCCGACCGGTTTTTTATAATTTCGACCCATTCTGATGTATTTGGAACAGTGAAAAGATTCATAACAGACAGATAGCGTCCCCTAAATAAAATCTTTTCTCGGTGCTGCACAACTATTCATTCCAACCAGTAGGTTTCTATTGACGTACTTTTTTTCTGAAAACGATCAATTGTCATTTATCACCCTAAGGTTGTGAATACTAGGAGAATTTCGGAATAATTCAATTATAGAGTCATTGGCAAAAAGCAAAGTCTTAAAGAAGTGTTTAGATAACTCCTGTAGGCCTAAAATAGCCAAAAATTTTATTTCCTTAATATGATTGATGAAATCTTAGTCTTCCGATTGGCTCATTCACCTGAGTCTCTTGATTGGCTCATTGGAAGCAAGGTGCGGTCGAGAGTATTTTTTTTTCTTTTCTCTTCTCTTCCTTAGAGCAAGAAGATGAAAAACACTGTATATTTTGGAATGTGGTCCTAACTCATCTTCTGACTCCAAAGAACAGAAAAAGGGCCCTTGGCCATTTATAAAATGTCCCACATGCGGTTTTTTACTACCCCCCACTCCCCTCCCTCCTCCTCATCATAAACATAACAATGGAGGCCACGCCACAAGAATTCAATGCAGTTTTTGCCAATATAATATCAAAACGTTGAAACTCATTCACAAATTCGTTAGATTCATTTCATCTTTGTAACTTAAAGCTTGAGATACTGTAAGGAATTAAGAGGAAAGATAATAAGAGATTACACCTGATTTTTATCTCTTTGTGACAATTCCAAGAGAGAAAATGCAGTATAAAAAATTGTACCCCTTCCTAATAAACTTAAGCGCCGGCGGCATACTTATGGTTTTTTTTTACGCCTGGTCAAGCTATTAGATTACTTTCGTAACGTTTAGCAAAAAAAAAATTTTTTTTTTGATGTTATTAATTAATTTCCGTAAAAGAGAAAAGGTAAAAAAAATGATTTGAGGTATTGAAATGAATTTCATTTTATGATCACATTAGTGCAACCTGTAATAATTATGCAAAATTTTAACAATGAATTATTACTTCTTTGTTTTTGGAATAAATTTTTAATATGCGAATTTCGTAGATTATAAATTAGTAGAAATTAGAAAATTTAGGAACAACGAATAAGGAACTTACAAAGAGATTCTATAATATAATTCGCTAAGTGTAGAGTAATCAAGCCAGAAAGTGAATTTTTCGCGCTTTTTAATCATTAGCGCGTACACAAAAAGTGAATTTTCCGCGCTTTTTAATGATCAGCGCTTACTTAGAAAATGAATTTTTTGTTCTATTTAATCATTAGCGCGTAGCTAAAAAGTGAATTTTCCGCGCTTTTTAATCATTAGCGCGTCAAATAAAATTTTCAATGGCTATATCATTATGATTTATAATGCTAATCAACACCAACAACGCCATCTGTGTTATTTCTAAGTATCATCGTATTTCTCTTAAGTTTATAAAGCTCGCCATTATTACATTAGTTATAACTTATTATAATGGAAATTGTTAAGACAAGGCATAAACGCGTGGTACTCTAAACACCGAAGGTTTAGGTTATGGTTTCAAGTTTGGGACCATGTGAATTCGGTTTTAGATAAAATAAGTACCCTTTTCCCAGGTAAGTTTTTAACAGGTGACTCGAAAGTCCTTTTTACCCCCAGATTCAGCCTTTTTTTGAAAATAACAATGGAAAATGCAATAAAATATCAATGACAGACAAAAAAAAAATCAGTCACATAAAGACACTTTTGAATACAACCCTCTTTTGAATTATGAATAGAAGGGTACACATGGTTTAAGCAAGCCCTTTCCACGGTTTCTACTTTCATTTTTCCTTTGAAAATCTCTAATAATTAAGAATANACATGGTTTAAGCAAGCCCTTTCCACGGTTTCTACTTTCATTTTTCCTTTGAAAATCTCTAATAATTAAGAATATTTAGCAAATATAAAAGAAGAAAACAAGTTTGTCAATTCAGAAATCTGTTGAATGTTAAAAAAAATATGCTTGGTCATGCGCGCCTATGAAATATTTTATGGGAGATGCGCAATTTTTGGAATCTTCAAACGTCGATTGATTAATTTAAAATTCATTTACTAAACACTCCTCCACAGGAAATTTCTGAGTTACTTTATATTAAGTTAGGTTGTTAGGTTGTTAGGTTGACTTACTCACTAAAAATTGTTACAGATGATCACAGACAGTTGCGTGATTGGTTCATGGATATTGATTAGTTATTGGAATTGATTTTCAGATGTTAGATGTTCGCGCACTTTGTATAATTAAGGTCATGGAATCTTGTAAGATGCCCCTAATAATTGAAAGCACGCGAAATTTGCTTTGTTATTTGATTTCACTATAGAATATTCCTTATTGGTTGTTGTATTTTAATATTCTTCTAGTTGAATCGAAGGTGTCGTCGTCGGTATCTCATTGTAGACGTAGGAGGTATAGACGTCGTATCCCAGAGCGATCACATTGTAATATAGAACCCTATACCTAGAATTCAAATTTTTCAATTGTTTCATTAATTTGTTTAAATTAAATACCTATGTAGACACTTGGCATAATATGTAATAGAAAATTTATATTTCAAAATATATTACCTTGCGGGTAAGATGGCAAAATTAATAACTTGTGCGAAAGGCCAGACAACCCAGTCTGCTAGGTAGAGCCGCCAGGATTTTTCCTTCATTTTTACTAAAAACTCAGCCACTGAATCTCGTTCCAGGATAGAAAGTGTGAGGAAGATGGTGATGATAGCAAGAGGAGAACAGATTAATTGATCAATTAAGACCTGAAATAATCTAAAATTTGAGAAAAATCAATTTCTGAGTGTATAATATATGATTAAAAAGATTGCCTTTTTGACGACAATGAGAGCAGTTCGTCCAGGGAGGAATTTGTCGAGCCACAAGTACCAATGGTGGCAGAGGAATCCGACGGTACAGCCGGTTACACTCATATTTATCGTCCTCTTTTTATTGTATGCAATCCGTTCCTCAGCAGATTTTAAGATTTTGTACTGCTGCTGCATGAAGTCACCTGTCCCACATAGGGTCATTGAGACTCCTATGTTCGTCAGAAGTAAATGCTTCCGGAACATGGTAGTTGTCAGGGTTTTAGTCTTTCTCATAAATGTCCCTTGGAGGAAACGACTCAAGGCTCCTGGTGGTATCATTTTCAAATTTTCAAAAATGGTTGTCTTTGGCTTCACGCTAAGCAATCTGTAATGATTATAAATAAGATTAAGATTGAATTATAATTAAAACAATACAATAAAATTTATAAATACTGGTTATAAAAATTTACCTTTTTTTCACCCTTGCCTTTTATAATGATTTTTTATTGTTAAATTAATTAAAATTAACCAAAGTCAAGATACCCNTTTTTTTCACCCTTGCCTTTTATAATGATTTTTTATTGTTAAATTAATTAAAATTAACCAAAGTCAAGATACCCAATTTTGAACTCCCCCCAACACCGACCACGAAACGAAACGACACAGGCCACACACCAGTACAGTTCGCTTAAAATAATATTAGTACTAATAATCTAACCTAACAATAAGCTAAAAAAGGTAAAAATAAGCTTAGATAGGTTTGCTTTAGGTAGAGGTTATGTTTAGATTGTTAGATTGGCTTAGGATTAGGTTGTTGCATTATGTTTAGGTTGTTAATGTTAGGTTTAGCTTGTGTGCTAACTCATTCAGTGTAGACGAAATTGGTCAAAATATTTCATAAGCGAACTGCACTGGGGTGTGTCGTTTCGTTTTGTATTCCGTGCTGGGGTTCTAGATCAGGTATCTTGACTAAGGTTTNAACTGCACTGGGGTGTGTCGTTTCGTTTTGTATTCCGTGCTGGGGTTCTAGATCAGGTATCTTGACTAAGGTTTAAAAATAAAATTTTTCAAAAGCACATGATTTGCAAGAAAAATGGCAGCTACAATGGACCCGACAGCCGAAAATTGTCGGACCCAACTACCTGATAGGTGTCGGGTAGAAATTAAATTTTGATGCTTTACTCGATGAACGATTCAGAGACTATGGACCCGACAGGCGACAAGTTTACTTTCCACCAGTAAGTTGTCGGGTGGATTAGTATGACAGTGGTAACACTTATAATACCTATCGATCTTGATCTTCTGATTGGGAGACCGATGGGTGCTAATCTCGATCTTTAGTTAGAACGATCGACTAAGGACCAATCTCGATCTTTTGATTGAGTGATCGACACATATTGATTTCGACCTTTCAAATGATAGATCGACTATTGCCGAGTGAGATCAATCTCGTTCTCGATCTGTGGTTGGAAGAACAGCTTACGATCGNAGATCGACTATTGCCGAGTGAGATCAATCTCGTTCTCGATCTGTGGTTGGAAGAACAGCTTACGATCGACATTGCATTGGTTTCACACTCCTACTAACAAATCCAAAGCTGCTTTGAGAGACAGCTATAGTCAGCTCTTGTGTCTTTCAACATAGACCAGTGTTAGCAATTTGGGTTTTTCGGGGTTTTTGGTCGGATTTTTTCCCACCCAAAAAGCTAAAACCCCTTGGGGTTTTGGGTTTTTGGTGTTTTTTGCTAAATGAAGTGTGGGAAATTCAAATTTCACAATATAAATTCAATTCAAACAAGATAATTAAGTTTTAATTCACTATCTGCTTATAAATCTGTTTATTACTGTANGACATTGCATTGGTTTCACACTCCTACTAACAAATCCAAAGCTGCTTTGAGAGACAGCTATAGTCAGCTCTTGTATCTTTCAACATAGACCAGTGTTAGAAATTTGGGTTTTTCGGGGTTTTTGGTAGGATTTTTTCTCACCCAAAAAGCAAAAACCCCTTGGGGTTTTGGGTTTTTGGTGTTTTTTGCTAAATGAAGTGTGGGAAATTCAAATTTCATAATATAAATTCAATTCAAACAAGATAATTAAGTTTTAATTCACTATCTGCTTATAAATCTGTTTATTACTGTATGGTCGACAGTACAACCGATTCCTTACATCTCGATTTGTGCAGTTAGACTAGGAGTAATCTCTCTACAAGTCATTTGACAGGATTTCTTTGACTTAGGTAACTTTAAAGAAACAATTAGTTTGGCATAACTCGCTAAAGCGCTATGGCAAAAACTTTTCATTTTTGAATTATTGGCAGTCGCGCCACGCATTTATCTTATGTTTAACAGTTTCGAAGAAGGATTAGAAAAAACTCCAAACCGGCAAAAACCCCTAAAACCCCCAAAAAAAATCCATTTTGGGGTTTTTTGTAGGAAAAACCCGGGTTTAGCTAACACTGACATAGACCCGTACAAAGATAGAAAGGTTATTAAATTAATTATATAGGTAGTAGGTTAGGTAGCGAAGAAGAATTTTTTTTTCTCCCACTCTCCTAATGTTCGTAAGAAAAGGAATCGGTCAACACCGCTGAGCGATAGGAAAAATTAGAACATTAGGAGAAAGGGAAAAAAAAAATTCTTCTTCGCTACCTAACATACTGTAGTTAGGTCAGACATTTAGGTCCGTTATTAGGTACTTANGCAAAAACCCCTAAAACCCCCAAAAAAAATCCATTTTGGGGTTTTTTGTAGGAAAAACCCGGGTTTAGCTAACATTGACATAGACCCGTACAAAGAAAGGTTATTAAATTAATTATATAGGTAGTAGGTTAGGTAGTGAAGAAGAATTTTTTTTTCTCCCACTCTCCTAATGTTCGTAAGAAAAGGAATCGGTCAACACCGCTGAGCGATAGGAAAAATTAGAACATTAGGAGAAAGGGAAAAAAAAATTCTTCTTCGCTACCTAACATACTGTAGTTAGGTCAGACATTTAGGTCCGTTATTAGGTACTTAGACCCGACATTTGTCGGCTGTCGGTTCCAAATTAGCTGCTTATGAAAAATGATTGAAGTTTAAACGATAGAAAAAATTCGCGGGCAAGCAGGCCGTAATCACTGGTAGTTCCCCATGACTGGTTATGCTTTTCTGTAATCTCGTAGGATATTGGATATTTTAAAATTGGTCAATTTATTTTATTTTAAAAATAATAGAAAATAAATTTAATATTTCAATATACTTNCGGATATTTTAAAATTGGTCAATTTATTTTATTTTAAAAATAATAGAAAATAAATTTAATATTTCAATATACTTTAATATAATATAATTATAAGAAAGGCAAAAATTCAAATACATTCACATTAGCAAATGATGATCCAATTGATGGAGACTTTAAACTAATTTTTCGCAGCTCGATAGTTCCAATCAGTAGTCATTATTACGTTTCTCTAAAACATACATAAAAATTTTAATTTAATATGATAATTGATTTGATTTAAACGATTTTCTTTCACTTGTATGAGTGGTAAGAACTAAAAAAGAATCTATAATTTTAAATTCTTTATACGCTAAGAACATTGCGTGTCCTCTTTAAATTCATTTTGAATTTTCAAATTAGTAANCTTTAAATTCATTTTGAATTTTCAAATTAGTAAATTTGAAGTTAATGTAATGTACAACTTTAGTGAGCAAAGCAATTTGAAAAAGTTCATTTAAATAGCTTGTAAGAATAGAAAATTGATCAAATTACAATCTTTTCGCATATATTTTTCATTCACCCGACACAGGTTAAAGGAATTAAAGAATAGAAAATTGGACTGTACTTGTGCACTGAAAAATGTAAATTAGATTAATCTATTTCTAATATTAGTTGAATAAAAAAAGAAACCAGTGAAACTTGCCGGGTTTATAAAAAACTGAACTATTCTTATGGAACAAAAATTTATCAATCAGTGCCAAAATTGGACTATTTAAGAAAGCGTCGAATAAACAATTAAAAATTTCTTCTAAAATTAGACATTGCCGATTCTTTGTTAGTCGGCTAAAATCCGGACTGGGCGGCGTAAAGTTCGGGTTGTACAAACTGTCAAGCGAGTTTGACAAAGTGTTTTTATTATTATTTGTGGGTTTAATTATTGTTTTTTAATTATTAATTATTGTTGTTTAATTTACAATAATTATTATGAATTCGCTAAATTCGAAAGAGTTCAATGTCCATAAGAAGCAACTACCAATTGGATTTGTTTTGACAATGGTTGGAACTTTGTTCACGTTATTAGATATCTTTAGTCGAATATTCGAAGTCGATATGTCATTCTGTATCATAATAGTTTTTCCTGTGATTCTCATCCTAGGTTATATAAAACTAAAGAAAACTGTTGTTAAAGGTATGCTTAAATTTTGATTAAAATGTAATTTGATAAACTTATGAATCATAAATTAAGTTATGATTGATAATTAATTTTTTGCAGAGTCTTTGACAATCTTTCCTACCTTGGGAATTCAACTAACAAGCACGACAGCATTAGGAATAGGATCGAATTCATTTATACAATTCATTCCAATGCACTTGATCAAAACTGTCTTTATTAATGAAACTATTCGTCGGGTATTTCATCAATTTTATCTCGTCATATTTGGAAACTTTAAATGAAAATAAGAAAAAAAAGTTTTTTTTTTTTTTTTTTTTTTTTAGCAAAATGTGGTTTCTTATCTTGCTCTGATGTTCCATGCACCAGATTCCAATGGGCAACGGTTCATTCCTCTTTTTACGGTAATAAAGTTTTTACAATTTCAATGAAGTGGGAAGTTGAAAGTTTTTAGATATTTAGGTAGGAAGATTTTCGTTTTTAGGAAACATTGCCGAACCTCAAGTGGATTTCTCAAGTTTATCGAGAGGTTTACGAATCATTAATTTAAAGTTGATCATATTTATATGACGATCAAGNGGAAGATTTTCGTTTTTAGGAAACATTGCCGAACCTCAAGTGGATTTCTCAAGTTTATCGAGAGGTTTACGAATCGTTAATTTAAAGTTGATCATAAGAAAATTAAGAAAATAAAGTAAGTAAATTTATAAACTTGATGGGATAAGCAACAATAATATAAATTATTATTTNAGAAAATTAAGAAAATAAAGTAAGTAAATTTATAAACTTGATGGGATAAGCAACAATAATATAAATTATTATTTGTCAGCGCAATTTTTATTAAATTGAACCATTTCAAGTTGGGGCACTATGCTACAAAATGATGGCGGGAGGATTTTAAACTTTGCACATGAACATAAATAATAAAGTTTTAATTTTCTACTCCGAATAAGCATTATGTTTCACATGTGTTTCGGAAGTACTGACACGCCCACCCAACACCTGTATGGTATGGGTAATGGGAGGGATTGTGAAGTGTGAGGGGTTATTGAATGAAATGAATTCAAGATGGGTGTGGGATTGTATTATGTGATTATATTGGCGTATGGATTTTAAGTATCTCTTTAATTCTGAATGAGTGGTAAGGTCATAATACTTACACAGTTTTAAAGGGCTGTGTGCTTTTTACACCAATTTTATGGGCTGTGTGGTTTAAGTAATATGTATTTTTATAGGGGTGTTGAATTATACACACTTTAGTACGGGTGGTAGCTCATTTTATGAAATATTTTTTGGATTTTGGGCTCATATGAAAAAATTTTTGGAGTATGGGCTCTTTATAATATATAATTTTATATGTTTATCCAATTTTATAAGATTGTTTTGTGGTCGACCCGTACCGATGCGCATAGCCCAAATAAACGATTGAATTTGATAATTTGAATTAAAATTAATTAGTAATTTTATTAGGCTATGAGTGTGAGTTCATTGTGTGTAATTTTAAACGGGTTTGGGTTCAATTGAGGCAGTAAGTGGTTTGCGCTCGATTTATTTATTTTTTGAAACTAGGTTTCATGTTTATTTATTAGATATTTTATGGTTGTTTCTTAGGTTTTCNTCGATTTATTTATTTTTTGAAACTAGGTTTCATGTTTATTTATTAGATATTTTATGGTTGTTTCTTAGGTTTTCAGTATGTTTTCACTAGGATTTGCTTAGGTTCTTTATTTATTGTTAGATTTCTGTTTAGATTAATTTTCCCTATTGAGATTTATTCACGAGTTAAATAAAAGCAGCCCACATACATGTAATATTATACAAATTAACTCCACACTTCTAAAAATTTGCCTATAATGAGTCTGCATTTTTCTAAAACTACATATCTACATATAAGAATTGAGATCCAACAAAATTACACATAATCAGCATCAACCCACACCCACACTAGCAGTACTATAAAATTACATAAAAAGCCCACACCCCTACATAATTGCAATATTAGACCCACAGCCCTGTAAAATTACGTATGATCAGTTCATACCCGATTAAGTTATACCCAATTAGATTCATTGAATGAATACATACCTCTATAAAAATTAAATACAGCAAAACCTCTCATTCGGAAACCAGCTCTCACTGGCTGAATAAAATTCACTCCACCCCTCCTTCCATTCAGGTACCTTAAAGTTTCACATATTTCACATAATTTCACAAATTGTTTATACAAATTTGCTCTCCACATTATTTGAATATTTACGGTAACCGCCACGTGAGGTGAGACGGGGTGGAGAGATCTTGTTTCCGAATGAGAGGTTTTGCTGTATATAGATCTAACTACACTCGTGCGATTCATTTTGTTATACCTAGCGACTCAGAATAAGTTAACAGAAATTTTTTTCTTATTTTTTTGCAACAACCTAAGTAAATGAGAGGAAATTGACAAAAAAAAATTTTGTTAACTTTAACTTATTCTGAATAGCTAAAGTAGTTCACTTCACTGCCGTCACCGTCCCTTCCATTGCCCATACCATATGAGTGTGTGGGGTAGGTTAGTAGGAGCGACATAATTTAATCATCCAACGGACAATATTTTTTAAAGATTGATCATAATTTGTTATTGTTTGGAAAGAAGNGCGACATAATTTAATCATCCAACGGACAATATTTTTTAAAGATTGATCATAATTTGTTATTGTTTGGAAAGAAGGACACTTTACTGGTCAATCTAATTTGGTCTAGAAGCTACAAACAACACAAGATTTGGTTATGTTGTAACAATCAATTTACAGTGCATAGGAAGTTGAGTTTTGTGAAATTTTGACAGAATTATAGCGAGACAAAGACAGGTGAACGACAAGCAAATCCGCGACTGAGTTTAAAACAATCGCACTCAAAAGTTTGAATTTTATATTTCTAAATTTTTCAGATTTAAAAAAAAATGGACGACAACAGTGATGATGACACACCTCGACTTTCAGCTGAAACTATGGAAGCACTCTTGGAATTTCGCAAAGAGCAGGAATCATTTGGAGTTTCAATTTCCGTCGCAAACGACCCTAGAGATCCTTCTGCGACTGAACATGAAAACTCATGTTTCTTCCATGAGGATATGCACTGTTCTTTTCCAGAAGATTGGGTACGAACAATTTAAAAAAGACGAAACTGTACAAAGTTTGCAGTTTTCATAGTTATTTTAATGATTTTGAAATTAGATTTATAATATTTGTCCATAATATTTGCAGCAAATGAGTCAGTTCTGGTATGATGACGAAACTTCGAACAAGTTGGCAGATGTAGTCAAGAATTTATCCGATCATAACAACAAAATAGCTTGTATCAGCTGCCCCTCTGTGTTCAAAGCTTGTGGATATTCCGAAAATGGTGAATTTGCTAAACATATTGTAGTTCAATGAAAATTTTTACTAAAAGTTATATTTTTAATTTTAGTTCATCTATATGAATACGATAAGAGATTTGCTGCATTTGGGTCTACTTATTTTTTCTACGATTACAACCAACCCGAAGACGTCCCAGAAGAATGTGTTGGTTCTTATGCAGTCGTCATAGCGGATCCGCCATTTTTGGCAGAAGAATGCCTCGAAAAGCTATCTCTCACAATCAACAAATTGCTTCAACCGAACGGGAAAATCATACTTTGCACAGGTAAATAGTAAAATACGAGATGTTCTACCTTAGTCGGTTCATCAGTACTTCAAACTTGGCACAAAGCAAGAAAAAAAAATTCTTTTAGTAGATTTTTGTATTTGTGTTTGAGTTTGACTACTTTATCTTGTGTAGTTCAACGACTGTGTAGGAAGAGTAGAGAAAGACGAACCGAACAATCTAGAACATTCTGTAGATTTTCAAGCATTTATTTAATGTTAATTTTAGGAGCCGTAATGGAAAAAACAGCTAGTGAGTTACTATCACTAAAGAAGACATTGTTCATTCCGACACATAAGAAGAATTTAGGCAACACATTTGCATGTTTTGCGAATTTTGAATTGGATATTAAACAGAAGGAGAATTAATTTTAGAAATGAACAAAAAAAAATTTTTTTTTTTTTGGAAAATTGTAGTGATGCACCGGAAGTGACTTCCGTCACGAGCCACCGGAACCGAAAATCCGATTCGGTGGTAAANTTTTTACTAAAAGTTATATTTTTAATTTTAGTTCATCTATATGAATACGATAAGAGATTTGCTGCATTTGGGTCTACTTATTTTTTCTACGATTACAACCAACCCGAAGACGTCCCAGAAGAATGTGTTGGTTCTTATGCAGTCGTCATAGCGGATCCGCCATTTTTGGCAGAAGAATGCCTCGAAAAGCTATCTCTCACAATCAACAAATTGCTTCAACCGAACGGGAAAATCATACTTTGCACAGGTAAATAGTAAAATACGAGATGTTCTACCTTAGTCGGTTCATCAGTACTTCAAACTTGGCACAAAGCAAGAAAAAAAAATTCTTTTAGTAGATTTTTGTATTTGTGTTTGAGTTTGACTACTTTATCTTGTGTAGTTCAACGACTGTGTAGGAAGAGTAGAGAAAGACGAACCGAACAATCTAGAACATTCTGTAGATTTTCAAGCATTTATTTAATGTTAATTTTAGGAGCCGTAATGGAAAAAACAGCTAGTGAGTTACTATCACTAAAGAAGACATTGTTCATTCCGACACATAAGAAGAATTTAGGCAACACATTTGCATGTTTTGCGAATTTTGAATTGGATATTAAACAGAAGGAGAATTAATTTTTAGAAATGAACAAAAAAAAATTTTTTTTTTTTTTTGNATTTTTAGAAATGAACAAAAAAAAATTTTTTTTTTTTTTTGGAAAATTGAATATAATTTTTTAGAATTCTTCACTATTTCTTGTTGGTCAAGATGAACGTAACCTATTTATGAGTCTTAAAAGTCTCACTGGATGGTGAGAGCATAAGAAGTAATGGATGATTTGATTTTTTTTTAGATTTGGATTCAGATTCAAGTGGACATTTGACTGAACAGATTTAAAATCTTACCAACCATTTTGAATTTGATCTAAAAGTCAAATAGATTTTTTTTTAAATCAATTCCAAAATATATTTCACCGGACTGACTTGTCTTGTAATTGACACGTCATGAAAATCAAAATTCAGACAACTAGATTCGAACAAAATTCCAATATTTAAATTTGATTCAGTGAATTTGATGTGCTAAACTGTGTAGAACCGGTGGCACACACTTCTTTACATGCAGCATTTATGCCGTTTTTTTAAAGACAATGTCACTTTGAAAATTTTTTACTTTCTGTAATTCTACATCGCGCCAAACTCCTTGCAGCCTTTTGTATGTGTTTTAAATGAGTTGTTGAGTACAATGGGAAGCGTCTTTATATGTGGCGTCGTGAGTTAAGCGAATTCTCCTTTTTCTAGATTCGTTCAGTCTCTCAACAGACGTTTCGTGAACACCATCAACAACATCTCAACAAATTGCAAAAATTTTGGCAATGCTCGTTGACTCTCTCACTGATGAGAGAATCCTTATTAAATCTTCATTAGAACTTTTCTCAAAGATGAAAATAATCAAATTGGACTTTTTTGTAAGTTTACCTCATTGGAAATTAAGTTCGTGAAATTCATTTGTTTAGGAGTCTACTGGGACGAAGAACGTGAACTTATTTTTGATTATTTTTATATAAAAAAAAAAAAGTTTACAGTCCTAATTAACTGCTGAACACTTTTATATTTTCACACTACATAATTAACTCATCATATACCTGTCTCCAATTAGGACGAAAAATTCAACAAATTTTATTTTATTTTATTTTATTTATCAAGATCTACAGAGTTTATCAAATTGGACATCGCCGATGAAAATTCTGTAAGTTTTTTATTTTAAAGAGTTTCTATTTAAACTTATTATTAACTTTGTGGTTAAAATCATAACATTGTTTATCCAGTTATGAAGATGAATAGAAAATATTTCCATACACAATGCGTATTTGATCCAGAGGATTGATAATGGGGATGAAATTTGGTAAAATTGGGGAGGGTAATGGGATGTCGTGTATTTTATTTTACTCCGTCTTATGTACTATAAAAAAAAAACCTAAATATTATTGAACCAATTGGAAACTAAAAGGGAAGTTCTTATGTGAGATCACGTAAGAAAATACGTAGTGACGCCATAGTAAAATAGCACTATATTATTGAACATATATTGAAGATTTTTATACTTTGAAATATTTGCAATGCAGAAAGGTCGCATGATATTTGAAATATAACTGAAATCTCAAACAGTTGGTCAAGTTCACAATGGGTATTAAAAATAATTAAATATTCTCTAACATTGTGATGTAAAACAATTATGTAGTTCTTGAGACTAACACGTTACTAAACTGCCATTTAATGCTAAATGCTAAATGCTTTAACTAACTAATATGGCCGCAGAGTCCGAAAATTTATATTCCAAAATAAAAAAAAATGTTCCGAACGTTGTTGAGAGAAAGGTGATGAAAAATAATGTTTAACATTAATTGATTACTAGAAGAAAAACGATTTTGGTATTGTTTTTCTGATAAACTAAACTACTACATGACTTGATAAATTAAAAAGTTAAAAAAAAAATATATTGAAAAATACAAATTAAAAATTAAAATTGACAAATAAAAATTAAGCTCATGGCTTCTTGGAAATTAAATTTTTTAATTTGGTAGAACGAGTTGTAGGTAAAAATAAAATATTTTTTTTCTTTGATAAATTAATNATGAAAAATAATGTTTAACATTAATTGATTACTAGAAGAAAAACGATTTTGGTATTGTTTTTCTGATAAACTAAATTACTAGATGACTTGATAAATTAAAAAGTTAAAAAAAATATATTGAAAAATACAAATTAAAAATTAAAATTGAGAAATAAAAATTAAGCTCATGGCTTCTTGGAAATTAAATTTTTTAATTTGGTAGAACGAGTTCTAGGTAAAAATAAAATATTTTTTTTCTTTGATAAATTAATATATACTCGCTCAAAACGTAAGTTTAGAATTATGGAAAAAGATGAAAATATTGTACATATTCGGTCAACATAATTCAAAATAGGGTATTTTGGCAATAATAAGAAGTAATTGTAAATTTAGCTAAGTAGTTTAAATATTGGGCAATATTTGATTTCTTAGCTAGTATTTTGGGTGTTTTGTAATTAGAGAAAAAATCAATACAAAATATTGTTATATGGTGGTTAGTATATTTTTTATTTAATGATAGTATTAAAGTATTATTTTAGCCCGCAGGGTTAAAATTTTATAGAAATTTCCGGAGTCTGTTTTGTTTAAATAGAAAATGGCTACAGTAAAATTCATAATTGATAATTCATAATTCATAATTCGATACCAAAAATAGTGATATGTAGGAGGGATCTTTAATATTATGAAAAGTGGTTACAATTAAGGTCCTTCGGAAATGATCAATAAGGAAATTATTAAGTCTAGATACAAAATTTTATGTTTTGTTTCTGAATTCTGGAGTTAGAATAAACTGGATATTACATAATATATATATATATATATTTTTTTTTTATGTAGAAATTTTTGGAGTCATCGATGTCTATAAGTCATCAACACCTGTAATTACTATAATTACTAGACAAAAGCTGGACAAAAGTTAGCGAGTGAAATGGAAAACCAATAGGAATGAAATGAAAATTTTAACGACATGTTAACAGAGCCATTTTAGACTATCATTCAGCAAGTCTTTGTGTGAACACTGAAATTAACGACGTTCAGAATTTGGACAATAGTGTGACCCCCTTTTTTTTTTCAGAAAAAAAAGAACCAAAGAAAATGGGATTATGAAATGAAGAGATCACTTCTCAGTCCAAGTTTTATGAAACTTCAAAGTAAACGGTAAGAACTTTATTTTCTTTCAAACTCTACCGACTGTAATATGTAAAATATAAATGTGTCCGTGCTTTGAAATATTATTGGTGAATTTGACGAAAAAAAAAGAGACAATTTTTGGAATAATACAGTTATATATTTTTATTATAAAAAAAGCAATCCTTCTGACAGTAACTTTTTACAAATCTTGAGTGATTTACAAGAAACCATTTAATGATTATATAAAAAAAATTTTAATAAGATTTGGTGATTTTGTCTTNCAGTTATATATTTTTATTATAAAAAAAGCAATCCTTCTGACAGTAACTTTTTACAAATCTTGAGTGATTTACAAGGAACCATTTAATGATTATATAAAAAAAATTTTAATAAGATTTGGTGATTTTGTCTTAAAAAATGTTGACTCTGACAGACAGACGGACATACATATTAATTTCAATAGATTGCTATACATTTACGCCGTTTATAAAAATTAGCATAAAAAATATACATTTTTGCTTCTGTATTTCTTATTTCATATATAATTGGGTTATTTTTCTTCGTCTTTGTATTTGTATGTCATAATTCTTATGTTGTGTAAGTTTTGGCTCTAGAACCCAGTTTATCGAGAGAGGTCAGTTCGATTTATTTATTTTTTGCCAACTTTTTGCAAAAAAAAAAAAAAAAAAATTTCCAATAATGATTTTTCATATTTTAATACTTATAGACTCATGCTCAGCTCACTACTCAAGACTTGAGTTGAGTGGACTAAGATTTATGAATTATTCATTTATTCTTTAGTAAATTTATTTGTTCTGGACATGACGGTGTGACATTGGATTAAGAAATTAATTAATAGTACCATCTCTATCCCATCTGCATTGTTAATTGACATCTGGGAAAATATTATATTATAATATAATGTAATAATAGTTAAAATGCATGACACATTCAACGATGATTAGTAGATTTAGATTGTGATTGTAACTGAAATCATAGAATGTTGTAATGGTTGAGAGCCTTATTTTATATGGTATATTTCAGCGTATGGTAAACTCTTGACATTTACTAGAAACCGCTTGGAATTAATTTCAATCTGTTGTAATCAACTGATTCTGCATAATGACTGAATTATTGTGAATTAGGTGGATGAATTAATTTTTTTTTTTTTTTTGAGAAGGCAATATTAGGCAGACAGACAGGACTTTAATTGACTCAAAGGAAAGTCAATGACATGAGAATAAGGTAAAGATCCTTGAAACTTTAGGGAAGGAAATTTAAAAACAGAAATTTATGACAATTTCATGGAATCAAATCAATAGTGAATTATTTAGTTTCTTATGGGTTCTATTCGGAATTATTCGAAAAAATTATTTTTTTTTACTCATGCCCATTGCTGGAGAAAGTAAGTTTGTCGAATGGATCCGGACTTTTGGTCCCCGCTGAAAAAAAAAAGTTTTTTTTTTTTTTTGACTTTGTAATCATATTTTGCAATAGATTATTAAAAATTGGATCGAAATATGAAATAAGTAATTAAAAAAGTTGAGATTTACATTTGAGATGAAAAAAAAATAGTATAATACGCCAACTTTAAATAATCTTTTAGGGTAATGTATACTATTTTTAGAAACCTTTTATCCTTCATATCAAATGAAAATTTTTTTTATTTTTTATTTTTTGAAACCATGAGTAAGTAGAACCTCGTGTATATACTATTCAACAAGTTCATTAATTGAGTAATAGAAGTTCACTAAACGCTATAATTTACTCTGTGTAACCTAAATTTGTTTTAGAAATGAAAGTGAAAGTTGTCGTTATAGTAGTCATTTAGCAATTAGGTTGGATTTCGTCCTTAGACGATTGAGTTGTAGAAATTAAACTGTTTTTTTTTTTTTTTTTTTTTTTTTTTTTTTTTTTNGATTGAGTTGTAGAAATTAAACTGTTTTTTTTTTTTTTTTTTTTATGTTTTTGAGAAAACGCGTGGAGAAATGGAGAAGGGTGGTTTTGTTCTCTATTAATAATCTTGTTGATGAGGAGAATGAAAGTGGAGAAAGTTCAATTTCTTGGAGTTTTCTTATGTACTTAATTCAGTGGCCTCGTTTATAAGAATCAAACTGTGCCACGCTCCTCCGTAGGAGACATGTTGTCTCTTTTCTAATTTTCTCTATCACTCATTCAATACACGTTTTCACCACTCAAAATCTTATACAGAACGGTAGAATTTCTTAGGATCATGGTTTCTCCAAAAAAAAAAACTGGTGAAAATTTGGTCTAAAAAGAGGGAAATTGAAAAAATTAGGGGGTAAAGTGAAGATTACAAAGAATCAGGATCAGAAATCATGAAATAATATATATTTTTTTAATTTGTTAACNATCAGAAATCATGAAATAATATATATTTTTTTAATTTGTTAACTTCACTCTTGGCCCTATGAGTTATTTAGTTAACTTCTGATAGGTAGGGAAAAAACGGAGAAATGGTATACATAAAAAATTTGAACAGTTTGTACTACGTTGTCTTATTGAATTTAAAGGATTTTCTGATGATTTTGGGTTAATAAATATATTTGTAAAGCTAATAGATATATTTAATTTTTGAATCCTTAACAGATTCGTCCAGGTTCTAGGATTTTTCAAATCTACCTCTACTTCAAGATTTCATGGATTTTTTTATATGCTATTTACACTACTTTTGACTTTGTCTCTACTACCTGAGGGAAATTGTAATGGGGATGGAAAAAAAGAGAAAGCCGAAATGGGAAATCAATTTCTCCCTTATACTTACCAAACAGGTAAGAAAAAAGTAAAGAATTATGGTACCAATCATATAATTTTTTTTTTTTTTTTTTTTTTTTAATTGTAGAAACTGGATTTATTAACATTCTCGGTGGAACACGGCGAAAAAGTGATAATTCTGTGGGAAATTTGAATTCAGGAGATGAATCTCCTGCGAATGGTTTCATGTCAGATGATATAGGTTCTCGTGGAAATAATTTCCCACCTATTTGGTCAGATGAAGAACATTTTTGTAGTTGTTGGAATTCAACAGACGGCGGAAAAGTTCGAGAGGTTGAATGCAAGTGTAATGGTACAATGAGTCGACTTATTCCTACACTTCCTACAGATGTACACAGAATGTAAGAACTTCTTTTATTTTGACCAATTACAGAAGATTTTATTTTTAGCACCGCCTATTGGAGATGTGCTCTAACTAATCTTTCTAATTTCATTGGTCGATAAATTAATTACATTCTTCAGACAAGGAATTACTACTCTTGATTCCTATTTTTGGAACAAATCTTTCACTAAAAGGATGTAGGGAAAAGTTGGAAAAATGACTTTGCAAAAATGACTTTGCAAAAAAAAAAAAAAAATTTATTTATTTATTTATTTATTTATTTTTTTTGCTTCAGAACCATCTTTTGAGACTCTTATTCTGCAAATACATGTTTGAAATGGTGTTTTAAATTAAATTTTTATTTATTCAACACCATACCATGTATTTTGCTTTTTAAAAGTGTATTTTCAACAATAACAATTTTTTTTTACCGCGGACAGTGGGACTATGGGGGTTTATATGATTTTTGGGTATGTCCGTCTGTCTTGCTAGGAGTTGTGGTAAAATTTTATATTTATATTTAAATTTAATTTTTTATAAATTTTCTGTGGTGTTTGATACTTTTTTTTTTTTTTTTTTTTTTTTTTAAACAAAAATATAATTTGAGTAAATATTTTTCAACAAGTTAACTAAAAGCGAGTATTTTTTTTCTATTTTTTTTTTCTTTTTTTGTAAGTAATTTTTTTAGAGTATACAGAACATAAAAGGTCCCCAGAGGGACATAGTAGATGTATGAAATGTTCCAAAATATTGTGAAAGAGGTATAAATAAATTTTTTTTTTTTTTTTTTTACTTCTTACAAACCCAATTGGTACTTGAAGAGAACAAGTTAATTGGAAAGGTAGAAAAAGTGAAAGTGCTAATCAAGTTATCATGTTTGGAGTGAAAAGAATTTTCCTATATGCCTCAGTGGATGAAACCTTCACTCATCCAATTTTATCATTTGAAAAGATGAGAAAGAAGATNAACTCTTATCCATTTTTTTTTTTTTTTTTTTTTTTTTTTGATAAGGTTTATTGTGGACTCAATTCAATTCTTTTCGTTTTTTTGTCAAATTTTTTTATCTTTTATACTTCTACTTTTATATAACAAATCATCAAAAGGACCCACAAATAGATACGGCGTACTTTCCCTTTATTTCATTTGAGAATAGTAAAGAAGGAACTTTGATTCTATATTGGTCCAAAATAATATTAAATTTCAAATAGAAAGTCCTAAATTTCAAGCTACTTATGGATTAATGAAATCATCTTTCAATGAAATTCCTACATTTAAATGTCTATTATGTAAAAACTTAATAAACTTCAATATTGAAATTTGAAATATGAAATATATGAAAATTTGAATCAGTTTCAATCTTTTATAAATTGTCTCTTTTACTATGGTTGAATAAACCCCTCCGGCTATACTGTTCCGCGGTTAATAAATGGTAAATTCATATGTATTTATGGATAAAGGGAGACAATGAAAGTGAAAATTAATTTGAATTTTAATCTCTTTAATGTTTTAAAATTTAAATTGTACTTATATATTGCACTAGGAAGATTCACATGGTTATTATGTACAAAATTTTATGTTCTATTAATAATATCATNTTTTTTTTTTTTTTTTTTTTGTAGAGTTATCAAAGATGGTCCAAACTTTACGTATCTCAAAAATGAAGATTTGAAACCGTACAGTGAATTTCTTCGAGAAATGTAAGTTGAATACTTTTATTTTATTTTATGTTTGATAATATGACTTCTATGTATTATATTTCATCTTTTTTAGTTTGTCAAAAAGTAAAAAATTTGGAAATGTATTTACTAGTAAAGTTTTGGTGGTAAATCTGAAGAATAGATAAAATTAAAGTTTTTACGCCTTAGGTTCTTTATCATTTATATTCACTTCGTCAAGTTTTCCAATATGACATCGAATTGAAAATTGAAACCAAGAAACAGGAGCCTTTTAATAATTTTCAGTCGTGTATGAAAAGAAAGAGTTTGAAATATACGATTTATACCAAACCATAACCCAGTGCAAAAAAAAAAAAATTTTTTTTTAATTTGCGTAAAATTACAGTAGAAGTTGCCTATTAGGGATTTTTTGAAAATTTGAAAAATTAAAAATTTTGTTTTTCGGGTCCTATTATAGCCAAACTATTATAAATTTTGTAGTGAAAAGTTTAAAAACATGGATTATAAATGATTGTCAAGTTTTGATATCATATTTTTTTTAAAGCTTGTTTACTATTTTTTTCCCNAATTTTGTTTTTCGGGTCCTATTATAGCCAAACTATTATAAATTTTGTAGTGAAAAGTTTAAAAACATGGATTATCATGATATCAAGTTTATTGTCAAGTTTTGATATCATATTTTTTTAAAGCTTGTTTACTATTTTTTTCTCCCCATAGATCACTAACAGACTTGTCGCATTTCAATGGAATTAAGGACGGAACTTTCTCCGAGATGCTTAACCTCGATACAATGTAAGAACTTTTTGTTTATTTTTCTTATTTAAGAAAAAACCCTATCAAAATTTTTTAGTTTTAAACTTTTTCAATAAAGTTGTATAGGATTTTCATTCCTCTTTGCTCTATTTTCTTTTGGATGAATGATAATTTTTTACACATAAATTAACATCATGGTATACGAGAATTCATAGATTTTACACAGCCTACTACTACTGTTGAAAATGACAAGAGGTTCATTAATCGTATAACTCAATTTTTAGTTAATTGAATTCTGTTGATAGATACATTATGGAAATGCCAGCTCTCATGAATCTCTCTGCCAATGTTTTCAATGTATTTCTACCCAAGCTCAAAACCATGTAAGCACTTTTCTAATTAATTGACACTCTCAGACTTTTGACATACTTAACTTACAAACAACTTTAGGAAATATAAACAAACCAATGAAACTTACAAAAACATTTGATTTCTAGATTAAAACAGCNTTACAAACAACTTTAGGAAATATAAACAAACCAATGAAACTTACAAAAACATTTGATTTCTAGATTAAAACAGCAAAATTTAGGTTGAATTTCTAAATTATAGTATTAAATGTAAAAATAAAAATACAGGGTGATTAATCTTTTTTTTTAGATCTTATAGTCTGATTGTAAGGTTAATGTACCAGTCGGTTTCAAAAGTTAAATTTTCGGCATTAAACGTGAATTAAAAAAAAATCTATGGACCGATTGATCTGGGGCTCCGAATCTTCTTAAATTAAGTAATCAGGAATGTATTGGAAAAGATTTTATGGTAATTGGTTTAATAGTTCTTGAGTTATTAAGGATAACGTGTCCGAAAATGGAAAAAAATGGCAACTTATTCTAACAATGACCAGTGGTGTAAAAAATGAAATGGGGAAAAATAGGGAAAGATGGCAACATCCTATACCTGTGGTTTCAAAAGTGAAATACAATGTTGCCAAATTATTTTTCAAGCAAAGGTGGGGGAATTTGAAACATTGAAAGAGATAAACATTGTGGGTTGATATTGCAACAATGCAATTTCAAAAGGTCACCCACAGGGAGACTTATCAATATCATTGCATCATTTCAAAAGTTACATTTCCGGTCAGCGAAAGTCCGTTGCCGACTGGAACATTCCGGGTTAATTTTTGATGTAGAGTTTTTTGTACAAANTTACAAACAACTTTAGGAAATATAAACAAACCAATGAAACTTACAAAAACATTTGATTTCTAGATTAAAACAGCTAAATTTAGGTTGAATTTCTAAATTATAGTATAAATATAAAAATAAAAATACAGGGTGATTAATCTTTTTTTTAGATCTTATAGTCTGATTTTAAGGTTAATTTTTGATGTAGAGTTTTTTGTACAAAAACAATACAACTAAGAAATCTCTGAAACAAGTCAAGTGATAAGGGAATGATTTTTTGAAAATTTTGGTTTCAAACCTTTTTTTTTAATCTGATTACCAACACATCGACATATACGTCAATGGGAGGAGCTACGGTGAAAGTATACATAGAAAGTGGGTGGAGAAAAAAAAAATTTTTTTTGGCAACCCTGTAAATATTGTAACTTCCTTTTAACCTAGTTGTTGAAATTAATTATACAAGTAGAAATTAATTTTTGTTTTTTTTTTGTTATTTATTTTAGTCGGATTTCTCATTCGTCATTGAGTGTGGTACCTGATTTGAGTGGTTTGAAAACATTGCAACATCTCGAACTTGTGTAAGTTAATCTGGTTGTAAATATATAAAATCAAAAAGCATATATACTTTCTCTCTACTTTTTCGGTTATTGTTGTCTCTTCAGATTATGATAATCTGTAGGTTGAAGGACGTGCGGCTTTCGTCAAAGTCTCACTTTCCCTCATTATGCATCAACCTAAGTCATATAGTTGGAGAAAGTATGGAAAATGTAATGGCTTGAGGCTCATTGAAGTTTGTTACTAATCTAGGAGTTGTAATTATGGCCTATCCTTTTCATCATGTTTATACTCAAGAGCCAGTGGGTTTTGTTTGTTACTATTCTTAAAATATTATCCTCTAAAGTATCACTTTTCTTTTCATCATCCTCTAATATTGCCAACACACACGAAAAAGACATTTATAACAATGACATTTTCTCATATAATGTGTTTACTGTTTAGTTGCAAAAGCGTCTTTTTTCCCCTCATGATTTTTATTTTTTATTTTTATTTTTATAATTATGACGCTGAGAGTATCAATTTTCTTTTTAGCACCTGACTGAATTTTTTTTTTTTTTTTTTTAAATTACTAACAGGGAATTTTGAATTAGGAAATGACGTTGGTGGAATATAAAAATAATTTTGAAAAGGAAATGACACTAAATCTACCTAATGAGGAGAATGTATGTATACAAAATATAAGGAGGGAAATCTTGTAAAAATCCCTTGTTTTTACTTTTAGTTNTAATGAGGAGAATGTATGTATACAAAATATAAGGAGGGAAATCTTGTAAAAATCCCTTGTTTTTACTTTTAGTTAAGGATTGAAAAAAAATTGTTTATGTAAGAAAAGTTGAAGAAATCAGCAAAAAAAGAGTATATTTTTAACGAGAAGTCTTTTTTAAGAAATTAGGATTAAAAGTTTGAAAGAAAAAGAAATAAGAGCATCTGGANTATTTTTAACGAGAAGTCTTTTTTAAGAAATTAGGATTAAAAGTTTGAAAGAAAAAGAAATAAGAGCATCTGGAAATTGTTTATTGAGTTTTGAGTCAGTTTTCACTTCATATGGGTATCAGATTTTAATGGAGGGTTCACATCCGTCTTGAATTTGGGGTAATTTAAGAGAACATATGAAAAGTAAAAACAGATTCTTTGAAATAGAGTANTCACATCCGTCTTGAATTTGGGGTAATTTAAGAGAACATATGAAAAGTAAAAACAGATTCTTTGAAATAGAGTATTTTGTGCCAATTTGAGAGAAAGAAATGAAAATGCGCGTCATTTAGATTTATTTTTGGTTTGGTTTATTANAGTATTTTGTGCCAATTTGAGAGAAAGAAATGAAAATGCGCGTCATTTAGATTTATTTTTGGTTTGGTTTATTACATGATTTAATAAAAATATATTATTGTTTTAAAAAATTAATTTTAATTTTTTTTATATTTTTATATTTTTATAATAGGGATTTTGAAAATAATAAAATTGACCATCTCGAACCTGACTGGGTGAAAAACGTCCAAATCAATTCACTGTAAGTTTATATCAATTTAGTTATATATATTTTGTATATGAGAAACTAGAAATTTTTTTTCAGTTTCATTGACCTGCCTTGACTTGACTGTTTTGAGTGTTACCTTAACTTTCTAAAATTCTATGTAATAAAAAGTGAAATTTCAGTCCTGATAAGAGGAATGAGAGAGTTACGTGGGACATAAACTTTGTAATAAACCTATTCCAATTTATTGGAATTTTGGAAAGTACCGAATTCGGGTTTTAGGTAAAGGACCTACCACACAGGAGAAAAAAATTGGAAAATAAAACATACAATTTTTACATTAAAACATGAGAAATGATTCAAATTTGATTTATAATGGAAAAGGAGATTTTATTCCAAATTTATGAAATTTATTTAAACAATTTTTTGCCAAATTTGATACAATTGTGTGAATTTAGAAAAAAAGGAAGTATAATCCGAGCTTAACAAAAAAAAAATNTTCCAATTTATTGGAATTTTGGAAAGTACCGAATTCGGGTTTTAGGTAAAGGACCTACCACACAGGAGAAAAAAAATTGGAAAATAAAACATCCAATTTTTACATTAAAACATGAGAAATGATTCAAATTTGATTTATAATGGAAAAGGAGATTTTATTCCAAATTTATGAAATTTATTTAAACAGTTTTTTGCCAAATTTGATACAATTGTGTGAATTTAGAAAAAAAGGAAGTATAATCCGAGCTTAACAAAAAAAAAAATTTTTTTTTAACTAATAATGGAAATAATTTTTAGGACATTGAGCTACAACAAATTGAAGGAAATTGGACCAAATGCTTTTAGCGGATCAACAATTTCCAGATTGTAAGTAAATTACATAGAGTTTATAAAATTGAAATTTTTATAAAAAATTTTCAAAAAAAAAAAATCTAATTTTTTAAAGTAAAAATTTTCTATTTGCTCTAACTTTTTAGGAAATTGAAAGGAAATCGTGATTTGGTTCTAATTCATCCTGAAGCTTTTTCTGGAATACAACACCTTTCAGAGTTGTAAGTTAACTTTCACTTTTCTCCTCAAACTTACAAAAAAGATTGGGTGAAGTTTTTTTTTTTTTTTTTTTCTCACTTTCAACGACACTCTTGGTCACTTTTTGTACAACATTTATCAGATGGAAAGTTTCTCTTGTAAGAAAAAATACATCATTTTGTCTTTTTATGTTCCCAAAAGACAAAATCCCTACTACTGTTAGTACTAAAACTAAAGAACTAAACTCTGTTTTGTTTTGTTTTTATAAGAAAGGAACCTCATTTCAATTGAATTTTTTCTGTTTCTTAGATACCGAGTACAAATAATATATAGTTTCTTGTTTTCTTTCTTGTATACTACGGAAATATGCAAAAAAAAATCAAATTTTAATCAACTTGTTAAGTCTTACGGATGTACTCATAAAAAAAATTTTAAGATTTATTTAGACATTTCTTTTATTTTAGCTTTTCGGTAGATTTTATGGTCTTTTCGGTCTTTCTAAAAAGACTGGGAAATATAAGAATGTAAACGGAAGAGGATTGAAAAAAAATTTATTTTTTTTTTGTTTAATTTGTAAAGTGAAGTTTGAGAAATACCGTATACTATCGTGTATGAGGTGTTCGTTTTTATATTTTGTTAATTTTTTTTTCTTTTTCTAAAAAGTTAGAATGTTTTATAAAAATATTTGTCCAACCGGGTAAACCATAATGACAAAAAAAAAATGACATGTGGAACGATGAAATTGAGTCATCCGTGTAGGAAATATGAGGACCAGAGATGACAAAATGGATACTAGCACTAAGCATGATGAATTTCTCTACCTGAAAATATATCAGGAGAAAATGGAGTAGATTAATTTAATAGGAAATAATATTTATTAGAAGATCTCTTCCACTCCGATTACACTTCAAGTTTAGTTTGTATGCTACCAAAATAATAGTTGATAAAATTCCATGTCCCAGATGATCAAGATCTTAGAAAAAAAGAAAAGTTTAGGAGAAAGTTAGAGACTTAATCTTTTCATTCTTTCTACACTTAATCCAATTTTTGGAGTTTTTGCTTTCTTTTTTTTTTGTTCTTTATTTTCACTTCCAAAGACTTTCTCTCTCTTGGTAGAAACGGAGTCTTATGGAGCTAGTTTAGTAAAACTATAAATTATATAAATACACAAAACTAAAATTCTACCACAGGATATCAACTTTACAGTACAGTACAACTTTACAGTATGTCTAGTATAGTGTAACCTACAAATAGCAAAGGCTATGGGAAGATATTTTTGGCCCATGCCCTTTGCTAGGGAAAGCAGTGCCTTTGTAATTGATGGTCAACAACATTTTGACTAGATTTTTTTTCGGGGAAAGTATTAGCATAGTTTCAAAAAGACCATCCAAAAGTAGTGGAAGACAGTAAAAAAAAAATCAAGACTCTACGATGACTAAAAGAAAAGTTATGATTTTTTGAAAATTGAAATTATTGGATCTTNAAAAAAAAAATCAAGACTCTACGATGACTAAAAGAAAAGTTATGATTTTTTGAAAATTGAAATTATTGGATCTTATTTTGAGACAATGTACTAAGAAATGGGTGTTTCAAAAGAAGAATTTCTAAAAATTTCAATTTTCAAAAAATCATAACTTTTGATAGATTGATAGTAGTGTCTTGATTTTTTTAACTTCGTATCTCAGTTTTGAATTGTCTTTCTAAAACTGTGTAGTGTTTCTCCAGAAAAAAATTAAATTAACAACTTTCTCTACAAAAAAAAACAACCTAATCTCTTTTTTCTAGCAAAGGGCATGGGTCAAAAATATCTTCCCATAGCCTTTGCTATTTGTAGGTACATTGTACATTGTACAATTTAATCAGGATTTTAGGGTAAAATATTAAAAAATTTTTTTNTTGCTATTTGTAGGTACATTGTACATTGTACAATTTAATCAGGATTTTAGGGTAAAATATTAAAAAATTTTTTTCAAATTAGACTAACAAGCCTCGATATACTAGAGTAAGAAGTAGATTGAAGTTGGAGAAAGGAAATATAAAAATATTTTACTCACTCTGTACTTTAGTTTTTGAAAACGATGATGGGTTGAGGTTGTTGATCTATTTATAAGAGAGAATAGAGAAAGTAGATGATGAATAGGGGTTTCTTACAGAAAGCCTGTAATTCATTAGTTAATATTTGTCTCTTGGTTGGAGAAATTTGGTGAAATAGGCCATGAATGATATGTTTTCTCTTTTTGATCTCTAGAGATTTGTCGGAAACTGGAATAACACATTTACCAATCCAAGGACTCCAGTATATTGACAAACTACGCTTGGAAAATGTATTTTCACTAAGAGTCATACCATCCATTTATAATTTTGACGTAAGTAAAGTATACATTTTTTATTCAATCACTCTAATTTTATTTTCTGAATGAAAAAGTGATAATTCAATTAATCTAATGTATTTATTGTGGTGGGTGAAGTATGTAGATGGCAGGAGAAAGAGTATGATTACTATTGAAACTAAAAAAAATTAAATAATTTTCTAGTCTGAAATTTGAAAATTTTATAAATTTATAAATTTATAAATTTATGAACTTTGTGGCGGGGCTGACCNTTAGATACCGAGTACAAATAATATATAGTTTCTTGTTTTCTTTCTTGTATACTACGGAAATATGCAAAAAAAAAAAAATCAAATTTTAATCAACTTGTTAAGTCTTACGGATGTACTCATAAAAAAAATTTTAAGATTTATTNCAAAAAAAAATCAAATTTTAATCAACTTGTTAAGTCTTACGGATGTACTCATAAAAAAAATTTTAAGATTTATTTAGACATTTCTTTTATTTTAGCTTTTCGGTAGATTTTATGGTCTTTTCGGTCTTTCTAAAAAGACTGGGAAATATAAGAATGTAAACGGAAGAGGATTGAAAAAAAATTTATTTTTTTTTGTTTAATTTGTAAAGTGAAGTTTGAGAAATACCGTATACTATCGTGTATGAGGTGTTCGTTTTTATATTTTGTTAATTTTTTTGTCTTTTTCTAAAAAGTTACAATATTTTATAAAAATATTTGTCCAACCGGGTAAACCATAATGACAAAAAAAAAATGACATGTGGAACGATGAAATTGAGTCATCCGTGTAGGAAATATGAGGACCAGAGATGACAAAATGGATACTAGCACTAAGCATGATGAATTTCTCTACCTGAAAATATATCAGGAGAAAATGGAGTAGATTAATTTAATAGGAAATAATATTTATTAGAAGATCTCTTCCACTCCGATTACACTTCAAGTTTAGTTTGTATGCTACCAAAATAATAGTTGATAAAATTCCATGTCCCAGATGATCAAGATCTTAGAAAAAAAAGAAAAGTTTAGGAGAAAGTTAGAGCCTTAATCTTTTCATTCTTTCTACACTTAATCCAATTTTTGGAGTTTTTGCTTTCTTTTTTTTTTGTTCTTTATTTTCACTTCCAAAGACTTTCTCTCTCTTGGTAGAAACGGAGTCTTATGGAGCTAGTTTAGTAAAACTATAAATTATATAAATACACAAAACTAAAATTCTACCACAGGATATCAACTTTACAGTACAGTACAACTTTACAGTATGTCTAGTATAGTGTAACCTACAAATAGCAAAGGCTATGGGAAGATATTTTTGGCCCATGCCCTTTGCTAGGGAAAGCAGTGCCTTTGTAATTGATGGTCAACAACATTTTGACTAGATTTTTTTTTCGGGGAAAGTATTAGCATAGTTTCAAAAAGACCATCCAAAAGTAGTGGAAGACAGTAAAAAAAAAATCAAGACTCTACGATGACTAAAAGAAAAGTTATGATTTTTTGAAAATTGAAATTATTGGATCTTATTTTGAGACAATGTACTAAGAAATGGGTGTTTCAAAAGAAGAATTTCTAAAAATTTCAATTTTCAAAAAATCATAACTTTTGATAGATTGATAGTAGTGTCTTGATTTTTTTAACTTCGTATCTCAGTTTTGAATTGTCTTTCTAAAACTGTGTAGTGTTTCTCCAGAAAAAAATTAAATTAACAACTTTCTCTACAAAAAAAAACAACCTAATCTCTTTTTTCTAGCAAAGGGCATGGGTCAAAAATATCTTCCCATAGCCTTTGCTATTTGTAGGTACATTGTACATTGTACAATTTAATCAGGATTTTAGGGTAAAATATTAAAAAATTTTTTTTCAAATTAGACTAACAAGCCTCGACATACTAGAGTAAGAAGTAGATTGAAGTTGGAGAAAGGAAATATAAAAATATTTTACTCACTCTGTACTTTAGTTGAAAACGATGATGGGTTGAGGTTGTTGATCTATTTATAAGAGAGAATAGAGAAAGTAGATGATGAATAGGGGTTTCTTACAGAAAGCCTGTAATTCATTAGTTAATATTTGTCTCTTGGTTGGAGAAATTTGGTGAAATAGGCCATGAATGATATGTTTTCTCTTTTTGATCTCTAGAGATTTGTCGGAAACTGGAATAACACATTTACCAATCCAAGGACTCCAGTATATTGACAAACTACGCTTGGAAAATGTATTTTCACTAAGAGTCATACCATCCATTTATAATTTTGACGTAAGTAAAGTATACATTTTTTATTCAATCACTCTAATTTTATTTTCTGATTGAAAAATTGATAATTCAATTAATCTATAATGTATTTATTGTGGTGGGTGAAGTATGTAGATGGCAGGGGAAAGAGTATGATTAGTATTGAAACTAAAAAAAAAATTAAATAATTTTCTAGTCTGAAATTTGAAAATTTTATAAATTTATGAACTTTGTGGCGGGGCTGACCC
>NIPM01000089.1:0-63894 GCA_002738285.1 Holacanthella duospinosa | reverse complement strand
TTCCTCAGTGGTATTACTAGGGAAATTAGGAAACCCGTTTTCCACAATACAAAATCCCGCTTAATCCAAAAAAAATACTACTAATATGAAATTCGCGCGATTAGTAATAGTAAATTCTCAATTTACGTCAGTCCCTTTTTTTCCGCTGCACCCGTTAGTAGTTAATGAAAAATTTCAGCCAAAGTCAGAAAAGTGAGACTGTCGAAATAGTCCTATTTTTAGATCAAAGCTTTTTCAATATCTTTTACTGATCATTTACATTCCTTTTGGCTTCACGTTCAAGTAGAATTATTGTATCCTGCGATTTGATTTTCAATATTCTAACTAACTAACTGCTGTTGACATTACCGTAAACCTTGAATTTATCCATAAGCGTCTTTTTTTTCTTTTTGTTGTTAATTTTGCCGTGGAAAAGGCATGGAATTTGTACGAGACGAGCGGCAAGATATAAAACAGGTCAAACAGGTTCAACAAACAATACGATGCATACAATGCAAACAATTTTGCGACTTGGTTCCGTCGCCGAAACAAAAGTGACCAATGGAGGTCATGGAAGAATCTCAGTAGGGAGTATGGGAGGTCATTCATTGAACTCAGGGATTTCTTCAGGCTCAGCTACAACAAATTTGAGTAACCTTCCTAGACCATTGAGTCAGCACAGTTTTAATGGTGGGACACAAGAAAGTTCGTACAACAACAGTTCAAATCCATCAATGATCAATCAGAATAGTCGTACACAGAAACCATCTGTATGTTCAATCAAGTCAATCCCAGAGAAAGAATTTGAAGAGGATGATGATTTTAGTGTTGAAACNAAACCATCTGTATGTTCAATCAAGTCAATCCCAGAGAAAGAATTTGAAGAGGATGATGATTTTAGTGTTGAAACCAGTTTTATTGGAAACACTAAAAATACACCAAAAATAATAGGAAATAAGAAGCATGTCCGAATTAGTACAGGGTCCAGTCCTGAAGAGGAAGAAAATGTATTTTCAAAATTATCGGGTGAAAATGNAAACCATCTGTATGTTCAATCAAGTCAATCCCAGAGAAAGAATTTGAAGAGGATGATGATTTTAGTGTTGAAACGAGTTTTATTGGAAACACTAAAAATACACCAAAAATAATAGGAAATAAGAAACATGTCCGAATTAGTACAGGGTCCAGTCCTGAAGAGGAAGAAAATGTATTTTCAAAATTATCGGGTGAAAATGNACATGTCCGAATTAGTACAGGGTCCAGTCCTGAAGAGGAAGAAAATGTATTTTCAAAATTATCGGGTGAAAATGTTGTGCGGCAAGTGATAACTGCAGAACTGTCAAACGATCTAGACCAAGATGTGACGGAGTCTACTCCATTTTGTCCGTAAGCTTTTTAAATTCCATGATGGATTATTATGTTAAAGTTGAGTGCAAATGTTGACTAGCCAAATCGATACTGAAGAAATACTTTGAACTTTTTGGAGAGTAATGTGATGAAATTTAAAACCGTTGTTGATTCCAGACTTTTCACTCAATCCTAAATTTAGTAGTTTGATTTGATTTATATGTAAAATTATCTGTAAAACTTATTGTTTTATCAGTTTTTAAGATATTGTCTGTGTATCGTTTTGGCTAGTCTTTACTAAACATTGCCTAAATGCTTCTTTAGCAAGATTTATACCAACCACCCAGACCTCCTACCCTCCCATCCCTCCCGTATTCATTTCAAAGTATGTAATATTTGCATGTTTAAGAAATATTTTAAATTTGTCACAACTTGCAGTGTTTAGTTTAGCAATATTTAAATTAGTATTTTAAGTGAATTTTAAGCAAAATAAAATCATAAACATATATTATCTTTATAAGGGAAACTGAATCATAATTTCAATAACTGAAAATACTATTGTTAAACTTTAAAAGTATGAAAGAATTGTCNATAAGGGAAACTGAATCATAATTTCAATAACTGAAAATACTATTGTTAAACTTTAAAAGTATGAAAGAATTGTCGTAAACACTCCACGTTTTACGTGACAACTTTTTTATTTCACGACCTGCGACTTCCTGGTTGGTTGCGTTGAATTCAGCACTAAATTGCCGTTCTAAAATGTAATTCCCGTTTGTCGAAATGTAGTTGTTTAGTATACAGATGAGTTAAGATGAATAATATGTAACAAANATAAGGGAAACTGAATCATAATTTCAATAACTGAAAATACTATTGTTAAACTTTAAAAGTATGAAAGAATTGTCATAAACACTCCACGTTTTACGTGACAACTTTTTTATTTCAAGACCTGCGACTTCCTGGTTGGTTGCGTTGAATTCAGCACTAAATTGCCGTTCTGAAATGTAATTCCCGTTTGTCGAAATGTAGTTGTTTAGTATACAGATGAGTTAAGATGAATAATATGTAACAAATGTGGGACACTCCATGTTTTACGTCACAACTTTTTTATTTGACGACCTGCGACCGTATGGTTGATTGCGTTGGATTCATCCCACGCATCTCTACTAAGATCTCTACCGAAGTCTAATAATTCAAAACAAAGTAACATGATTTCCGACATGTAGTTCAAAATTCAGTAGTTACGGATATGGATTTCTTTAGTAAAAATTTAAACTAAAAGACTATGTATAATTTGTCTCGACATTGCGACCATAGTTACAAGTATTCGATCTTCGATGATCAGATCGAGATCGACGTCCACTTATCAGTCGATCAAGGTCGGTATACGTATATCTTTTAACCAATATAAAGTATAGTCTGTAATTTTTGAATTTGAGCTNGATCAAGATCAAGGTCGGTATACGTATATCTTTTAACCAATATAAAGTATAGTCTGTAATTTTTGAATTTGAGCTTGTAATGATGCTCATCCTTCTAGTTATTTATTGTCTTATTGCGCTTAAGACGAAAAAGGTGTGGTGAATGGAATCAGCCNGGTCGGTATACGTATATCTTTTAACCAATATAAAGTATAGTCTGTAATTTTTGAATTTGAGCTTGTAGTGATGCTCATCCTTCTAGTTATTTATTGTCTTATTGCGCTTAAGACGAAAAAGGTGTGGTGAATGGAATCAGCCGTTTCTAAGCTCGACCCATAAAATACTTAAATCTTACCAGATATTTCAAAGATATTTACTAGAAAGTAGAAGTTCTTCGGCTAATTTGTAGTCGTAACTCGATGGAGGAATTAATTGCAATACTTGTTGTGTCAATTCACCAATAGATTCTTTTGAGAATCTTAACGAACCCAGATTGCTATAATCCTGTGTAATAGAAAATCACATAGAATTCCACTTTAGGTAAGTTTGTAATTTTGTGTAAACTGATACTCACAAGTGAATCTAGCCATTTTGATAGATTCGTACTGATAGATGAGACAATTTCCATGACATTTTCTCTCTTCACATTAATAATATAACTCACACGCATCCCAGCGACCAAAAGCAAACGAGCACCTAAAACATCTCGACCATCCACGGCACCAATGGCCTAAAAAAACAACAATAAACATTAACTTTCATATGAGATGAAGCGAAAAAAAAACGAAACTATGACCTGACCACTGACCTCCAATCCTAAGTAATCGAGACCACTCTGATACAATTCGAAAGCATAAGATATTCTCAATCCGTCTAATTCAAGACCCCAAATTCTTCCCATTTCTAGACACTTGTTCACCCATTCTTCTGATTCCTTTACTCCCTCTTCTGAAGGAATGATCTACAAGAGAAAAAAAAATTATACAAACTCACTCCTCAAATTTCTAAAAACAAAAAAAAAAAAAAAAAAATTTTTTTTGTTCTTTACTCACAGGTTGGAAATCAATTGATTTTTTGGAAGAATTTGGACCAAGTGGATTCGGTTCTTCTGGTATTGCACGAATAGCACTAGTGACAACAAGGCAGAGAAATTCCTCACGTAATGTTTTTAGTGACAAATCTACCTCAACATTAGAAAACGGAGCTAGGTTGTGCATGTTTTGAAAAAATAAGTTACGTGACTGTCAAAAAAAAAACATGAATTATGTAAACCAATGGAATTATTATATATAGAGTATAGACAAAGTGAAATAAAGCTAACCTTCGTATCGAATAGATTCGTAGGTTTCATCGTTCCTTTGAGTCGAAAAGTATAGAAAAATTGANACATGAATTATGTAAACCAATGGAATTATTATATATTAAAGCTAACCTTCGTATCGAATAGATTCGTAGGTTTCATCGTTCCTTTGAGTCGAAAAGTATAGAAAAATTGANTAAAGCTAACCTTCGTATCGAATAGATTCGTAGGTTTCATCGTTCCTTTGAGTCGAAAAGTATAGAAAAATTGAGCACAAAGTGCTAGTTGGTAATGAAGTAAAATCATTTCAAAATTTGGTAATGGTTGGACTAGAGCTAAATCCGTGAGAGATGCATTACTATTCACATCACTTGACCAATGGTTTTTTAGTGTTGAATTCCTTGGTAAGCTCTTCCCTTCACAAACTATATTGGTTTCCAAGAATAAATCTAAAAACTGGACAATATGAGCCAGAAATTTTTGTTGTTTTTTCTGACTACTGAATCCACTCAGTTTGTCTGCAAGTTTCTCACGTGCTGTTTTTGATATAGCAGTGACTGTAGAAAATTTTTTACAAAGGAAGATATTCCACATCATCGAGATCATTCCTATACAACAAAGTTTAGAAAATTTATTATTTTCCAAATATTTATACTTATTTTACTTTATAATGTAAGGACTTACCTTGGCGAATATAATGAGATGGAATGGCGCTTGCGCATTTAACCGCTGCTCCCAAATATTCAACATTATTAGTTTCATTTTTCCATTCTAGGCAATATTCCCAACAGTAATTAGAGAGAATGATACTCGATGACAAACTCACAGAGAAATTCTCCCGAAGACTTCGTAACAAATCTATGGGAGTGAAAAGAAGGTATTAAAAGCACTTAACGTAACAAACTGCGCAACTTTTCCACCTCTGCGCACCCTCATAGATGGTCAATTTTGAACTTAAAACGAATTTTAGTGCAACCGGTTAACATTAAAGTTACATAGGGTTCAAAAATATCCACCTATTAAAGTGCGCCGTTTAGTAACAATACCTGTGAAAAAAAAAAGAAACCAAAATTTGAAAATATTGCAAACTAACAACATTTTTTTTTTACCTAAAACGTAGTTTATGTTTTTGTTTGCTTCCAGTGCTTCTACTGCTATGTCTGTCTCTTGTTCGTGAAGATGAGGTTGAGACTGAGATGAATTTCCCGTGACCGTCATTTTTTCATCAGAGCTAGCACTTTTCGCTTCATCTTCCTTCGAGTCTGTGATCAAATTTGGTTCAATTCCGATCGTAGTTAGCCAACGTCCAACCAATTCTGCTATGCATCCTATAATAGGTAAAATTTGTTTTCAAAAATTATGAAATAAAACCTTAATATACAGTCCAATATAATAAATCTAACAAAATTATTGATTCATTTTTTAGGATTTCTGAAAAAAATTGTCTAGAAAATTATCCGATCGGATATCTATAAGTATCCGGTATCCGGCGGATAGTCTATCCGGCAGAGTTTTAGGCGTCGGATATCCGATACTCGCAACACCTCTGTTTTGAAGCCATATTCAGTATTTCATACCTTTCCCTTTATCCAATAGTTTAATAACAGTGAGTGACTCAGATGTAGTCTTGAGGAGTGGTAATTGTGGTTTGTCCAAACACGGATTCTGAACAAGAATCGAAGAAAGTAGACACAGATCTTCAATTTGCTTCAAAAGAATATTCCATTTTAACAAATCCAAAGAAATATTTTCAAAATCCATTTCCATTGAATTTGACGAAGGTCCGGCTACTGCTGTTTCTTCAATTTCCTTTTTATTTGTATTCTCCACATCAAAGACACGACCCAATTTATCTCCTGTACTTATCAAGTTCTGAAATGAACCATACTTATACATTATTTGATAAAGTTTCATCCTAAATAATCAACAACTTACTTCAGTCTCTCTCTGATGTTGCAAATCAATGGCAACAGCTCTGCACACAATTGCAAAACTATAGATTGGAAATATCTTTGAATTCCTTGTAATTTCCTTCCGAATTTCTTCCCACCATTTGCTAACTTGATTAAATTCACTTATCACAACGTCATACCCTATATTATAAAAAGAAGCCCAATCAATAATAGTAGAGGTATTGCGGATAGTATATCCGGTAGATTTGCCGGATATCGGATATCGGGCGTTTTTTGATTGCCGGATATCGGATATCCGGCAATTTTTGATTGCCGGATATCGAATATCCGGCATGCTTNCGGATATCCGGCAATTTTTGATTGCCGGATATCGAATATCCGGCATGCTTGCTTGATTAAGCTCGTATTGCACATAATTTTTATTAAAAAAANTGATTGCCGGATATCGAATATCCGGCATGCTTGCTTGATTAAGCTCGTATTGCACATAATTTTTATTAAAAAAAGATGCGTTTTGACTCATTTCACGCGAACGTGCAGAATTCAATTTTTAAAGTCTCTAATACATTTAATATATACTCCTATATAATAAATCTAATAAAATTATTGGTTCATTTTTTAGAATTTCTGAAAAAATTGTATAGAAAACTATCCGCGCGGATACCTATAAGTATCCGGCATCCGACGGATAGTCTATCCGGCAGTTTTAGGCGCCGGATATCCGGCTGCCGGATATATTCAACACCTACAAATAATAGTAAAGTTTTTTTTTTTCAAATTTTAACATCTCATACCTTCTAAATCACAGAGTTTCTTCACAACGTAATACAATTTCTCCATAAGCCCAATGTAAGAGCTGCTAAGGAGAGAATTTTGACACCAATACTTGAAAGACAAGAGTAAGATTGCATAAGCATCGATTCCAGCATTTTTCAATTTTTGTTTCCATTCATCTAGATCTGCAGTTCCATTGAGACATCCACATAAGAGCAGTTCGCCTAAACGAGCCAATCATAAAATTAGTTTCTTTTTTTTTAGAAACAATTTTAAAAGTAAATTATAAATTTGATTTACCTAGTTTATCAACTCCTTCAGACTTAAAATTGATTAGAATTGGCAAATGTGAGATATTAGTGTTGGACATTTTGATTTTGGTGTAATCGAATTCAATTACAAATGCTCCAAAAAATTCATTTACACTCATATCACTCAAATCCGACTGGAAAGTAACTGCTTTTGGTTTCATTTTGCACTGAACTTCTTCTTCTGCCATTCCTTGCATAATCTTCATTTCCTTTTCATTTGCATGAAGACAGAGGAGTAAACTCTGGAAAAAAAAAAACATTAACTTTGAATTCACACATCACATTGTTGTTTTACAATTATTTAGAATAATTTTTGGTTTACTTTTGTTCAATATTATTATTAATTTTTACCTTATCATCGGCTGATGTATTTTCATGTGAGGAATAAGCTGGAGGTGATGACTGAGAGAAAAGTAATGATTGGTACAATTCTAGCAACGCTATGATTCCAAAGACAACCGTTAAATCCTTATCCTCTGTACACAATCAGAGAATGTTAGTCAGATTTATAAGAAAAGTAGGTCAAATCTAATTAAATCATGTTTTCCATACCACCATCACAGAATTTTTGAGAGTAAGTTTGCAATACTTCAATGAATATATCAAATTTGTTGCATTTTTGTGTTAGAATTCTAAATCCTTGATTAATCATCGACTGTGTGCGAAGTTCAGTAAAAATTTGCAAGACAGTGGTTGCCGTATAGTGACCTTCACGGAGTAACTTTTGTAAAGTTTTAAGCAAATGGATATCCTTCACTTTGCTGCTTGTTTTGTCACTGACATAAATGTAAAAACCAAACAAATTTTTTGTTATATACACCACATAAATTCAGTATAGTAAAAAATTGTCGAAATAAGTACTATCTTAGATATGAACTTTTGACCAACGCAAAATAAAATTAAAATAACTTATGCCAACTTTAGATATTCAATTATTACCATAAGCCCAGATGAAATGGTATATTGAGAGTGAAAAGATTTCCATCACAGTCCACAAAAAGACATTCAACGATTGGTCTATTTCCTCCCCTGACAGGTGCGTTGTTGAGACCCATCATTCCAAAAGTAGTGCACAGAAGTCTAAAAAGTTATAATTGGGACAAGTTAACTACAAAAAAAAAAAATTTTTTTTTGAACTTATTTTAGATAATTACCTCCCAGGTTTGTTGACATTGAAAGTTGCCACTTTAGGCCCTTGTTGCATTGCATAGACTTCCAAATGACCTCTCCTTGGAGCATAAATGACAAGAAAGAGAGCAGTACGAGTACGAGTATCTTTGACCTTTGCCCTGGAGCTCAGTTCCTCATCCACTTGGAGCCAGGAACATTGCGCATCGCGATAACCTTTCCAAACTCGTATGGCAATTCCAAAAACATTGTCAATGAGAATGACTCGGCCGAAACTGTCGGTCACAGCAGAAAGATTACGAGATGGAGAGCTTGTGATGGATTTTCCATGTCGACGCGCATCAGGGAGTCCAAAACTAAAAAAAAAATACCAGGAAGCATAACTTTCATATGCAGTAGAGCAAACCAGCATCAAGACATTGCCTTTTGATCATATTTGTAGAACTAACCGAGAAAGCATAGGCGTTGGCGGTTCAAAACTCTTTGCTTCTTTTACTAAATTCTTATTGGTTGTTGTTCCACTTCCTCCACCAAATCCAAGCCAGCCTGTCGCGGCATTGAGAATGCTGCTTTTTACTTTCGAAGCGACGGCGTAAGCCATTTCTGTCAAAACAGGAACGGCTTGATTCTCTTGTGCGTAGTGATATGCTACAAATGGTTTGAGTCCAGTACTCGCAAATACACATGAAGTCGGTGGATTTTGTTTTGTTTTTGCATTGAATCCGCCTAAAAGTGACGCAGTAAAGAGATGATCAAAAGCAGAAGGTGTGTTGAGTCCGATTGGCTCACAATCAACCACTGTCTGCTCCGATTCAAATCCCCATTTTTTGTACATTAACGAAGGTGGTTCGATAGGGTTTTCTGTTGCATTCGCCTTCACTAAAATGTAATTCAAAAACTATAAGAACATCGAACAATTTTTGAGACTAAATTCTAATTTGCAAATATTTTAAAATAAATAATGCTCAATTATCTTCAGATTTTGTCCTGTTTTTATATCAAGTAGTTCGTAATCACTTACATCGTGCTAAGTGATTCCGGCATGCACGGAGAGTCTGGAATATACCAAACCCATCCATAGTAACGACGACACTTCTGTAGAGTACAATTAATTCTTCTAATTGATCATGTTGGAGTGGTACAAAAGACGGGACATATGACCGTACTTTGAACCCTTGCACTCGTTCATTGTGAAATTGCTCAGATACCAGCAAACTTCCGGTCTCAGTGTAAACTCTGACATAGCCGCGATTGAATCCAACAACAATACAAGTCCAATCAGGAGCACCAGGAGATGTACGTTTTTTAGAATCCAACGGTATACATACAATGCTTGTGATGATTTCGCTATAAAATACATCAACCTAATAATNACGGTATACATACAATGCTTGTGATGATTTCGCTATAAAATACATCAACCTAATAATTTTGAACTAAATTAACAATAATTTCCTAATGCCTCCTACCCTTCTTCTTCGCTCAAAATTCCTTCGAAAGATTTGATAAATTTCATCCCATTGGTATCAATGTTNTAGCCGCGATTGAATCCAACAACAATACAAGTCCAATCAGGAGCACCAGGAGATGTACGTTTTTTAGAATCCAATGGTATACATACAATGCTTGTGATGATTTCGCTATAAAATACATCAACCTAAAAATTTTGAACTAAATTAACAATAATTTCCTAATTCCTCCTACCCTTCTTCTTCGCTCAAAATTCCTTCGAAAGATTTGATAAATTTCATCCCATTGGTATCAATGTTNGCCTCCTACCCTTCTTCTTCGCTCAAAATTCCTTCGAAAGATTTGATAAATTTCATCCCATTGGTATCAATGTTACATTCACCTGAAATAAAAACAATGATAGATGAATTAACTTTACTAATAAGAAAATAAAACAATTTTGATAAAAATTACTTTTAAAGAAGATAGCTTTGGATCCTCTAGCAATAGTCAGAACGTCTCCAGCCGGAGAATTTGCAATTATGGAATCATCCAACCACGATAAATTAACATTTGCAGTTGCAGGAATTGAGGTTTCTTTTTTATCACTGACTAAGTCACTAGGACCTTCCAGACTTTGACGTTTGTCAGACTTCACATTCTTGCTACCAATTTGATCAAGNCTGACTAAGTCACTAGGACCTTCCAGACTTTGACGTTTGTCAGACTTCACATTCTTGCTACCAATTTGATCAAGGATTGATTCGTCCTCATTTGGCCATCCCCAATTCGTGTTACTCCAGTCAACTATGATATAGTGTAACGAAACAANCTGACTAAGTCACTAGGACCTTCCAGACTTTGACGTTTGTCAGACTTCACATTCTTGCTACCAATTTGATCAAGAATTGATTCGTCCTCATTTGGCCATCCCCAATTCGTGTTACTCCAGTCAACTATGATATAGTGTAACGAAAGAANAATTGATTCGTCCTCATTTGGCCATCCCCAATTCGTGTTACTCCAGTCAACTATGATATAGTGTAACGAAAGAAATGAAATAACTTCCTGTCACTTGTGCAAAGAATTTCTAATGTCAACATTAACATTAACATTACCTTCATCATCGTCATTGGATCTTTCAGAATTGCTTGTGTTGTCCAACAGATATGACTTTACATAAGACCAATCCTCCACTAGTCCATGTACTTCCAACTGTCCTCCACTCATTATTCTAACAAATTTACAACTAACCTAACAAAAGTAACACCAGAATAATGAATAATTTAGCCTTAGCATTAGTAAACGTAAACGTANTAACACCAGAATAATGAATAATTTAGCCTTAGCATTAGTAAACGTAAACGTAATTTATTGAACTTTAACAAAATCTGTCACCTGTTGTTGTTTTCAGTCGAACTAAAATCAACTCTACTCACCCATACGTCACCCGTCGAACAAATGGACATCAGGAGTGGTGGAATAGTATTTCGTTTCGAGTTGAGTTTGAGAGTTTAATAATAACTGTTTTTTTTAATAAATAATTTTTTTTTTTATAAAATTTTAGTACTCTTTTCAAGCCAAAATATGAGAAGATGTTTGGCTTATTTTCAACTTAAGAAAATTTATCCTGTCTATTGATGTTGAAACAATAAGGATAATATTGACTAACTTTTAAATCAAAATCTGATTTAAGTCAAAAAAATCTGATTTAAATTTTAAAAAATCCATTTTTTTTTGATTTCTTTTAAAAAATCAAAAAATCGGAGAACCCTGGCAGAAAACTTGAAACGCTATGAAACTGATTTCTACTCAACAAAAAACATTATTTCAGAGAGAGCTTCAGACAAGTGAATCAGACATCCTCTCATATTTTTGTGTTAAAAACAATTTCGCTCGATTACTTAATTCTGTCGAACTCTTAATTCAAATGAAATGCAGTATGACTAAGAATGTTTTGCAAAAATCTTACTTGTCAAGGTAAATTGGATTGCAAATTAGATTATAAATATTCAACAATCATATTTTATTTCATTCGACTGAAGGGCGAATGACATTCAGTATAAAACGAGCGTTTTAGCCTTCTTTGATCAGTTGAGTTTAATTTAATTAATTCAACTCTTGGTGATAGTTTTGCATTTCTTATGATTAGTTCAAAATCAATTTTCAAGTCGTAATTTAATTGGGTATCAATATAAGTGGAATTAAGTCCCACTGAATCCTTCACATGCCCATGCCTATTGATGATTAAATTAACTTTTAGTACGACATCAATTTATCTTATGAGTAAAAAGTGGGAAATTTAAAATTAAAGCATTCATTTTCCTTGTCAAATTATAATTATTATCAGCTATACATGGCGGATACTCCTACCCGACACCCAACAGTTGTAGGGTACTCTCTANCAAATTATAATTATTATCAGCTATACATGGCGGATACTCCTACCCGACACCCAACAGTTGTAGGGTACTCTCTAACCGATTTTTGTCGGGTCGTCTTTACTCCATACACATTCCACGCCGATAAAACGCGACTTTAGACGCAAAACGTTATATCGTTCATNGCGACTTTAGACGCAAAACGTTATATCGTTCATTGCCACCTTCGTCTTAACACGCAGATTTTGCTTTGATGTTCCATTACTGTATTGCCTCTAGCATTATACCAGTTGTGGAGTTCTCTCAATTAGCAGCTACCTCCTAGAGCAATTTGATACGAAATTCGTTTCACATAGACTGCCGTAGAGAGAGATGAGTTGATCTTTGACCCTTGAAGTTATTGCGGTAGGGCGACTTAGCTAGCTTTATCCCTCATATCAATACTCCTACGATTTAGCTCTCATAAAAGAGATTACACTCTCCACCGGAGCCACACAATCAATAATAGTTGTCAATTGGCGACCGCATTTAGTTAAATTATTTAATCAACGTCGGAAAATAATAAGTAATTATTATTATTTGATTAATATATTNGTAATTATACAAATTGTACTCTAAATCTAATATGCTATAAATCTAATTTTATTTTAAATCTAAAGTGAATTTAATGTTTTAAGTAGTTTTAATTAATTTTAGACTTTACATACACGTAAAACAATCTAAGTTTAATTCGAATGGTAAATTTGAAAGCATGGACTCACACATAATGTTGGATTACTGGGACAGAGCGCACATTCGTACCGAGATGATTTTTGAATATTGGACTTTGCACACTGTCTACATTTCCTACAGGGGTTAGTTCGTTTCGCGGAATTTTTAGCTATAATCGGCCTCAAAAAATGTTGTTCTTTTTTTCAGTTAGTCTGCTTACAGTTAATGTTTGGACACAAACTCTTAACAAGCTCTTCTCGAAATTTTGTTATGTTGACCTTGGTATATTTTACATTCAGCGATTTCGCTAAAGTAAAAGCGTTTGTGATAGAAGTGTCTAATAAAAAAAAAAGTAACGAATGTACCACTTTTTTGTAGAGCGCAGAATTGACTTGTAATGCCTAGTACTCGTCATCGAGTTTGTGCTAGCACAAACGACTTTTGAGCACAAACTTGAATTGTTCTGGGTAATGTGCCATTAGTGGTACTCGTCATTTCTGACAGGTAAAAATTTTCTGGCACAATTTATGTGGTGTGCGAGCATAAAAAGACGAATGTGCTCGAGCGTGCTTGTGCCAGATGGTACTTCTTTTTGCTGGCAGAAATAAAAAAGACGGNTTCTGACAGGTAAAAATTTTCTGGCACAATTTATGTGGTGTGCGAGCACAAAAAGACGAATGTGCTCGAGCGTGCAACACGGTCTACCATGAAGAAAAACGACCGTCTTTATTTTTAGACGGCGCGATTTTTACATTTTTAAATTAATATTATATAAGCTTTGAAATTTTAAACTAAGTTCAAGTATCAATTTTTTTTTCAAATAATAAAAATGGATTCATTTAAATTTAATTACGGAACCGGCACCTCTACTAAAAAGAACTGAGTTGTCTCTGACTGGGGACTGGAAAAAAGGTCACTGATTCAAGCAATTGAAGAGCATACCGTAATTTGGGATTTGAAAAGCAAATTTCACAAGGATCGTAATGCCTTAATCACTGCATGGAAAGCAGTTTCTAGGAAAACATTGATCCCAGGTACAACTTATACTCTATTTTAATTAGATATAATTAATTAATTTTTTAATAAACATGTCTACAAATTTTTGTACAGAATCCAGATGCAAATCCACGTGGAAGTCCCTTAAGCAAGCCAATCAAAGAAAGAAGGGATCGAAACCTGGTAAAAGTGGCCAAGGACTGGACGATAACGCGGCGGATGACAGTGAAACAGAACCAGTACACAGTCTAAGTCGGACAGCTATGGAGGACGATCAAGCTTGGGAATTTTCGCAAGATTTGAATTTTGTTGGCAACAAATGACAATGAAAATCAGTAAGTTAACCATTATTAGGATAGGATTGAACCAAAGGGTAGTCACTNATAATTAATTAATTTTTTAATAAACATGTCTACAAATTTTTGTACAGAATCCAGATGCAAATCCACGTGGAAGTCCCTTAAGCAAGCCAATCAAAGAAAGAAGGGATCGAAACCTGGTAAAAGTGGCCAAGGACTGGACGATAACGCGGCGGATGACAGTGAAACAGATGGTCATGTGTCAGATTCAGGGACAGCTATGGAGGACGATCAAGCTTGNACATTTCAGCCCCCCGAAGGACTTAAGCAATACGCTGGAAACAGGGAGGTGGGTGGGGGCAGTTTATGTGTTAACAGCTATACATGGCGGATACTCCTACCCGACACCCAACAGTTGTAGGGCNGGCGGATACTCCTACCCGACACCCAACAGTTGTAGGGTACTCTCTACCCGATTTTTGTCGGGTCGTCTTTACTCCATAACCCGACACCCGACAGAAGCTACTCCTTACCCGACACCCGATAATAATCATGTAAAATCTACTCCCTATCCGACAATTCTGCTGGGTTCAGACTACCCGAAGTTATATCTATCGGTTACTCACTTCCTGACGGACAATACTCTTGTTTCTAGTCTCTACCTGATAGATACTTTAAAGTCGAGGTACTTGGGATATACGAGAAATCGTAGTAGTGTCGAAAGCCAAAGATAGGCAGTTGACTTATCCCAAAGTTTTAAAAAGAGATATTGAAAGATACGCTATAAATATTATGAATGAGTATGAAATTCAATCAAAAGTTTCCGTTTCTTGACATTTATTTATTTATTTATTTATTTATTTATTTATAAATTTCAATTTTATTCAATTAATATTTTTGAGAGTTGAATAGTTTATTAAAATTTTTTAATTGCTGTATCTGATTGTGTGATATTATCATGGATAACGTACATATTTNGAATGAGTATGAAATTCAATCAAAAGTTTCCGTTTCTTGACATTTATTTATTTATTTATTTATTTATTTATTTATTTATTTATAAATTTCAATTTTATTCAATTAATATTTTTGAGAGTTAAATAGTTTATTAAAATTTTTTAATTGCTGTATCTGATTGTGTGATATTATCATGGATAACGTACATATTTATCAGTTTTGTTATTTCACTATGGCAGTCAAGAAAGGAAACTATTATATTGAATTTCATACTCATTCATAATATTTATAGTCTATTTTCAATATCTTTTACTATTCATACATTAAAAAAAACTTTTATTTTTGATAAATTAACTGAGCTGCGTGTTAATTGAGCTTAATTGTGTCAAAATTTTCTCCTTGCCCACTTTTGACTCTCGACACTACGACTTCTCGTATATCCAAAGGGCCTCGGNCAATATCTTTTACTATTCATACATTAAAAAAAACTTTTATTTTTGATAAATTAACTGAGCTGCGTGTTAATTGAGGTTAATTGTGTCAAAATTTTCTCCTTGCCCACTTTTGACTCTCGACACTACGACTTTAAATTAGTATACCTATCTGGTGTCGGGTAGAGTAGAATCAAAAAAATGTCTGTTGAGTAGGGAGTAACTAATATATATCCCATCGGGTACTCTGTAACCGACAATATTGTCGGGTAGAAAGTAAATTCGACCCCACAATTGTCGAGTGTGGGGTAGGAGTACCTCTGTCGGATGTCGGCTCTTGCCTAAATACGACCCGACAAAGGTCGGCTAGAGAGTATCCGACAATTGTCGGGTGTCGGCTATAGAGTATCCGCCATGAATCATTCATGAAAAGGCACCATGACTCGTTGATCGGCATCAAGCGTAAAGTCTAGGCTTATTAATTCAATACTGAAACTGAAAACACTAATTGAAACTCCGTTCATTGATACTAACAAGATAATGTGATAAGGCAGTGGAGTTTGTCAAATTTTGAAAATTTAATTTTGTTCATCATAAATTTTTGTTTTCTGTATAAATTAACAATTTTGCGAACGATTTGATAAACTTTTGTCATAAGAATGGTATCCAGTCGACGTGAAGAAGCTGAAACAATCCGTACAGAAATCAACGAGTGGTTGGCAAATGTTGAAAGGTAGAGAATTAAATACTTCAAAAAAATTTCCTTCCTTGCAGCCATATTGTGTGTGGAACTTATATGAACTTTTTTTTATAAAATCATTTTTTATTAGATACAATTTCAAAAATCTTCCCGTTTTTGAGCGATATGTCGAACTTCAAGTATCGGAAAATTTCTACGACCTAGAAGCAAGTCTAGCGGTTTTGAAACTCTATCAGTTCTTTCCTCATCTTTACAAAGCGGAAATTGTATGTTGGATTCTACTCAAGGCAATTGCTAATTTGCCACACACAGATTTCGTCCTTTGCAAGTGTCTGCTCGGACCAGGACAAGTATGTTTTGCAAATTTTATCAAATGCGAATTTAAAATATCGAGTAAAATACGAGTCAAAATATCGTACTCCTACCTTCAGTAGTAACCACGAAGCATAAACCACACGCGCCACCACACATTCAAACAAAGCTTCTACAAACCTTAAAAATGGAACCTTAAAAATGGAACCTTAAAAATGGAACCTTAAACTTAAAACTAAATAACTTATAAGACCCACTAATTTGAGTTTTTTATTCATGTAGTTGCGAGTGTCATTGTCGTTACTGTTTCGTGGGCGTTTCTGGGAGTAGAAGTAGGATTAGTGTTGCCCCGATGCATCGGCCGGACCGATGAATCGAGGGCCGATGCGATCATCTAGTCGCATCGGCATCGACATAAAAGTTGAATCGGCCAGTTGGCCGATGAAGTTGCCGATTGAAAAAAAGAAAATATAATTTATTCCAAAGTTTGCTTAAAGTTTGCTTAAAATTTGCCTTAATATGAACCAAAATAAATTAAAAAACAGCATTTTGAGTAGAAAGAATCGGCCGATGCATCGGCGGCGGCCGGTTCAATAGTCTGCGGCATCGGAGCATCGGCCGATTCGAATTTTAACCGCATCGGGGCAACACTAAGTAGGATATTTTAACTTTGATGATTTTACAATGAATTACATTTTTATAATGTTCAGTGAATGATATTTGATCACATTGTTCCAGTTGGATGATTTAAATATTGTACGGATAACATACTTGGCAAATCTACTGGAATTATGTCAATTCAAGAGTTTTTGGCATGAAAAGAACAAGGATCAGAATTTGATCTCACAGATTACTGGTTTTGATGATTCCATTAGGAAATTTGTCTGTCATGTTGTCAACATTACATACCAATCATTGGATAAAATCATTTTGAAAGATTTGTTAGGAAATGTCACAGGTATAGTATACATTACAAAAAATTTTAATCTTTTCCAGTCGCATTTGTATTTTTACAATTTTAATATTTATATTTAGATGCTGAACTGAAGAGTTGGATGGCTAAATGCGGTTGGAAAGAAGATCATGGAACAATTTACATTTCCAATCAAGAGGACATCATTAAAACTAAGAACATCACAGAAAAAATTACATTTGACACTGTCTCTGTTGTCATGTACCCATGAGCGTAACTCAAATATGAAATAATACCAAGTTTGTGGTAATAATTAATGTATTACCATTGTAATTCTTTAATTTAATTTTGGATCATTTTCAGTCAACTCTGATTAGATTTACTACACATCTAACTTGTTCCTTGGATTCAATTCCAATGGATGAATAAGATTTATATTTCAAAATCCAATGAGCAGCAGAACATTTCAAAATTTTTTTTATTTCTAAAGGAAAACGAAGTTAAGAGATAGGATTTTTGAATAATTCTTGAACTAAACCTTAGTAGATCAAAGTTTTAAATTAAAAATTTTAATCTACTACTTCCATTATTACAGTAGTTAATCTATTTTTTCAAAGGGTATCACCACAATCACAAAAATTATAGATTTATAAGATCTGAAACGCGCATGCGCTTAATGCTTAAAAACATTCTAGGAGTTATAGTAGAAGGATTCAGAATCGAACGCTGAATGATTTAAATTCTTGTTTTGTCATAAATTCCCATTTGCTAAGTTCAAGTTTAGAGATTTTGCACCCTGGACTTCCGGTTCTCGCCAGCCATTGGATACTATTTGTAAATATTTTATCATTTAGGTTAATACGTTATATAATTTAATTCTAAACACACATCTTACATGTGATCTATATTATTTCTTGTCCCTTGTATTTTCCCAACAATCGTTCCAGCTTTTGAATTTTTTATCCAACCTCCAACAGCTAATTTTTCACATAATTCCTTGCAATATTTAGTAAAGTAGCATCCTGTCAATAGACCTCAACCAATAAGTTAACAATTAACCTTTCAACGGAATATAAACAAAAATTTTCAAAAAAAAAACAAAAACAAAAAAAATTACCTTGCACTTGGCCAAAAACTTCAAATTCTACTGAAACGATTGTTCCGTCACCTCTACTCCCTGCCTCTGGTGATGGAACTTGTACGCTCTCAAATTCCATGCTCAGGAAGAACTTAAGAACTGATCACGAAAATCCACTTGAACTAATTAAATTCAAGCAATAGGCTTATTTTTTTGGAGATTTTCCAACCTTTATTTTATTTTGAGCCTCCTTGTTCTTAAATCAAAAGTTTTACTTTTTATCAAGAGCAAAATCTATAGAAGATTCCTATTAGACCAATTAATAACAAAAACAAATGAATGCACCACCACCAATACTGAAATTATTAGGCTCTTAAAAACAACTGCGGCTGGAAATTCTTAAAAATTAAATTTATGGTAACACTTTATAATCTTATATAAATTTATTTGTGGTTAGAATATTTTTGGAGTATTTTTGATATGTAATGCAAGGCTAAAGAGCAATAATACACCGAAAGAATACTATTATAATTCTTTCACAAGGCTATTTAGAAATACCTATAAATAGCTCATTAAAAGAGAACTTTCTGAGCTTTTTCGAATAACATTTTCGCTGGACTTTTTTTTTTTTCAATTGTCAACTGTACAAATCTTAACCGATTTAGTTTCAATTTTTTACAAGAAAGAAAAAAATATCAAACTCAAAATAAAAGGGTGTTGCTATTACTGAATTCGTTGGAAATAGCAATGAACTCAATAAAGATCCTCAAAGGATGATATAAAATCAGATTCGACAAAAAATTTTTACTAATTAGAAAATCTGAATTTTTCTGAGACATTATTAGTGAATGCTACGAGTTAACCCAATTTCGTTATTCTTTACTCACAGAAATTCGTCGTTTCTGGGTCAGTATTACAACGAAAAGTTATTTTGAGATTGAATCTCGCGTCTTCTCATCATTCTCATTCACTTTACTTGTTTAAAAGATTTTTTAAATCAAGAAAGTGTTGAGAAACATTGTTAATAAAATCAAATTAAATCAAGCCTTTACCTTGCTACTTCAATTGATAGTTGGAAAGAAAAATTGATGATCTTGTGGCTTACTTCATAAGGATCAATATCAAGCTAAATTCTCAAAATGATAAGTGCACTATGGTCGCCATTAAGGTTTAGAGCAATGAACTAAAAAAGTTTTCAGTATAGCTTATCTTCAAAACCTTAGTCGCCATTTTGAAAAGCACTTGTTAATAATGGTTTTGTAAAAAAAAATTTATTGATTATTAGTTAANAAATCAAATTAAATCAAGCCTTTACCTTGCTACTTCAATTGATAGTTGGAAAGAAAAATTGATGATCTTGTGGCTTACTTCATAAGGACCAATATCAAGCTAAATTCTCAAAATGATAAGTGCACTATGGTCGCCATTAAGGTTTAGAGCAATGAACTAAAAAAGTTTTCAGTATAGCTTATCTTGAAAACCTTGGTCGCCATTTTGAATAGCACTTGTTAATAATGGTTTTGTAAAAAAAAATTATTGATTATTAGTTAGAATTTGAACTTTTTTAGGTACGGATCAACTCTGTAAACTTGATTTGCGAAATTTGTGTAAAAATCAGATAGTTCATTGTCAATTCCTTTTTTACATGCTTTAGCACCACGGCTATTAGAATTTTTGTATTTAGAAGAAGCGATACATATTGAAACGAAAGCACAACTGGAACTAAACACTTGAATGTCAACGAGCTTTTCAAATACTTGTACAGATTGTGGATACACCTGAGAAAAGTGAGTATTCAAATTAAGACTAAAATTACATGAATTACATTTGCTAGGCTTTGTATTACAAATTTTCTTGATTTTTTTTTTTATTCTGCTGCCTAATTAAAGTCATTAGCACAAGGTAGATTTCGAATCTTATGTGTCATACAATTTGTAATATGTCATAAGTTAGTTTGATAAGTAAGTAACATTTTACGAATCCTAGTGACCAGCACAACGGACACTGCAGTTGAACCATTCGAAATATCTCCTGGCCACATTCTTTGAAAGGATGGAAGGAGTAGATGAAATGTGTTTCCGATTGGTAACACAAGATATCACCCTAAATTTTTACATCGAGCCGAATGCGCAAATGGTTCCAGGTATAATAAAAGTTTGATTTATATATTAATATCAGATTATTCAAGAATAATTTAAAAAATTATACAACAAAAATATTTAATTTACACTAATTTTACTTTAGGAAATCTTAATTTGGAGACGATGCTGGACCAATGGCGTGGAATGGGTCTCCTTCTCCCAGCAGTGAGTTACCGTTTTAATATTCGTTAGTTTATTTGCTTATGCGCAAAAAAAGCTTTCTATTTGTTGTGTAGTCAACCACGCCATTTTTGGCAGGTTAAGCGTGACGGCGCATGAGAATTATTTCCGTCTCGCATAACATTGTTTTCATTTTAAAGGAAAATGGAGCAAGGTCACTTTTCTAGAAAGCACTCAACCCGAATTTTTAGTATTTTAGTAAACGTAGAATCAGATATTCAAAAATAGTTTGACAAATTTCAAAATTAAATGAATATAGTCTGTTTAGCTTTGGTTGAGTGTCAACTTGAGATTAGAATTTGTTCATAATATGGCGAATAAAGTTTTTATTTTATTTTTAAAGAATTTTTTATTAGGAATTATTAATTGTCTAATTGAAGATCAATAAAATTTATCTACCAACGTTTTTGACTAATATAAGTTTTCGTGGAAACTAAAGTTCGTTTGTAAAAGCAGTGGACCTTGTTTACTTAGAATTAGAAGTTTGTTGTCTTAAGAACATCACAAGAATTTGATAACCGCGTATTCTTGTCATGGTTTAGCAGTGGATTTCAAATTTCAACAAAGTGGTAGCTTTAAAAAATTTATATTTCGTTGAAATTAGTATCTTTCAATCAAACTCATCTACGAGTAATTGTTCTTATTCTTTAGTTTTTTTTAAATTCCCATAAAATAAAAAAATTACAATCTTTCAGCGAATGTATCCCTAATTAGATTTGGTAAAAAAAAACATGAATTTCATTAGAGCGTTACTTCACAGATGTGACGAGGTTATTCTAGCTTGCGACATTATAAATCTGAAATATTTCTCGATATGAATGAATCGTGACTTGATTACTTAGACACACCAACTTTTAACAATAATTTTAGCGCTCCAACGAAGAACAAACCACCTCGGAAATAATTATTATTTGAATGGTTGTCTGGTGGATGTGAATTTTAAAAATTATGTATATATTAATAGGTAAGGTCGGCTCAAACTTTTTTATTTATAAATTAACTCGGCATTGTTAGAAAGGTAAGTGAACTCTCACACTTCCTTTAAAACTTTTACCCTTCCTCCCCTTCCTCTACTACACACAAAAAGTAGACTCGTCGTCCCAAGCGTCCTTTTTTCTCCTGAGACGACGAGTCTAATCAGCAGCAGAGAAAAAGAGCTTCAGTCTAATACCGGCTCTCTCACTTTCAACTCCTCTACCCCAGCCATTTTGGATTTTCAGTTTATACTTTGGTTTTAGAATTGGTTTTCACCAATTCCTGGATTTTAGGTGAAGGGTATTTCGACCCTTCACCCTCAGTAAGTTATCCCTTGACCTCTGACCATTCCCATACCCATTTTTCTCCCTACTAATTAGTTATTCCCTTATTTGTCCCTTCATTCCCCTAAATATTAATAATTCCCATCCCCAGACGCTTCGCGTCTGCAAATTTTCCTGGGGTGGTCCCAGAAACAAATTTTTCCGGGGGGTCCCTGTGCATTCACGAGCATTGGGGTTTTCCTCTATGATTTATCCAATGATTTAGGTATACGACAGATAGTCCAAGTTAAGAATATACTTCGTTTGGATTCATCAAATAGTTTACATTTCCCAACTAAAACTAGCCCAAAATATTTTTCTGGATATTCTACTTTTGGAATATCCTATTGAATTGACCTAAAGAATTGAGTGTAATATCGCCAATGATTTAGGTATACTACAGATAGTCCAAGTTAAGAATATACTTGGTTTTTGGATCCATAGTCAGTCACTTAGGATATGTTCATGGTATAGCAGACAATCAAATAAATATTTGAGTGAATTAATCGATAGCCAATGTGTTCACAATTTTTGTAAACCAGCTACCGCTATCGCTTACTGGGTTTATATTTTCCCAGATTATTTTGACCCTGATATTCACACATTATCAAAAATCGTGATACTGACCGTACATTGAGTACCGCTTCTTGTGACCATATAGTTTAATTTGATTTGTTGTGAGTAGTAATTATTGTTAATTTTCTTTCATAGAGTTATCAATTTTCTAGTCCAGTTGGCTGCCAGCAGTCATCAGTTGGAGGGCAAGCGCAGAGATACTAATACAACAAAGAAAAAGAAATAAAAATTACTTTCGTTTAACATATTCTTTCAAAAATGGCTCACCTCGTAGTAAACATGAATTGACTTTTCCTGTTCCAATGTATTGATAACATATGGACGAGTCTTTCGAATTTGAACAATTGCCATTTCCGCCGTTAAGCCACAGAAACGAACAAGATAACATGCTGCAAGGGTACCAGCAGTCCCGCGTCCATCACGATCATGAATCCCAATGGCCTCATCCAATTGACGAGCACTTTCAGCAAAACAAATGAAAATTTTGATTTGCTCTTGTGTAGGAGCAATCAATTCTGGAATTGGAATTTCAATCCAGTGGAACTATAAAACAAATCAACATAATTAACTCCATTCTTAATTTCTAGTATATTACTATTTCCATCTATCAAAAGTGACCAGGTGAGGTTTCATAAATTTGGATTAAAAATTTTTTATTGAAGAAGAAAATATACTTTTAAAATTTCCTTCAAAAAGTTATCAAATTGATTTCAAATACAACGATAAATAACTTACTTCTGTGAACATATGAATTGGTGGACGACACTCTGTACAAGTCGTAACGAGACGTCGAATTCCGGAACGAAGGAGGAAACGAAGATGTTCAGGATACTGTGGCCAAGCCATGAGTGCCAATTTCCGTTTGATCATCCATTGGTACAACCACGGTGGACGAGCATCACCAACTTCTTCCAAGTATGGAATCAAAAACGATCGCTACAAAATAATATATAATAACAATAATAATTATTAAATTAGCCTCAATTAAAACAATGTAACCATTATAAAAAATAAAATAAAAATACAGAAATCGATCAATTAGGATTAGGATTGGGATTATTTTATTTTACCTTTTTCTCGGCCCACTCGGGTAAGCGATTAGCTGGATGTTGTTGCATAAAACTGTAGTAAGTTCCACCTAATTCGTCCATTCTTGAGTTCCTCTTTTAATTGATTAATAAAGCAAAGAAATTTCAATAACTCGATTTCGAAATTAAGTAAAACTAAAAAAAAAACGAAAAAAAACAAAGAGAAGAAAAACTTAAAAATGATGTTCTTTGTTTGATGGATGAAATCAAACTAAAAAGGCTTCCCTTCTTTTTCCCTCGNTCCTCTTTTAATTGATTAATAAAGCAAAGAAATTTCAATAACTCGATTTCGAAATTAAGTAAAACTAAAAAAAAACGAAAAAAACAAAGAGAAGAAAAACTTAAAAATGATGTTCTTTGTTTGATGGATGAAATCAAACTAAAAAGGCTTCCCTTCTTTTTCCCTCCTTTTTTTTCCCTCCTTTTTTTTCCCGCTCATTTTTTTTCAAATTTCAACAAACATGACTGGACTGTCATGGGCNTTTTTCCCTCGTTTTTTTTCCCGCTCATTTTTTTTCAAATTTCAACAAACATGACTGGACTGTCATGGGCACCAATTGGTAACCATTATTCAAGGTCTGTTCATACCTGACGAAACTTTAGTTGAATACACTGAAAAATTTGCATTTTTTTTGTGATTTTTACGTTTCTACAGGAAAATTCCAAAGAAAATTCAAAAATTCAAAAATTCAAAAATTTTAAAATTTAAATCAAATTTTTTGGGTATTCTACCTTCTGGCAAACATTTAGAAGAAATATTTTACTTTATAAACAATTAAAATCATTATTATTGTAACATTTTGAAAATTGTACGAATACTATCAAAAGTAGTAATATTTATAAAAATTTATTNAAAATTTTAAAATTTAAATCAAATTTTTTGGGTATTCTACCTTCTGGCAAACATTTAGAAGAAATATTTTACTTTTAAAACAATTAAAATCATTATTATTGTAACATTTTGAAAATTGTACGAATACTATCAAAAGTAGTAATATTTATAAAAATTTATCAAATTTGAATATTCAAAAAAAAAATTCCCAAAATTGATTGAAACACTTAGAAAAAAACAAAAGGTATTTAGATTAATTTTGTTCAAATTTTGAAATTCAATTCTTAATATTTAATAACAACAAGTTCAAATAATCTTATTTTTTTTTTACTTATTTATTTATGTATTTCCTAAAACTAAAGGCTTATAAAAATTATGTTACATTATTATTAAATTATTATTATTTTAATCTCGAGCACTTTTAGTTTCCGACCTATGATTATTGCTTTTTTTTTTTAATTTCAAAAAAGCTATTTTTAATACTGTTTCTTGTTTTTTGCTGCCTTAAATACACACTTAAATTAAATCATCTCCAGTTCATTAACTTGTAAACTTAATTAGAAATTATTTGTCTAAATTACAATAATTATTAGGAACACAATGGTTAATTCTAACAAAAACAAAAACAAAAACAAAACAGTTCACAACGTAGGAAAATTGAATAATAAATTGAAAATTATTGAAAATTATTGAAAATTATTGAAAATTATTTAAAATTATTTAAAATTATTCTATTGCTAACAAAGTTAAGAGTTTCATATAATTGAAGATCGGAAAAATCTGGATGAGACTCTTTTTTTTTGTATTTTAATTACACAATTGGCCAAATTAATTCAAGTTGTTCAAACGGAAATAGATAATTGAACTAGTTAAATTAAAGTGGTCTGTCATAAAAAAAATGGCCTCACGACACTATCAATTAAATCAGATCTTCTTAATTAACCCGTTATTCTTGTTAGAAAACTACTGGTCTTGTATTTTTATTTTCAATATCCAATCCTTGATTTTTAGTCCTTGTGGATTCAATTTCTAACATTTTTGAATGTACTCCAGATTCTTCTTCTGATGAACTGTCAACATTTCGAATTTCATGTAAATTTCCGACTTCTGATTTATCAAAAATTATTATATTATTTTTGAATAATTTTATAGGAATAGGAGGTTCGGAATCGGATTTTGTACATTGGATTTGATGTATGTCTGTATGTGTGACTGCACTGCGTCGTCTCAGTGTCAACGGTTCTGGCATACGCATGCGCTGTGGAAATATATAAATTAAAAATTATAATTTTTTTTAAGAAAAATCCTTTCAAATTTCATTTTAAAATTACCATTTTTTTCTCTTGTTTTAGTAAAAAAAATGATTGAATTGTAAAGATATGATTAAATTAAAAAAAAAAAATCCATGAGTTACCTGAGAGGTACACAGATAACGAAAAAGCCATGGTTCTGGAAATGGAATTCCATGATGGCGCTTGCGCTGAAGAAGTGAAATGTAAGAAATTGGCCACTCTGATGTACCATCTCCAGAGTCTTCACCATCAATAGTAATACCTCGAGTGGCTACGGTAGATAAACAACCAAGTATCACCGAACCAAATGTACCAACTATCACTGTCAACCACTCACTTGCCAATTTTGTATCTAAAAATCATAACTTTTGGACTAATTTTTATAAAAAAAAAATTTTTTTTTTTTTTTTTCAAAATTTTTTCAAAATTTAAATCATACCAAAAACAATGTAAATATCATAAAGATCCCATGTTCCACGCCATGCTAAGACACAACCAGTGAAGCCACACATTGTTACCAAATCAAAAAAAGCCAATCGTATAAGTCCTTTCAGTTTCATCATGAAACGGAAGTAGCAAGGTTGGAGAGTTGACAAGATAATTACAATAATTGTCCCAATTGCCTAAATTTAGTAAAAAAAAAATGTCATAATTTCATAATAACACTAAACTACAACAAATGTGTACAAAAATGAGCAAATTATTTATAATACCAGTGACACACATGCGGATAAAGTCTTATTCGAAGGGTACAAGTGATTATTTGTTAAATTCCAAAGTCCCCTCCAAGCAATTGCAACCAAATTTTGTACTACTAAAACTGACCATAGGCAGTCTAAAAAATACATCCATTTGGAAGCAACCTATTACAAAAAAGACAAAAAACAATACAAAAAACCAGTTCAAATTTAAAAAAAAAATAATTTTTTTTTAAACTTTTTTCTTTTTGAATAACAAAAATGGCTTCTTACAGGTGTTTTGAAATGAAGCGGATAGTCATGGACACTTGTTGCCTCATCAACACCAGAAAATAGAGGACTTGCAATGACATTTGAAAATACTTTACAAAGTATTAATACTCCAACTGGAAGAACCAATGAAATTAGTGCTGATTCTGAACCTAGACCTGTCTCATAGTCCAGAATAGCCCAAGCCCCTCGCCATTGGTTGATTGATCCAAAGGCATGCGTAACAAGAAGAATTCGTGAAATCAAATAAAAAAGGCTAAAATTCATTTTCCGAGGATGAATAAAAAATTTCAATGTATCCTGTAAAACACAATAGAAAAAAAAACAATGTTGTTATTATTAAATTTAGAACTGCGACGACGCTGTACTGTTGGAAGTGATCCAGTTGGATGTTGGATGATAAACATACGGTAAAATTAAAAAAATTACCTGGAAATAGTATAATGTGATGGGAATGGTGTTACCAATGAGAATTGAGAGCCAAGGGTCAGTACAAATGTCCATGATATTCCATATTCCTCTCCACATTGCAATTGTGAGTGGTAAAAGTACGAGAAGAGAGACAACGACATCAGACATTCGATAACATAGAAGTGTCGTACCTCGAGCTAACGATGAACCAATAGAATTTGAACTATTTTTACGATGTCGTTGATTTTCTGGTAAAACTTCACCGGAACTTCCCAGCTGATCATTGTTTTCATCAACTTCTAAACGCCGGGGTATGGACACGTGTTTAAGCTCAACCACAGAGAAAACCGAAGTAGAAACAGGTGATTTGAGGCACTTCTCTTGCTCGCCTGTCGATGTCATCGTGTTCTACACTCTAGACTAAAAGCAGGGTTCGGATATCAAAATTTTTATTTATTTTTTCAAAATTTTTACTTTTTTTTTTCAAAATTTTTATTATTTTTTTCAAAATTTGTATTTTTAATTTTTGAAAAAAAAAATTTTTTTTTTTGCAAAATAAAAAATTTTTTTTTCTTTTGACAAATTAAAAAAAAAAGTTTTTAAAGACAATTTGTGTTATAAATTAAGTAAAATTATATATAATCATTTTAATAATTATAAAATATATTAAAGTCAAGTGTTACAATACAAAAAGGGTATAAATTTTTGGCAAAAAGAAACTCTAGCTTATTGTTCTAAATNTTAAAGTCAAGTGTTACAATACAAAAAGGGTATAAATTTTTGGCAAAAAGAAACTCTAGCTTATTGTTCTAAATGTTTAGTGTTATGTAACAAAATGAAGGAATTAAGCTAAATACAAAAAAAAGAGCGCTAAACTTGAATTATTTATGTTATATATTCAATTTTATCAAATATTTATACCATTCTTTATACTCTGATTAGAGGTTATAAGAGCTTCCGTGTTAATTAGGATTATTAATTGCAAAGAACTAGCCACAAATGGCAAGCCGAATGTTTTTTAGTTAATTGTTATGGATTTTTAGAAAATTNTTAATTGCAAAGAACTAGCCACAAATGGCAAGCCGAATGTTTTTTAGTTAATTGTTATGGATTTTTAGAAAATTGGGAAATTTTAACTTCCTGAACAATTTTTGCTTAGAGTGTAATTAAAGCAATTGGGAGGTTTGAACTCCAGAGGTCACCAAAAATAATATCAAGTTTAGCAAATGTTTAGTATACTTTCGTTGGATAAACTCAAAAGTCGGTGTATAGATTGATTTTGGCATCATAAATAATGTTTAAATTTGATTTAGAAAAATATAGTAAGTAATTTTACCTCCAGAAGTCACCAAAAATGATGAATTGTACCTAATAGTTTTTCTAAATTTTTTAAAGTTTGCAACAATAATTGATTATGTGTATGTAGAGTANGATGAATTGTACCTAATAGTTTTTCTAAATTTTTTAAAGTTTGCAACAATAATTGATTATGTGTATGTAGAGTATTAATAAATAATGGATTAATGTTATACAAAATTATTTGTGAATTTTCAAAACAAAGTTGATACTATTGTCTTAAAGATATGAAACAACGCTAAGGTTAAGTAGATTAACAAAATGCTCATCCTATCTATAAATATGTCGGATATCAATCTCTAAATAATTATTTGTATAAATTTGTGCAATTATTTGAAGAATTTAGAAAGAAAAAATAATATTAATGTTTAAAAATAAAAATTTCTGCGCAATATACATTAAAAAAAATTTTTTTTTTGTTTGATAATGGATAATCTGAGTTATGAATTTTAAATTTAATAATTATTCTAAACTTTGATCTATTTGTACAAAATACGTAGATAAATATTTTCATTTAGACTCATCATCACTTCTGCAAGACAAGTTTTCAATCTTGAAAACCTGTCTAATTTGACAGCACTGTGATAAGAAAAAGTCACACTAAAAATATTGAATCATTTTCAATTTAAATATTTAAAAATACGGATTTGTCCGATGTTTGATATTATACAAATTTAATTAAATTAAGTTGAAAAATTAAAATAAATTTTATTGTATTAAGACTGCAGAACACAGTCAAATGAGAACTAAAATAATATATAACGAATTGTAAAATTTCAATAATTTTTAATTATTAATTTTAATTATTAATTTTTAGTATAATTTATTAATAAATTTCCGAACCCTGTTTATTATATTATAAAATCTACCCAGGCGTTTGTAATTTTCTTTTTAACTCTTTGATATCTAAAAATTGAGTCTCATATTGTTGTCATTAATTTTTCACATAACATGTGTTTTGAAATTTTGAAAATTTAAAAATTTATTAAAATTAAAATTTATTAAAATTAAAATTTATTATATTATATTTAAATTTAAAAAGAATTAAATTTTCTTCTTCTTTTTGTAATTTAAATTTTGTAATTCCAACAACTATTGACAAAGTTTACATTAAAAATAATTATTATTAGCTTATTTCTCAAAACTCACAAAATTTTCGATTAGCATCAATTTAGTCGTATCCATAGTAAATTTTGTTAGTAATTTTCATTTAAAAATTTCCAAATCACTTGAATTTAGGTATTATATATACAATAAAAAAAAAACTTTAAAAAAATAATTTATAAACAGTATAATTTACAAAAAAAATTTTTTGCGATGTTGACAGTTTAGATGATCTTGAATCCATTTCTTGACAACTGTTTACTTGCAACAAATCAACTAAAAATTGGTAGATATAAGTCGTTACTTGGACAATTTAAAAAAAAAAAAAATTTTTTTTTTTGTTGTTCCAAACTCAACAATATTCAAGTGGATACTGTTATTATATAACAGTTGTTGCCATACTTCAAAAAAAAAAAAAAAATTCAAACCAAATGGTTTGATAACTTACAAAAAAAACCACACTGTTTGTATAGAAATANCAAAAAAAAAAAAAAAATTCAAACCAAATGGTTTGATAACTTACAAAAAAAACCACACTGTTTGTATAGAAATAATCGATTGTTTATAAAAACCACAGTTATTCAACTGGATTTACCACCACTTAAAATGTTAAAATAATTTTCTTGACAAAATGCATCAAGGAACACTTACTAACACAATAGTAAAATTCTTTATGCAATGTCAGTCTTGTTAATCATAGAGTCTGAAAATAAATATTTATCTTCAAATTTTTACTGACAATTATTGAAAAAATAAAAAAAAAATAGGAAATATGACAAAAAAATTTTACTGGACAAGGACAACATGTGACACGATGACTATCTGAAGACGAACTGTGTCCACTGTCCAGTAAATCATAGGATTTTGTACTATACCACACATTTAATTTCATTCATCATTCATAAAACACTAATTTTATTTTCCTCAATCATTCATTCACTATCTACATCCACAAAATTTGCAATAATTTAGCTAACAGGACATATATGTGGTATATAAAGGTATAATTTATAAATTTATAGGTATAAAAAAACATAATTTATAGTTGAATCTCTTGATTTGTGTTANATATAAAGGTATAATTTATAAATTTATAGGTATAAAAAAACATAATTTATAGTTGAATCTCTTGATTTGTGTTAATATTTTAAGTAATTAGTAGAGAATAAAAATAAACTACTAATAAATATATGCTGTTGATTGATAACCTTAACCCTATGAGTTCTAACTAAAATTGCAAAATTTTGGATCAGATTTTATCATAATTGCCAACACCTTGGACCTCTTTGACTTCTTTTGGCTAATGTTTCGCATGGCTCAGCTTTTGGCGTGAGCCGAGCCATGGCTCATGGCTCACCCGAGCGGTGAGCCAGCTCATGAGCCATGGCTCTGGCTCCGCACTTTTGTTGAGCTGGCTCATGAGCCAGAGCCATGGCTCATGGCTCAACATAAAAAAAATTTTTTTTCCCGTTAATATGCACATTTTGCTAAAAGTGAGAATGACCTAGTGAGAATAAGCCAACACAAATCATAATTATGAACTGGCTAAACGCAAAAATTGACTTTCAGTAAACAAAAATTCCGAAAATTAAAAAAAAATTGAAATTTTGGAAGAAAAAAAATGAAAAATTAAGAGAAAGGTGGAAGAATTTAGGGGAAAAGTTGAGACTGTGAGCTGGCTCATTAGCCATGGCTCTGGCTCAAAATTACTACATGAGCCAGAGCCATTAACTGGCTCTGGCTCAGAAATTTTTGTGAGCCAGCTCGAGCCAGAGCCCGAGCCAGAGCCATTGAGCCAGCTCATGAACCGAAGCCATGCGAAACGCTACTTTTGACTATGTATTATGATAAAAATGAAAAAATTTAATGGTTTCATAATGTGTGTTAAGCATCAAGGAGATAAAAAAACTTCAAAAATTTCAACTTTATCTAATCAAAATGTCAATTTTTTGTCCCTAACAACCCTTGTCAAAAAATAAATTTTGACAAGGGTTAAAAAATTCTCTATAAATCATTCTAAATCATATGAAAATCAAAAGTGGTTAATTAATTAAATAGTTTATAAATGTTATATAATAAAAGTGAGTAAATTCATTAAAAAATTCAAATTCATTAAAATTTTTTTTAAATCTCTTTCAATTTGTGTTCAAATTCAACTTTGTTTATAAAAATTCAAGATGTTATATGTAATTATTAAAATGTTCAAAAATTTGATACAAGAATTATTATTTTTCATGCCGTACCTTATGATGAGAAAGAGAATAATTGAGTTTCAGGGCCAAATTGATTAATTTATTCCCATATTAATCAATTCATAAACCAACCATGGCTTACCAAAAATAAAAACAATACCACACACTTCCAAATTAATTAATATGTTAACAAAGGCTTCAGTTTCCGGGATTTTGATTTTTTTTTGTCTGTGTGTTCATAATTAAAATTATGATCATAATTAAAATTAAATGAACTAAATTTTTAATATAGTGTACCGAGTCTACTATTGAATTACTCAATAATGACGGTAACATCAAAGAGTTAAAAATTGTACCATTTGAATTTTTTAACCAATCAGATTCATGTATTATTAAAAAAAATTTTTGAATTTGATTGGCGAAAAATTTGAATTTTTGNATGTATTATTAAAAAAAATTTTTGAATTTGATTGGCGAAAAATTTGAATTTTTGAATATTTTTTTTTAAACTTTTTTAGTACAGCCACAGTGTTTCATTGAAAAACTGAACTATTAAGGAAATTATTGTTTATTTCATAATATTACATAAAATTCGAATTTTTTCGTCTGTTTCTGCTAAATTTGAAGTTTNGGAAATTATTGTTTATTTCATAATATTACATAAAATTCGAATTTTTTCGTCTGTTTCTGCTAAATTTGAAGTTTTTGATTGACCTACATCCTTCATTGAGGTAAAGGTCAATGACACATTAAATCATAAATTAGGTTTACAAAAATAAGCGTACTTTTTTAGTTCCATTGGATTTATCATCTGACATCTTCAGTGTTTTTTTTTGTAAAATAAAAACTGTGTGAATTATTTCAATGTCAGTAGATGTCGCCTCGGGGTAAATGTTTATCATTTAAAAGTATAGTTTCCCTCTCAGTTCTTCTCAATTAAAATTTCAAAAATTCAAAATAGAATTTCAGAAATTCGATTTGAAGTACGGATCAGCGGCAGCGGGAATAGACAGGTTAGAAGAGGGTGCGTGGGGTATGGAGTAACTACGAATTTGATATTCTTGTATTTTGTTCATCGTCTTATGTAATGTTGAATTGATTAATTCAATTATTATTATTATTGGCTTCGTAATTCAGACAATCCTGCTCAAATCATCATTTACAGTACCGTAAAGTATAATTTTGTCCATTGGACAACATCAAGAGGTTAACTTTGACTGATTGAAGCAAGTAAGTGTAAATATTAGCAAATATCAATCAATTGATTGATACTCACTCATTGTGTTATTATTATTATTTTTTTTTTTCAGTCAGCTGCTTCATCATGGATCATATGCTTCCAAGTCCAAGTTTCAATATCCCTAGTATTGGNAGACAATCCTGCTCAAATCATCATTTACAGTACCGTAAAGTATAATTTTGTCCATTGGACAACATCAAGAGGTTGACTTTGACTGATTGAAGCAAGTAAGTGTAAATATTAGCAAATATCAATCAATTGATTGATACTCACTCATTGTGTTATTATTATTATTTTTTTTTCAGTCAGCTGCTTCATCATGGATCATATGCTTCCAAGTCCAAGTTTCAATATCCCTAGTATTGGAACACCCCTACATCAACCAGAAGAAGATCTTATTCTTCCTCATGCCCAACATCAACAGAATATTGGACTCGGAGGGCATCACCATGGTTTGGGTCATCCTTCACCAATGGGTATGAGTCATGGCATGCATCCATTTTCAGGCGGTATGCCATCCTCTGGATTAACACCTCATGCTCATTCTGGACTTACACCACATCCTCATTCGGGATTGACACCTCATGCTCATTCAGGATTGACACCTCATCCACACTCAGGATTGACACCTCATCCACACTCTGGATTGACACCCCATGCACATTCCGGATTAACACCTCATGCACACTCCGGATTGACACCACATGCACACTCAGGATTAACACCTCACAGCCTCATGCAGCCACAGACACCGGTTAGTTTCTTTAAAACTTTTAGCCCATATCATTTGCGAAAAGGCTGATTTTGAATGCTTCACTGTCAAAATCGGCCTATTCGCAAGTGATATGGGCTGTACAAAATTATTCAGTTAAAATTTGTAGATTCATTATCCAATGAATCAATATTGTTTTCATTTATGTGTGTAGTTTTTTTTAGATCATAAATCATCTTTCTCATGTTCATTTTTTGATTTCTTTGTAGCAAAACATCCTCTCACCAGCTCTTGGCGGTTCTGGCCCGATTTCCAGTCTCCACCAACCAATGAGCGTTAGTCAGCAGATGAGTATGGGACAATTCGGAGGGCCTGCAACCCCTGGGGGTCCTATGACACCGATGATGAGTCCAATGACCGGTGGACCCTCATCTGCTGACCCTGGTATAGTTCCTCAGTTGCAGTGAGTCCGGTTTTTTTATTTATTACTATAAAATGAAATTTTGTTTCCACATGATCATTCTACGAATTTCCAACTCGTTCATTACTTTTTTATATTTTTGAAATTGATTCCTTTTAATTTCAGAAATATTGTCTCCACTGTCAACCTTGGATGTAAATTAGACTTGAAAAAGATTGCACTTCACGCCAGAAATGCAGAATATAATCCGAAGCGTTTCGCTGCCGTTATAATGCGAATTCGGGAACCACGTACCACAGCTCTTATATTTAGTTCAGGTAAAATGGTATGTACTGGAGCCAAAAGTGAAGAGGACTCTCGACTTGCAGCTCGAAAATATGCCAGAATTGTTCAAAAGTTAGGATTTCCAGCTAAATTCTTAGATTTTAAAATCCAAAATATGGTAGGGAGTTGTGACGTCAAGTTCCCGATTCGACTGGAGGGGTTGGTGCTTACACACAGTCAATTTAGTAGGTATGTTAACTTCCATAAAACTATTTCAAATTATGAAATTGAAATTCCCAACCTCTTTCATTAATTTAATCATTCTACTTGATAGTTATGAACCTGAATTATTTCCCGGATTGATTTATCGAATGGTCAAACCACGAATTGTTCTCCTAATTTTCGTATCAGGGAAAGTTGTATTGACAGGTAATTCAAATAATACATACCAATCAGTCATGTGCTAATGGGTATGGTGCCTATGGTGCGACCCCAGTTGAAATTTGGGCCGATTTATGCCCCGTAAATTTCTTGACCTACTGAGAAAATTTTTTTATTCCTTCACTTTAAGGCATGCCATGTGATATGAAAACTGGAGTTGTCAAATTATGGTACATGTTTCGCCAATCATACGGTTTGTTCCCACTAATTTAAACCTATAATTTCTATCTACTTAAAAGTAAAAAAAAAATTCCTGTAAAGTTAAGTGGTAGATAAGGTCAAAAAATGACACTTTCTGTGGTCAAGTTTACTCCGGGAAAAATGGGCCCAATTTGGGAATCCGTACTCCGGTTTGATTTTGGGCTTTAGCACATCTCTGATACCAATGGTAAAACTTATGTATTTCTAAATTAATTTTTTTTTCCTCAGGTGCAAAAGTTCGTCAAGAGATTTACGAAGCTTTCGAGAACATTTACCCCATACTTAAGNTTTTTTTTTCCTCAGGTGCAAAAGTTCGTCAAGAGATTTACGAAGCTTTCGAGAACATTTACCCCATACTTAAGAGTTTTAAGAAACAATGATTCCCGTGCTTTTTCAATAGAGTCCTTTTTTCCTGTTTTTTGTACATTCAACCAATGCATTGGTTGCCAACCAATGCACCTACATTTAAATTTAAATGTCAGATTATAAAATGAAATGTTATAATATAGCAAAATTAATTTATAATTAATTTACTAAAAGTATATTCTGGCGCGAAGAGTATTATTTCTATTTGTTACTGTCTCGTTTCTTTCGAAATAAAAGTAACCAATCTCAAACATTTTTACTTAATCAGTACTCATTTAAATTTTAATAAATTATATTCATCACAAGAACAATGCATTGAATCTTATTTCATTTCCATTGGTACTAAATAAATTTTTTTNAATAAATTATATTCATCACAAGAACAATGCATTGAATCTTATTTCATTTCCATTGGTACTAAATAAATTTTTTTAGACATGCGCAGATCAAGTATTTCCATACATATGGAAACAAATGAGAGTTATAAACCCCTCCGGCTACGCTGTTCGCGGTTAATAATTTGAAGTCTCGCGCCATTTCTCCACCAATAGAATAGGGTGTAAAGTTGGCGCAATTTTTTAAATTTTGGATTAGCTAATGCTAAACGCGCGCTTCCCAGAAAATGGGTCAGTCAATATTCCCAACTTTTGCAAAAGTTTCACAAACTTATTAAATAAAAATGACTCGTTTGGAACTTGTAATTTCATTTTTTTTTTACAAAACTTCACCTATGACCTGGGTAAAACAGAAATTACGAGGTCATTTTTAAGTTTTTTTANCAACTTTTGCAAAAGTTTCACAAACTTATTAAATAAAAATGACTCGTTTGGAACTTGTAATTTCATTTTTTTTTTTACAAAACTTCACCTATGACCTGGGTAAAACAGAAATTACGAGGTCATTTTTAAGTTTTTTTATCAAACTTAAGCAAAAGTTGTCAAAAATAAGTTGTCTCGTCATTAGACAAATAATTTAAATTAAAAATCACTCCAAATCTGAAATTTTCCAATCAATACCGAAAACATAAGTTACTTATTAATATAACATACTTTGGAATTTTTATCACTCAAGCTCACACACGTATTCCGGAAGAAATTCTCAAAGTTCTTCCTGCGGCTGCGCTTCCTGCTTTTTAGCAGGAACCGTTGTATCAGGTATTACAATTTCTTCAACTTCTTGTACTTTACCTTTCTTCAATTTCATAACTTTAACAGTAGTTTTAGCATTTCTAGTCCATTCTGATGTATCAATGAGACCGTAGTCAATAGTAGCAGAGGAAAGAATGGGACAAAATAGACCTGATTCAACGGTGAGAGTATACTCACAGGTTTTTGGTTCCATAAGATAGAGAGAGACGGATGAAGGATTTGGTCCATCTACACAACGAAGTTTCACTTCAACTGTACGTGGCTCACCAGTATGATCACATTGTGCCCCTCCACTGTAATAATGATGGACAGTACGCTTGAAAGAGCTCAAAGATGGTTTCTTATGTGGATTTTTGTCAAGCCATTCTTTATGTTTGACTTCGTTCCATAAACCAAGCATAATTTTTGTCCGGCTACCACCTTCCTGTTCCTCATGGTATTGAAGAACATGTTTACCATAACAAAATTCAAATTTCCACCAATGAGAACCCTAGAAATTATATAATAAAATAAGTAACCAATAACTTTACTAAATTGAATTTAGTTAAAAAAAACTCAATTCTCATATAGAATTTAGTAAATTCCATATGAGAATTGAGTTTTTTTTTTGTTCAAAATGAAAATTATAAATATATCTTGCTCTTACACCCGTCAAGCATTCCTTCCCTTCGAGAAAAGATGCAAGAAATCCAGTATCATAAACAGAGAATCCAGCGGGTGTGACTTTAGTTGTAGGGAAAAACTCTTCCTGAGTTGAAAAACTTTTGGCTTCACTTTTGATTTTTGATTCAAGTAAAGACTCTAGATTTTGCTTCAGAAATGAAAAAAAAAATTTTCTTCAATTTACAACTATGTTTAATAATTTAGTTATATAACTAGTTCCTAATGAAGATAACATACCAGTAAATGCTCGTGCTTCATCTTGAAACTTTCATTTTCAAGTTCTGTATAGGCTTTTGGCGTTTGCGGTGCATTTTCTATAGAGTAGCAACTGATGATATTCTCACTTACTTCTTTGGATCTAAAAATTGACAAAACAAGTTTAAATAAGAGAGATAATAATTTGAGTTTTGAGTTTAGTATAAAAAAAATACTTGAAATCTGGATGTTGACATAGGAGTGGAGAGAGAACAACAATTTCATATTCACAAGTAGAAACTTCCTCTAAGGAATGGAGCTCATGTTTCCCACGAGGGTCACAGACATAAAGAACTCGTGTGTTCCTAGGTTCACCATTCAAGTCACACAATGTTCCATCACTCATATTTAGTTGCAATGCAGGCATATTTACACCTTCAATTTTTTTTGTTTGAAGATTAGCCTTGAAATGTGGATTTGCAAACTCAGCTTCTAAATTTTGTCCTATAAAATGAAAGTTACATATGAAGAAAAAACAAAGTTTATTTTTTTGATTCAGAGATTTACGAGCCGTATTTAGATCCTCTTTATCCCATCGTCCAAGATAATATTCTTGTAGCTTCACCTTCTTCCCATCACGTTCTTCATGATATTGACGAATGTACTTCCCATGACACAGTTCATAAGTCCAGAAACTTTCTAACTAAAAACAAAAAAAAATTTTTTACAAAAATCATTTGAAAATCATAATCATAATTAAAAACATAAAAGTATGTTTTATAAGTATAGGAAACATCTTGACCTACTACACTACTAACACTTTTACCTTGAATGTACACACAAATTGACTAAATAACGGTGAAATCAATTCAAATGGATTAGGACCACTGTATTTATCTTCATTGTCCTATATATTTTACAAAGAAGTATAATAATTATTTGAGCTTCCCATAAATATATAACAATAACAAATGTGAAAACTTTACTTTCGATGAGTTGTGGACCTTCGGTAAAATACATTTGTACTTTTCATTTCGAGCAGAGGTCATCGTTACGGCTGTTAATGTCTCATCCTTTATAAAAACAAGTAAAGATATTAAAATTTGATACTTACTAAAAGTTAAATAAATTAACAATCTTACAATTTCAGTTTCANTACGGCTGTTAATGTCTCATCCTTTATAAAAACAAGTAAAGATATTAAAATTTGATACTTACTAAAAGTTAAATACTATAATTACAATCTTACAATTTCAGTTTCGGGTAGAATGTTTCCACCCCAGTGAATCTTATGTAAAATAGTGTCATCTAGTGCATCGAAGTAAGTTCCTGAGACAAGGACTAATCCTAGTCCAAATAATATGTAAGGAACTGAGAAAGAAATATTCCACATGTTGACTACTATACTTGTGACGTGTATGACCACTAATACACCCTGGACTTGATCCTATACAGTTGAAACTCCACTATTTGCTCTCAGAATTAGTTGGAATGAATAATTTTTAGATTGATGTAACTGATGATGTCTCCATACCGAATAGTTAATTAACACTAAACTTCAACTAAAATCTAAAATGTTAAACAACTTCTATAAAAAGTTTTTAAGTAATTATGATTTTTTATAATCAGTCAGGATAAAGTGGTAAATAATGACAGCTGTGGGTGTTCACTGTTCAAAAATTGATAAAAATTCAAATTAAGAAAAATTAAGATTGAGAGGTTCCATGGATGATAAAACATCAACACAACCAATACCAATACCAAAGGAACCGTTTCATCCTAATATCCAAAAAAATTAAAATATTGCAATAAATATAATTAATTAATAAAATAAAATGTTGAAAATTAGTATATAAAAAAATATAAAATAAAATGTTGAAAATTAGTATAAAAAAAAATATAAAATAAAATGTTGAAAATTAGTATATAAAAAAATATAATAAAATGTTGAAAATTAGTATAAAAAAAAATATAAAATAAAATGTTGAAAATTAGTATATAAAAAAATATAATAAAATGTTGAAAATTAGTATAAAAAAAAATATAAAATAAAATGTTGAAAATTAGTATATAAAAAAATATAATAAAATGTTGAAAATTAGTATAAAAAAAAATATAAAATAAAATGTTGAAAATTAGTATATAAAAAAATATAATAAAATGTTGAAAATTAGTATAAAAAAAAATATAAAATAAAATGTTGAAAATTAGTATATAAAAAAAAATATATAAAAATAAAAATTATTGTGTTAATGATTAGTAAAAGGAATTTGATCTGGAAAATAAAAAATATTAATACATTTTTGAATTAAAATTCCTCCAAAAAAAAAATTCTTTTGACATAGTGGAAAGTTTGACATTAAGTGTAGTAACATTAAGCAAAGTTTTTAACATGTTTAAGCATGGAGATTGGCAAGGAAATGTTTAATCGGTTAACTTTACGCGCCAACAGTTACAATAGCAGGTGGTGACATAAAACTCAGACCACTGTATTCGAGCGTCTTAGCCAGAAGGTCTCGGATATGAATATGGTTAAGAATATGACTAAGGTTTTTTGGTTTAAACATAAACATAAACATAAATATATGCATATTAGTTTGCGCTCAGATTTGAAGTACTTAAGAAATACTACTGTGAAAGCAGAAAAATATGAGGTTTAACTCTTGGTTTAACTTGTCTTTTTATAAACTCATATCGCTCTGTTTAGCGCATATGTTTATTTTTAAATGGATTTGGGGCAGACTCTTGTTTATAAAGTTATTCTTATTCTTAACCATATACATATATCCTAGCTGGTACAAAGTGCCTAATATCCAAAAAGATAAAAAAAACAAGGTAGGATCATTTAATTTTGATACCCTAATCCTGACTGACATCCAAAACTGAAAGTAAAAGTGAGACTTTAGGCAATAAATTTCAATTTCATTAAATTTAAATTGAATTGAATTCGCGGGTTTTTCACCGGTTCCCAAGTGTAAATTCTGGATTGGCTCAAAATGAGATTCTCTAAAGAATTTCTTTGTTCAGGTAAGTCTGCGACTGCGCGAGGTCAAAATTTGTCCTTGACTACACATTTTTTATCATTTTGACTTTATTTTTTGGATTATCTGAAACTAATAGGATTTGAGACAAGTAATACAGCTGCTTTTTGGTTGGGAGGTTCTTTCGTCAAGTGATTTGGTGTAAAAAGCATAATCACCCGTTCAGTGGATGAATTTTAATACTCAAGAATCAATCCCCGAAGCATTATAAGAGCTCGTGTTATCCAATCACTCCCTCTTGTTTGCACGGCGTCTCTGGTCATTTGATCGTCTCTCGGTTCCACCCCTAAAACAATTGATTGATTTACGTTGCTCAAAATTCCTGCTCAATTCATCATGGTAAGGTTATTTATAAGATTATTTCTATTCACTTTAGTGTTGTAAAGTATATCTGTAAAAATAATCTTAAGTTGCGTCACTCATCATCATCGGTACCGGTGATTTGATTTTTTATCTTATTAAGTTGACATGATCAACTAATAAGACTTAAGGTAAATGGTCGGAACTTCCGACTTTGAAGTTGCCAATTTCAAGTGTTTAAAAGTCTCGTGGCCCATCCTTGCTAAATGTTGAATTTAGCAAGGTAACAAATTAACAACCCTATGGTTACTTCTACTGAAATGTAGTGAATTGAGAAATTGTGAATTAATTATATATAGTAATAATAAGTCAGTCTTAGAAATGTCATTCACGTGGATGAACTCATCGTACTAACGATGAATGAATGCGTTGTAAGTAATCTCAGAAAGTGCCTGTGACTTAAGTAAAGTACAGAGATAAGAAGCTGATTTAAATATTAGGCAATCAGTAGGAAATATGGACACTCCTTTCCAATGACTAAAAGTTCTTTTGGTAATTCTATTCGTTATATGTACTTGTTTTGGTTAAGACAATGCAGTAATAAAACTTAATAATTTAATGATTTAGCTCGAGCCAATCCGTGTTGTGATCACTGGAGCTGCTGGACAAATTGCTTACTCATTGCTCTACCAATTGGCAAAAGGAGATGTCTTTGGTCAAGACCAGCCTATGTATCTTAACTTATTGGATATTCCTGTCATGATGGGTGTTTTAGACGGTGTTGTAATGGAGATGCTTGACTGTGCACTCCCTTTGATTCGCGGAGTTTTGCCGACAGCAGAGTAAGTGTATTTATCTACTGTTTATACAGATTCCACATGTTTTTTTTTTTTAGAATTTAATAGTTAGATTAAACGAGGCTTACCTGTAAGGTGAAGTTTGAGTTTGATCGTAATTAAACGAGTTGCCGGAGTTCTAAGGTAATGAATAGCAGATATTGTGCAGCCAGGCTAAGTTACCAGAAAAGTCGCGCATGCGCGGTAACACAACAGGGACTTTAGATTTTCAAAGGGCAAAATTTTGACAAAGAGAATATGGGGATGGGGTAGGACGTAGCAGTGTGAGGGTGACCTGTACCAGAGGACTCCGGCAACTCGTANATTTTGACAAAGAGAATATGGGGATGGGGTAGGACGTAGCAGTGTGAGGGTGACCTGTACCAGAGGACTCCGGCAGCTCGNCTCCGGCAACTCGTATAATTACAATCAAACTTCATCTTACAGGTGAACTTCAATTAACGTTATTACATGCCTGATAATTTAGTATTAGAAGTTTTTGTTCCGTCATTTATAAATATTTCCGCATAGTCATCTGAAAATTTAATTTGGCTGACTTTTATAAGGGACAAAGATTGGACTCTCTGCGCGCTTATAATTGCAAGAAGTGCAACCTGCACTTCTTCAAATAACAAGTGCACTGTGCAGCTAACTTTATTAGACAAAACTTTACTCAGTGCCAACACCAATACAGTCTAAAAGTCATAATTATTTTTGAATTTTCTCCATCTACAGCAGGTTAGTTTGACCTGCTGAATGGTGTGTAAGTATTTGCTGGTATGAGAGGGAGAACTGAAAAATTAAATTTTAAAATTGAACCCATGTGAATTTGTCCAAACAGTTACCAAACTGAAACTCCAATGTTTCCGAATTGATGAATGTATTTTGTGTGAAATAAACTAAATTTTGAAATTTTTTCTATGATCATTCAGTCCCGAAGCTGCTTTCAAAGATGTAGACGCTGCATTTCTAGTGGGAGCGATGCCACGGAAGGAAGGAATGGAGCGTAAAGATCTTCTCGCCGCGAACGTAAAAATTTTTAAAGTTCAAGGAGAAGCATTGGACAAATTTGCAAAGAAAACTGTCAAAGTCTTAGTCGTTGGAAATCCTGCCAATACTAATGCGTTGATTTGCTCCAAGTATGCACCGTCCATTCCTAAGGAGAATTTTACAGCAATGACTCGACTTGATCAGAATCGAGCTCAGGCACAAATTGCCGCACGACTCAACACAGGAGTTGAAAATGTCCGAAATGTTGTTATTTGGGGTAACCACTCTTCCACACAATACCCTGATGCCCGATTCACACTAATCAAGAAAGGATCTGATGAAATCAAACTTCTGGATACACTGACTGACAACGCCTGGCTTCAAGATCAATTTATAACTGTATGTAAATTTACACACGCATTTACGATAATTTTGTACATAATTTGAACTGTTTTTTTTAATATATATAATATAACAGACTGTTCAGAAACGTGGAGCTTCGGTTATCGCTGCTCGTAAAATGTCATCTGCTATGGTGAGTATAATTTACTAAATTTATCTTCTAATAACGCATGAACAAGTTTATTATTTGATTATTTTCTAATATTTTCTTCTTTTTCGTTTGATTTATCAACAGTCTGCTGCAAAAGCAGCATGTGACCATATGAAAGATTGGTGGCAAGGAACTGCCGAAGGAACTTGGGTTTCCATGGGTGTCATCTCTGATGGATCTTACGGTGCTCCAGCCAATGTCATCTTTTCATTTCCCGTTACTTGTTCAAACAAAACTTGGCATATTGTTACAGTAAGTGATTCGAATATGGAACAATCGTTCAAACTAAAATCTGACTGTTTTCAAAAATTTTAAATTACAATTTTTTTTAGGGATTGGAACTGAATGACTTTGGCAAAGGAAAATTAGAGCAAACAGGTCAGGAATTGTCCGAAGAACGTGAAGAAGCCCTCCATGTTTGTCAAGACTGAGTTTTAAAAGCCCTGGTAAAAAACACAACTTCTTGTACCATCCTTCCTTCGTCTTTAGAACTTAATAGCTGAGATACTCCCAAAAATGCAAGCAGAAGTAAACCAAACCCTCCAAAATGAAACAATTAATTTGAAAAAAAAAACAAAAACAAAAAAACCTAAAGAATCAAAAAAAAAAAAAATTGAAGATCAATATTTAAGGTTTTGTCACCAAGGCTAATGATCTTGTGTAGTCTCCTAAACTGAACTTAAGGCCTAAATATTATGCTTCTTAACAAAACTAACTAATTGTTATGTATCCAAAGTCTTCGCAAAATTCTAAGCCACAAATTACCAATTTGCCTCTACTCAACATATTAGTTATTACAAAGCATCATTATTAATTTAGAAAAATTATTTTGCAGTGAAGAAAAATAAATTAGTAAAATACTCCAAGTCAAATAGGTCCAATTTTTTGCAAATTGGTTCCTATAAATTTGCTTATTCTTGACAAAGTCCTATAAATTTGTTTATTCTTGACAAAGAAAAAAAAATTTCATATTTCAAGTTTTTGGTCCAACTTCTCCATTTCCCTCTTTTTTTTTTCCGTAGGAAGGTATACTAAGGTATCATTTAGGCACTCTTCGCAATTATTTCCATAAGTGTGGCCATTTTTACATCCCTATGACTCAAACCATTGACATCATGACTGGATAACGTAACTTGAACTTTGTTATAGACATTGAACCACTCTGGGTGATGATCCATTTTTTCAGCCAATAGACCTACTCTAGCCATGAATCCGAATGCCTGTATCAATGAAAAATCAATTTAGTATCAATTATCAATACAAATTGGAAAATAGTCAATGATTATTGGAAATTGAATGGAAATCAACGAATTAAATAGTAAATATAGTAGATAGCAGTTGCTTTTTAATACCGAGCTTTTCAATAACAATTTTACAAGAAAATACCAGCCAATCAAATTCTAATGAAATTTAAATCCTCAAATCTGATTGGCTGATTTTTTTTAAATTTCCTTCTTACAATTCTTAAATGAAATTCAACTGCTATAAGAAACATTTTATGTTTAGAGTTTCCAAATTGCTAAAAAAATTTTACCAATTGCTAAAAAATTTTTACCTCACTAAAATTTTTGAAAAGAATTTCTTTGTACAAGGCATCTCTGCCTTCTGTAATGGTCCAACCTGCTTCGAGCANTCAAATCTGATTGGCTGATTTTTTTTAAATTTCCTTCTTACAATTCTTAAATGAAATTCAACTGCTATAAGAAATATTTTATGTTTAGAGTTTCCAAATTGCTAAAAAAATTTTACCAAATTGCTAAAAAATTTTTACCTCGCTAAAATTTTTGAAAAGAATTTCTTTGTACAAGGCATCTCTGCCTTCTGTAATGGTCCAACCTGCTTCGAGCAANCTAAAATTTTTGAAAAGAATTTCTTTGTACAAGGCATCTCTGCCTTCTGTAATGGTCCAACCTGCTTCGAGCAACGGTGCTAACACTTCCTTCCTTTCCTCTTCAGTTAACTTTGGTGACAAAGGTGCCTGAGTCATATAAAATGAATTTAATTTATTATTTTACTTATGAATCAATGAATTACAAAGTTTTTTAACAACTTACCATTTTAGTTTTGGAAACTTTGTTCTGATAGGAGTAGAAGTAATGTGAGTTAAAATGAAGTTTACTGGAGTTTTTAACTTGTAATTTATATCTTCTTAATTTCTGTAGAATTGGTGTTGGTGATAGTGGATATCTCTTTAGGTCAAAAGAGTCAGAGTAATAAGTTGAGAAAGTCGATAAGGAATAACTTTGGGATAATCTTAATTTGGAGATAATAATACTTGGACAGAAGATTCTGTAAGTTTGGAGCTTTAGTATTATATTCATCATCCATATTACATCAACCAGATTCCAGAAGGAGAACGAGCGCACAGAGAAAAACAAGATTACTTAAGGAGTATGCGCATTCTCCAAATTTTCTTCAATACTCCCCTACATCTGTTGCAGAATGTCACTTTGGTCCAGAACCAGCTTTAGTATATAAGGGTAAGTAGACGCCTTCTGAAATCTGTCAGTTGCAGACGGAGGTAAAAATGGTTGGTTGGAGTAGTAAGGTCCGCAGCTTCTTCAAATACAATAAGATTCTTCACATTTCACCAGTGAACTCTTCTCAAGAAGAGTTTATCCATGTCCTTTATCACCTTCATCCATTGAAACAACCCAACTAGATAATAATATGATTCTACTGCACTGATCTGAACGAGATGAAACGACCAAGCAATCAGTTCAGTCGACTGGTCATCGTCAAGCCTAAGAATAAATTTAAAATTTCTAAATTAAATTTTAAATAAGAAATAAGAATTAATTTACAAGGGGTTACCGANCCTAAGAATAAATTTAAAATTTCTAAATTAAATTTTAAATAAGAAATAAGAATTAATTTACAAGGGGTTACCGAGTTACCATTTGTTTCCGTTCTACCGATGCACATACTCGACGCTGGAAGCTGGAGTAATTATTCCTGTTCTTGTTCCTTTACACATGAAAAATAAACAAAAAACAAATCAATTTGCTTTAATGATTTCAATAATTGTGCAATTGATTCGATTGATGAACAAACTAAAACTTCATGACGCTACCACCACCGTAATGTCATTAATGCCCATATTTGAGTGGTGAGAGGAACAAATTTGAATTGAAGTAGTACTCTGCGCCGCCGCGCCGACGCCGCCGCCGCCGACAATTGACTCAAATGTCGGCGCGCCGCCGCCGTGGCACGNCCTAAGAATAAATTTAAAATTTCTAAATTAAATTTTAAATAAGAAATAAGAATTAATTTACAAGGGGTTACCGAATTACCATTTGTTTCCGTTCTACCGATGCACATACTCGACGCTGGAAGCTGGAGTAATTATTACTGTTCTTGTTCCTTTACACATGAAAAATAAACAAAAAACAAATCAATTTGCTTTAATGATTTCAATAATTAATGTGCAATTGATTCGATTGATGAACAAACTAAAACTTCATGACGCTACCACCACCGTAATGTCATTAATGCCCATATTTGAGTGGTGAGAGGAACAAATTTGAATTGAAGTTTACAAATTTTATAAAACACACGTGCGTTTTCAAAAAAATAATAATTTTTTTTTATGAAAAATCAAATTTTTGAAATTTACGATAAGGAAGGTAAGAAAAAGGACGTTAATAAAATGATAAAAAGTTTGAATAATTATTTTTTTCATTTACTTTTAATTTTAGAAATATATAGTACCTACGTAAGCTCGGAATACTGCTTTTCACTTTTCTAGCTTTATGATTGGTTGAATCTGGAGCTGGACAACCAATAATAANGTCCGCCGCCGCCGCCGAGAAAATTTGTTGCTGGCGCCGCCGCCGCTATCAATCATGTCGGCGCAGAGTTCTAAATTGAAGTTTACAAATTTTATAAAACACACGTGCGTTTTCAAAAAAAAAATAATTTTTTTTGAAAAATCAAATTTTTGAAATTTACGATAAGGAAGGTAAGAAAAAAGACGTTAATAAAATGATAAAAAGTTTGAATAATTATTTTTTTCATTTACTTTTAATTTTAGAAATATATAGTACCTACGAAAGCTCGGAATACTGCTTTTCACTTTTCTAGCTTTATGATTGGTTGAATCTGGAGCTGGACAACCAATAATAATCAAGGAATAAGCGTAAGTACACAAAGGACACACTTATTATTATATTTATAATAGAAACATACATGTTTTGATGTTCTCCTTCTTCAGGTTATAAAATGTCAAAGGTCAAAGTTAGGAGAGTAGTTGAAAATCCTACTTCAGGTGCTCCTATTCTCCTTGGATTTGAACACGCCCAGATGAATAGAAATGTAAACTTGAGTACTCGACTTGTCGCTGGATTATACGAGACAGACCCTAAATCAGTAACACAAACAAAATTTTACAAACCAATTACAAACATGGTGAACCCTCTGAAGAGAAAACAATTGGTTATTGTTCAAGGCGAGACTGACATGACATACATTGGAACTTCAAATAGTATGCTCAACAACTCAACTTCCAATCAACTCCGTACTTTTCTTGCAGTGAGACATAAAAATCAATTGAAAATATACCAAGCAACTCCACTCACTGTCTCTCCTTACCTCAATAATCGTGCTCACTTGAATGTTAATAAGAAAAATGAAGTAATAGATCAAAAAATAGCGGCAGCAAAATTGATTGAAGCATTTGGATCCAAACAGAAACGCTTAACATATGAGCGAAAGGAAGCGAATAAAATTAACAGTAAACATATGAATGAGAGCATCACCACGGCTGCAGTAAATGCAGAACTTCCACACATTATGCCAGATATGTCGGATAATTCTGTACTCACTCTTGCCCCACCGTGTAATCGTGATACAAAAGATGTCAATGCTGTCTACAAACTTAGTGACATCATCTCACTCTCAGAGTTAGACGATATGGAGGATTTGGCTCAAGGATGGCTCGACTCTACTGATGACCAAGTCAAACTTTGGAAAGAATCCAAGCAGTACGTCTTTCCGAGTATTACTAATTTGCGCACCCTCTGCGCCAATGCAATGTTTCAAAAAAAAATTTTTTTTTTTCAAAATTTTTATAGTCTACAATTTTGAACTCACTAAAGAGATTTTGTATCATATTTTACAGGTTTTCGGATTACTTTTTTGAAATGTTGCAAAGTCTCAAACTCCAAAGGACTACTGATTCAACAGTCTTCAGAGCAAAATTAGTCCTATATACAGAACTACTCATATGTCTCTTGAAGTTAAAGTATACCGTATTTCGTAAAAAATTTTTACCCCTACCAACTGAGTTTCCATCTTGGCTCATTGATAAAGTACTTACAAATTTTACATTTGTAAGTATTAAAAAAATAAGGTAATTTCACTCATCCTTTCATAAACTAATTATTAAAAAAAAATTTTTAAGAAAAAGTTTTTTAAATCTTAATTTGAACTTATTTTTCTTTAGATGTCGTCCTCAATCTTACAAAGATAAAACCTGCTGTTACATCATGGTTTTGGTCTTATTGACCAATAACTTTAGTTTCGATGTTCAGTTGATGTCAACAAGTTTACAAATCCATATTACAAAGTAACTATATTTTTCTTATAAATCAATGAAAAAAAAAAGATTAAGAAATAATCCATTTTTTAATTCAATTTTATAGGCTATTGACTTTAGCGAGAACGGTGGGTATCACTACAAAAATGAATTCTAGAACAAAGGAGTATTCTGGATTGTTGAAACTTCCACTACCTAAACCTATAGACAGACGCGGGAAAACACGGAAGTCAATCAAGTAAAAAATATATATGTACAAAAATTCATTTTACCGTGATAAACTTGGTGACTTATTTTAATACACCTAAATCCAATTAATTAAATTTTGAATCTTTTTGGATTGAAAAATTTTTAAATATTAATCCTTTTCTTATCGTTTGGCGTCATTTGTGAATGTGAAACTCATTCATCATGGGATTTTTCAAGAACCAACAACCCATTTCCGGCTTACCTGAGTTTTGAGTAAAAAGTTGTTGCTTTTTCGGACCCTCATTCTGTTGGATTTTGAGCAGCGTCTTGAATGGATGTGCTGCTCTGAATGGGTTAACTCTTTTATAAGATAGATTACCAAAGGTCTTTGGTGAAGCTTGAGGTCGTATTTTCAGTACTCTGAAAGGACGGTGGAGGACGAGTCATGTCCTATCGACCAACTAGCGTAAGTTTTAAATAAACTTATTTTGTTACTANAAAGGACGGTGGAGGACGAGTCATGTCCTATCGACCAACTAGCGTAAGTTTTAAATAAACTTATTTTGTTACTAACTACTGTATGTGCCTATTGTATAAAAAATTTACAAAAAATTACTAAATTTTATCTCCCAAACGATAAAATTTTGATAATTTTGTACTGTGTGTACTATAATAGGATCAGGACGTTCCGAATCCACCAAGTCAAGGNAAAGGACGGTGGAGGACGAGTCATGTCCTATCGACCAACTAGCGTAAGTTTTAAATAAACTTATTTTGTTACTACTACTGTATGTGCCTATTGTATAAAAAATTTACAAAAAATTACTAAATTTTATCTCCCAAAAGATAAAATTTTGATAATTTTGTACTGTGTGTACTATAATAGGATCAGGACGTTCCGAATCCACCAAGTCAAGGNCGATAAAATTTTGATAATTTTGTACTGTGTGTACTATAATAGGATCAGGACGTTCCGAATCCACCAAGTCAAGGTCGAAGCTATGCAACTGGCTACATCAATGCATGGCTACAAAATGAAATCGCAGACGCTTTTTATCAAACTAATTGTGACGAGCAGCGATCTGTTCGCAATATTCCACGGTCACCATACCATGGTGATGTAGGTCAACTTTTTTCATCGAATGGAAGTAGTACAGGGAGCGATGGTGCGCGGTACTTACGTGAAGCTATAGTTAACTATGAAGATGTTGAATTGCCACGGTCGAGTCAAGGAAGCAGTGGTCGAAGTGAAATGACGGATTGGAACAGACTGAGCCAAGGAAGCAGTATTGGTCGCAATGAAATGATGGATTGGAACAGACTGAGCCAAGGAAGCAATAGTGGTGTCCAGAATCAAGGGTATATGAGTCCTATAAGTCAATCTTTATCTCAAGGAAGCCTCCCACGATATAATTCCTCCTCGAACCCTTCACCATGTCTCCGTAAGTACAAATTCTACAGGCATGCTTTTAAGTAATCTGTAATGTGTAGTTCCAAAAATGTCGGTACATCACCAAAATTTTGTCCAATTAATGATATAATAATGATAGAGTCATTGGCGGACCGTGAGAGTCAGTATATTCTTGAGAATCAATTCGTGTCATCATCACAAGAGTCTTCANTATTCTTGAGAATCAATTCGTGTCATCATCACAAGAGTCTTCAGGGGAACCACCACCAAGGAGAGCACGATACACCACCAGTGCCTCACAGAATTAGCTCAATCATTCGAGTTTCTCTGTAAAAACTAATAATTATTATTAAAGTTTATTTTCTAAATTTATGACTCAAATGTTAATGTCAACAAATTCAATTCTTTCAACTTCATAATAAATTGTTGGGAATATTTAATTAATTTTTATAAGTAATATTAGCAAAAGTAGTTTACCATGCTGTGTCCAACATCCAAAAACTTGAAGAGTGGGTCTTTGTTGATTTTTGGCTCATAGTTTAATCACGATCCCCACGATCACGAGACATTCCTGGTGGGATTGAGTATCTAGCGACAGATACAGACTGTTGCTGCGCATGCGGTGAATTTGTCATATAAGCTAGTCGAGGTTGACCACTTCCAGCATATACAACCTGAAAAAGAAAAACAAATGGTGATATATGATAAATTATTAAACTTATTAGTTTTACTTTTAGTTTTAGTTTGACCTCTATTACTCACATGTGGTGAAGGAGGTCTTCCTTGGTATGATGAGACTGAAGGAGTTGTNAGGGGAACCACCACCAAGGAGAGCACGATACACCACCAGTGCCTCACAGAATTAGCTCAATCATTCGAGTTTCTGTAAAAACTAATAATTATTATTAAAGTTTATTTTCTAAATTTATGACTCAAATCTTAATGTCAACAAATTCAATTCTTTCAACTTCATAATAAATTGTTGGGAATATTTAATTAATTTTTAAAGTAATATTAGCAAAAGTAGTTTACCATGCTGTGTCCAAAATCCAAAAACTTGAAGAGTAGGTCTTTGTTGATTTTTGGCTCATAGTTTAATCACGATCCCCACGATCACGAGACATTCCTGGTGGGATTGAGTATCTAGCGACAGATACAGACTGTTGCTGCGCATGCGGTGAATTTGTCATATAAGCTAGTCGAGGTTGACCACTTCCAGCATATACAACCTGAAAGAGAAAAACAAATGGTGATATATGATAAATTATTAAACTTATTAGTTTTACTTTTAGTTTGACCTCTATTACTCACATGTGGTGAAGGAGGTCTTCCTTGGTATGATGAGACTGAAGGAGTTGTTNTTTTAGTTTGACCTCTATTACTCACATGTGGTGAAGGAGGTCTTCCTTGGTATGATGAGACTGAAGGAGTTGTTCTGATTGGATATCCTGAAGTGATACTCCCAGTGGATCCACCCTATAGAATATAAATTAATAATTATAATTATTGATTTCCATTAGTTATTACATAAATTATTTAAAAATACATACCTGAGACGGTTGAATATTCAACCCTGGATGTAAACTCATGTGAGTTCCTGGTGTAGTGCGCATAAGTGTCATTTGAGACTGATGTGTCGGTGGTGGATAATACTTTGGATTATCTTCAGGAAATTTAGGTTGCATTTGACCACCATGCTGAAAAGTATTTAAAAAAATTTNCCTGGTGTAGTGCGCATAAGTGTCATTTGAGACTGATGTGTCGGTGGTGGATAATACTTTGGATTATCTTCAGGAAATTTAGGTTGCATTTGACCACCATGCTGAAAAGTATTTAAAAATTATTTTTTTTTTTTTTAAATTATATGAAAATAATACAATAATGCTCGCTCAGTTACCTCCAGTTGATGATGGAGAACGTATCCTCTAGAAATAGCTTGTGGATTTTGTAAATAGAGTCCTCCATGTGATTGGATATGTTTCGGTACTTCTTCTCTATTTGTCTGTGGAGAGCGTGTTGGTGGAGGTCCACTTTGACCTCCAGAAGGGTATGTATAAAGTGCAGGTGGCGGTTGGGATGAATGGTGGCTCATACCATAAGTCACAGTAGTGACATGTGAAGACTGTTGCTGTTGCTGTTGTTGAGGTGGTTGTTGTTGAGAGGAAGGTAAATATTGGATTCCCATTGCTGGTTCTATAAAATAAAAGTTGAATTAAAAAAAATTCTTAATTTTATCAATGAAGTCAATCACATTAGATGAATTACTATGTGGGTAAGAGTGGACAGCATGTGGCGGTGGTTTGAATGGACCAAATCTGTAATTATGTGGAGGTGGAGATGGACTTCGAGAGCGTTTCATCCCACCCTATAATCAACCAAAATTACTAAAAATATAATTCCAAAATTGAACGAAAATACAAATCATTATAGTTTTATAAATAAATAAATAAATAAATGAATAGAAATAATAAAGTTCTAACTTGAGGAATAAGTGTTGGTTGTCCATGTTGTTGCAAATGTTGTGGAACAGGTCCTCCTTTATATAATGAAGGTCTCGCAAGTGAAATGGGTTGGAGAAACATTTGACTTGGTGCTTGGCCTAGTTGAGTTCCCTGTGATTGACCTTGTCCACTGTGATAGTTCATTGCCATCATCTCACTGTAATAAAATACATTTTTACAAAAAAAAAATATAAATAAATAAAATAAATTACCATCTTCACTCACTTTGCTTCCTTATTCAACAGTTGTCGTCTACGTGTTTCATCTTCATTCAATACTTTCTTGAGTTGTAAAAAGAGTTGATGCTTTTCAGCCTTTAGTTCCGTCAAATGTGAGTCTAATTTCCCAATTTGCTCTCGTGTTTCACTCAATGTCATTGAATCTTGCTTTTGTTGACGTTCACGTTCCTTCCGTTGTCGTTCAACCTCAGCATTTGCTTCCAGTTCTGAAAACAAAATGAAGAAATCATTAGTTGGATTAATGACAAAGTAAGCACGTTATTAACACATAAGAACATAAGATGCATCACCCACCATCATCCAGTACCCGGACGAAGGGCAATAGTCTAAAACTAAAAGATCCATTCAACTTGAAAAGTTGCCAAAAAATAAAGCAGTTGGTAACTTTCCGTCAACTATTTCAATAATTTACCTTGTTTCTTTCGCTGTCTTTCTCGCATTATATGTGACTTCAAGGATTCCCAAAGTGCCCTTGTCATTTTTGGACGCTCGACGACCACAGGAGGCATTTCCTTACAAGGGTTTATTAACTAACAAATTAATCTAAAGTTTCGTCTTCTTGAACCTTACTTTAATTCTCTTACTGAGAGAAAGGTCTTACGTTGATTCAATTTGAACAAAGAAAAACAAGAACTTTTCAAGTCAAAGTTAATTAAAATAGCACTACTAAAAATGATAATTTCGTTTTTGAACAAAAACATCATTAAGACTCAAAAATTAAAAATTTAAATTCGAAAATTAACAATTTTGAATCTTGTTCCTAGAAATCACGTGCGATTTGTAATAATTTTTTTGTTAAAAAATTATATTTTAGACTACTGCACATGAAATGGCAAATTCAGAAAAATCTTCAATTTCATAGCTTACTGCACATGAAATGGCAAATTTAGAAAAATCTTCAATTTTATCGCTACCACCACCACCACCACCGCCACCAATGGAAAGCGCTATATTTACATTTACATCGCCAAAATTACAAATTCAATGCCCCGTCACCGAATTTATCAATAAAGAGGATATGGAAAATGAAATACGAGAAAAAATTTCAAAAGAACTTGACGAAAATCGAGATAACAATGTTACTTCGATTGTTTTCATGACTCCAATTCAACCAATTCTGCAAAATGGTCCCATGTGAGTTCATAAGATAATACAATGAAATGTCTTAATGAAACAGACTCAAAACAACCCCCTCCCCGCAATTAGTTACTATTTCTACCTAACCCTAATACGTTTTGTGACGTTATACGAATTAATTGAAAGAAACTTTAAAAAAAAATAAGAATTTTGTAGTAAATCAAAAAAGAAAAGTAAGAATTTTTACCCTTTGGAAATGACAAATGAGTAAATATTTAAAAAATTCTACTTGACCGCTAATGAGTATTAATGAAAATCAGATTCGTAATCTAATCTTACATCAAATTCAAATTTCTGATTTTTTTTTAACAAAGACTTACAATTCTGGACGGGGTTGTTTTCTCATAGCNTTACATCAAATTCAAATTTCTGATTTTTTTTTAACAAAGACTTACAATTCTGGACGGGGTTGTTTTCTCATAGCAAGCTGTCTTGATTAATGAATTTTCAATGAGCTTGACCTACCGGAACTTTTAATTAAGGCTGTCCTAAAAAAAATTAAATAAAACTAAATTCAGCTATTTTGCTAAATGCGCACTAATCTAAAAAAAATTATTTGTTCTGTTGCGCAGGTGTGGATTAGTAGCTTTAGAAATGGCCGCACAACTCTACTCACCATCGAAGCCATCTTTGAATTTTATTTTTGAAACCGCGAAAATTCAAAATTTTACAAAATCCGGGGAAATGTTTTGTATTCAAGAAATGAAAAATTTGGCTCAAATTACACTGAATTGTGAGGCTCAAATTTTGAATACCGAATTTGTAGAAACATTTGAAAATGTTTTAATGTGTATACTCAACGGAGACCTTATTCTAGTGCCGTAAGGATATTATGAAAAAGAAAAAAAAAATGCGCAAGAGCTTAATAATTAAGCTCTTAACAACGAATGTGTGTTAATTATATATTTTTTGATTTATGATTTACTCATTATCTACTAGATACGACGCTGATTACAACAACACCCCAGCATTACGCCATGGACATGCAGCTCACTGGTCACTTTTAATTGGCTGCGCAGTTTCCCTCCCTCATGGACATGCGCTGATTTCACAACTCACAAATTTCCCACAAAATTCATTAAATGGAGAACATAAAATGATTTTTTGTGATCCCAAAACACTAAATGATGAAAACAGGAAAGAAATTTTAAAATTTCTTATATCCATGTCACCATCTCAAATTTTAGTTTGTGGAAGACAGGGAAAAAGTAAAAAAATTGGACTCTGGACTTATCAAAGTTTAATAGACAGCAATCAAAATTTAAGGGAAATTGGAAGAAAAATTAAGGAGAAATTGGAAGAATTCATTTTACATCCTTTAGAACGTACTTTACGTTCTCAATTGATTCTCCTGGGAAGGAATGTACACTAAAATTTTAACACAACAACGGTTACTACTAACAAGACTAAATTGCAAAAAAAAAAAAAAAAATTTCTCCAATCCAATTACCTCCATTCCCCTCTACCTTGATACGTACGTAACGATAGATGTTATAATATACAAATTCTGAATACTTAGATTCAATTATATGATTTTAAAAGATTAGAGACTGTAAAAGTATTATTATTNATTTCTCCAATCCAATAACCTCCATTCCCCTCTACCTTGATACGTACGTAACGATAGATGTTACAATATACAAATTCTGAATACTTAGATTCAATTATATGATTTTAAAAGATTAGAGACTGTAAAAGTATTATTATTAACTAAATTAAAACTGTTTTCAACACTACTTGTTTCGGGCTTTAGACATTATTTGAAATAATAACTGTTGATTTTATGAGGGAATTTTACAAATGAAACACGAGTGGATAGAAGTTTAAAATTAAAATGCGTCACACAGTCCCCAACTGCACTGCACATGTGTATTGAAAACAGATGAAGAAAAAAGTAGCTCCTACTGCACTAAAACATTCAAAGTCTCATTCACTTGCCAATATTTTGAGTTAGTTCGCATCATCTTGTTGACCCTCATCATCAGAAGGTGAACTTTCATGTTCTTCTCGATTTTGACCTTTATCTTGACCTCTTACCTGTTCCTTTCTTTCTGGCTCTTCTTTAATCATTGGTTCGGATCCTGGAGAGTCTCTGATTGGCTCTTGAGCTTCAATATTCTCCATTTCAGTAGATTTTTCATCTTTCATTGAAATAACAACAATATCGGACTTTCGTCTGTCTTTCTCATCAGAAATTCCAGATTCATCTTGAAGATTTTCTTCCTTCATCAATGCCTTTAGCTCATCTTCCATATTCTCATCAAATGGATCTGCCTTCACTTTACGCATGTCTTGTCCATCTAGTTTGCTATCCCAATATCGTTTACTCCGCTCTTCGTAGCTGTCCAATTCGCCCATGACAAGCTTCCGCTTGTTCACAATCATTTCTTTGAGCAAACAAATCAGACAATTTAAATTTATGTGATGACATTCAGTAAATTTAAAATAAAAAAAAGAAGCGATGCCAAAGGTAACTTTTCTTGCATTAACGCTATATGATTAACGCTATTATGTTCCACTACAAATTCATGCTAAACTACAGCAATACTGTAGTTTAGCATGATTTTGTAGTGGAACATATAAATTTAAAAAAAAAAATTTTTTTTTTTTTTGTATGATGCAGAAATTGATTGAATAAAAAACTGAAAATGCAGCAAATAACTTACATTTAGCTTGCTTATAAAATTAACTTTTACCTTCAACAATCTGTTTTGATGCTTCCAGACGACATTCCGTAATAGGATTCATTTGTTTTGGAAGGTAGAAAATATGTGGCTTAGCTTCAGTGCGGATGAAATTTCTCAAATATTTTGTCTTCACTTCCCATTGATCCAACTAGAAATTTAAAATTTACATAATTCTCTTAGGTACCAAATGAATGCTTGACCTACTAAGGTAAGTTTATATTTTTTTTTACCTCTTCCAATCGACGTTTCTTGATTTCAAGTCTTTTGATTTCCGTCAATTTCATTTTTCTATCTCTAATCAACTGTTGTTTTTCTTTCTTCACTGATTCCTTCTCTTGTTGTGCTTGTTCTTCTAACTTTGCTTCAATTTGGGCTCTTTTTTCTTCCTTCAAAAATAAGAATCGATATTAATTTGCCAGTTGATTGATCTATGGTTATGATTAACTTAAGTATTTCTGCTTACTTTTTCTTTCAACTTGGTCTCATCTTGTTTGAACCTATGCAGCGTTCCAAGAAGCGCTCCAAACATTCTCTTATTCCGATCCCTTCCTGATCGATCTTGTCTCTGTTCTGCGAGTGCTTCTTCACGAGACTTTTCTTTTATTGAAGACACTATTCGTGATTGAAGCTGAAAACATANTGTTCTGCGAGTGCTTCTTCACGAGACTTTTCTTTTATTGAAGACACTATTCGTGATTGAAGCTAAAAACATAATATCATATTAATCATTCTATATTCAAATAATTTTTTTTTTAATTTTCTGACAAGAACTTTGTCACAACTTACGCGCTGTGGTTCTCTTCCACGTGGACCGCTACCGTTGTAGTCNTGAAAACATATATCATATTAATCATTCTATATTCAAATAATTTTTTTTTAAATTTTCTGACAAGAACTTTGTCACAACTTACGCGCTGTGGTTCTCTTCCACGTGGACCGCTACCGTTGTAGTCGCCATTACCGTAGTGTTCTTCTTCTTCATCGTACTTTGGTTTTAAAAGACGAGATGTAAGCACTATAGGTGCAGAACGATTGACTGTAACACTAAAATCATCAAATTTTCTTCGTTTGTCCATAGGCTCTTCCTCACGTCCAAAGTTATCATTATCTTTTCGTCGTAAACTGTCACGATCTCTGCTTCTGAACATCGGACCTCCTCTCCCTGGTCCACCATAATCTGTATCTTCCATTTCATGAAAACTACGCCCTAAAGGCAGATTTCGACGCGGCCTGGTTAAAAAAAAAATAATTATTCAATGAACAGCATAACAATCACATTTGTTTTTTAAATCATTGTCACAACGCCGTTACACTAGTTTGGTTACGAACCGTTGAAAAGTGCTTAGTTCTGATGCATCTTTCCCAAAGACTCGTTTGATGTTATCCTCAACACCACGTAGTGTGGCACGAGCATTTTCCAATTCAGTATCCAAATTAGTTGACAATGTTGCAGGGGATATGACATCTGCAGCCATAGTAATTCCTTTTTACCCGTTGACTTGTGAATGAGTTGAAACTGTGAGAGTACCACTACCACACGATAAACTGAGAACGAAAGATAAAAATATAAATTTGAATAGATTATTATTGAGATTAGGAATATCGATATCAGTGAATAATTACAATGTTAATGCTATATACACTACGCACACCCAGCTTACCTTATCTTTCGGCTTTGTCAGACTTGAAGCTTGAATGTTAAAATTTGTATTTAATATTGTATTGGCTTTATAATAAATGGCTGTTTAAGCTTCCTAAATACTTTTAAATTTAAAATCATCAAATTGAAATAAGAATAAACAAGAAAATTAAATCTAAATTCTGATCGATCAAATTGATTCAAATTTTTCAAAAATTATATTCAGAAACACAAAATCACACTTGTAACTTATGCTTGTAGAAATCGAAATTCACGTTCCAAAAAATTCGAATTTGAAATCGCAATCGAAATCGACGTTGAACACTTATCATTCGAAATCTAAATGCATGACGTTAAAGAGCTGCGAATTTGAAATAGAAATTTACAAATTTTTAGGCCCTCAAAATCGAAATATCGATTTCGAATTATCGAAATCTTAGACGAAGATTTCAAGCTAAGTTACACATTTTTACAAATAAAATTCAATTTTCATGATACATAAATTTTGTTAGTTTCTTTTTGAAATCAAAATTTATAATCCCCACAATGAGCGTAATCCAAATTAACTTCTATTGAAATCAAAATTTAACTATGCGTACAAATTGAAATCGAAATCCAATACTAGGTAGTGTGTGGATTAATTTAAAGGTATAAAGAAAGGGACTTTTGGCCCCATGCTTTTTGTTTGAGAAAGCAGGGGATTTAAAATTATTGTTCAAATTACATCATAGAATAAAAAAATTTTAGGAGAAATTTTTAACAGTTTTGGAAAGACCATTCAAAAGTAGTGTAACAAAGTAAAAAAAAAATTAAGACTCCACAATCACTAGAAAAAAAGTTATAATTTTTTTTAAATTCCAATTTTGGGATGTTCTTTTGAAATGCCCATTTCTTATTACATCGTGTCAAAATAAAATTTAAAAATATTTAAGAATTTCATCCAAGTATTTAAATTTTCAAAAAATCATAAATTTTTTTCTAGTGATCGCAAAATCGTCTTTATGAAATTATTTAAAAATTTTCCCCAAAAAAATTTTTCCCTACGATGTAATTTGACCATCAATTTTAAGGCATTTTTCTCCAGCAAAGAGCATGGAGTCAAAAGTCCCTTCACTTCTGGCTTTAAATTACTTGACACACTGTATTCGAAATCGGAAACCATAACTTTTCAGGTCCCCAAGATCGAGATTTCGATTTCCCTTTCGAGCTAAGTTGCAAATGTGCACAAAATTTACCTTTTCAAAAATTTCGCGCACAATTCAAACATGACAAATATCCGATGTAAAGAATTCAGACATGTGCAAAATAAAACGATAAATTTAACTGATCAAAAATCAAGTAATACATTGGCAATTTTCTAATTTAATTAATAATTAAACATTGTTTACTTTTTTTACGTTCTCCATAATTAATTATCACGAACAACACATTAAAATAATTATTATTGAAATTTGAGATCATCGATAAAAACTATATAAGCGTTTGTGTAGATTTTGGCGTTCTGAAATGTTGAGAATTTCCATAAAATTCATTTTTTTTTTGCACATTAATTAGTCTTCCCTAGTGAATGTTCCCATAAAAAAAAATTTCAATCTCTTACATCTAATCACATTCGAATATTAAAATTCTATTCAAATTTGATTGGTTAGAATTTTTGAATCCTTGTTGTTGAATAACTCGAGAGAGAAATGAAGTAAGAAGCAGTCAGTAGTGAAAAAAGTGGTTCAAAAAGTAACAATGAGCAAACCGGTATTATGGTGATGTGATAAGTTTTTACCGAAGAATACATTACGAGATCATTGTAATTGTTGAGCTTTGGTTAGGCAAAAATGAGTATTTTTAACTGCAGTAATAATGCATTCTTCAGTCAATCCATAGTTCTTACTAGACATTTGACCCCACTTGACCTTGATTATCAGCAAATGAGGATTCGCGAGACTCATGAGCCCAAAAACCATTGAAATCAGTAAAGATACTGAACAAAGTTGGACCACATCCACTATAAAGGAAGAAATAAAAAAAATAAATAAAAAATTTTAAGAATTAAATTTCACAAACTTATAAATTTATATAAACCAATGTAAATAAAATACCTTCGATAGAGATCTTGTAATGTGATTTTCGTTGGATCCTCTGGCTTGATCATATCAAACATTTCATCTTTCACATCGTCAAATGCGATTCGATCAGTATTTTGCACTTCCATTAGCTTGTAAATATCCTAAAAAAAAAAAAAAAAAAAATTATAAAAAAATTTTTTTTTTATATATTTGTGTCATAAATTTTATTTATAATAAACCAACCTTATAGAATAAGTGTAGTGTAAAGGCATCCAAATATCCCTTATGGTCTACGTCCATAACTCGAAAGAAGTATTTAATAGACTGTGGTTCTCGCATATTCTCTATGGCAAGTACAAAATCCAAATAGGCTCTGTAATCCATCTCACCTTGGTATGTTTGACATTCTTGAAAAACACGCTCCACGAAAATAGATGTTAGGCACATTTCACCTTGAGAGTAACTAATGATAAAAAAAAATTTTTTAAGTTTAAATTTACCAAATTTTCAACAAGTTAAAAATAATTGGAGCTGAATATTTAAATAAAACTACGAGACAGTGCAGTGGGCATTTAAAAAAAATTCAAAGTCGTCTTGTACAGTGTGTTCAAATAAGAAGACGAAAATTCGGCACTAGGGTTTTTAAAAATCCCACAAATTAGAGTCTTGTGACATTTTTTAAGTCAAGAAGAGTTAACAAAACTTTGGTAGAAACGATTTTCGGGAACTTGGGCAGTTCATAATGTATGTAAAATTTTGACATTATACTTAATTTTTAATTTTCCGCAAAATCATTNGGGAACTTGGGCAGTTCATAATGTATGTAAAATTTTGACATTATACTTAATTTTTAATTTTCCGCAAAATCATTTTTCAAAAATTTCGCCTGTAGAATTAATTTAACTCTAAATATTTTATTATGTGGCTGGTGCGTAATGTAAAATGTAACTCACCAGGCCAACTCCGAAGGTTGAAGCATTCCATTACGATCCTTATCCAAGGTCATAAAATGGCTATAGACTCGCCAAGCTGATTGTAAACTGAACCATGTTTGAGGCATTGGAACCTCATCCTCTCGCAACTAAAAAAAAAAAAAATAATATAAAAAAAATTAATCCGTAAGCAATAAATTATCCCAAATCTTTCAGACTATCCTCACATCTAAAATTTCATCAATGAGTCCACTACACAAGATGTCCAAAATTTTCACCCTTCCCGTCTTGTTTGCGTCCAGAAAAAAGAAGAATTTTCGAGTGGCAGTGCAAAGGTAAAAATCCATGAAAGTTTCTTGCATGCCGTTGAGTTGGACGAGCGTTGGAATCAATTCTTTGATATAATTCTCAAGTTGCTGAAAATAGTAATAAACATAAGCTAATAAGCTTTCTTGACTTAATTTTCCTAGAATTTGAACAATAAATTATCACTATAAGATAATCAAAAAAAATTTTGAAAGACTTTCTGTATAACACAAAAATTTACTTACCGGTTCCCTGATGAAGCCTTCTCCTGTATCGTCAAACATTGAAAGTGAGATCCTAGTCTGTCTTAGCCAAACTTTTCGCATGACGTAGTTGAAAAGTACTGTAATTGACACACGTCTGTAAGGATCTTCATCAGTGAGCAACTTCACAAAAGCCAGTTCACCTTGTGGATTCAGAAGCTCTCTGTATAATATTTTTTTAATTTCTTCATTGAATACACATGCGAGTTAAAAACAAGATATTGATCTTGAACTTAATTGATTACTTACTGACATTTAACATTAAGCTCTGCAACCATCTTCTTGTAGTTTCGAAAACCCATAAACTTTTCATNCATTAAGCTCTGCAACCATCTTCTTGTAGTTTCGAAAACCCATAAACTTTTCATCTCCTTCTTCTCCAAACGGTGGACTAGTGTATCGTTCAAAAGTTCTGTATAATTCCTTACAGTTAATCAAAGACAAAAATTAATTTAATCCTCAAATATTTCCCAATTCGATTCAATAATTATTATACATTACTTACCGTAAGTTCATCATGACTTAGGAGATTTTGGCTCATTTTCATCAAGTGCATTTCACGAGCAACCTCTCGCATTTTAATCAACATGACTTCATCAGGTTGTGGCAACTAAATAAAGATACATGATTCCTTTAGAGTATATCTTTCATAAGTAATAATTTGGTCCAAAATTTAATTTTACCTTTGAATAGAATTGGAATTTGGGCATAATGGAATTGTTACTGTTTTCATCAACTTTCTTATCATTTTGCCTTGGCCGACCGCCTTCGTCCAAAACTACAGGAGGATTTTTATCGTTTATATCCAAACCTTTTGAATTTGTGTCCAACTGAGGTATAGAAGAAAGATCTGGTCCTTTTTCACCAATATTTTTCAAAGCTTGCTGGAGCTTTGTCTTCAATCGGTTCATATTTAAGCTAAAAGGGATAGAAAGAAAAACTGATTGAATTTGAGTAATCACTATTTGATATTCGATGACAAAAAATTAATCTCGATTAATGATGTACGAACCTTGTGTGTATGTGTTTGTCGTGATTCTTATCTTGTATTTTGATTGATGATTGAATTTTACTTCTTTTGTTTACTTTTTTGTAAAAAAGATTGAAAAATTATTTCGCTCGCACAAAAACTTGCAACCGATTACTTCTGCGGATATGGGCATTAGGAAGTATACGGAAAAATCAGAGATCACTTTTTTTAACCAATAAAATAGTGTACCGCATGGCTCAGCTTTTAGCGTGAGTCAGAGCCACTGGCTCAATGAGCCATGGCTCATGGCTCACCCGAGCGGTGAGCCAGCTCATGAGCCATGGCTCTGGCTCCGCACTTTTGTTGAGCTGGCTCATGAGCCAGAGCCATGGCTCAACATAAAAAAAATTTTTTTTACCGTTAATATGCACATTTTGCTAAAAGTGAGAATGACCTAGTGAGAATAAGCCAACACAAATCATAATTATAAACTGGCTAAAGGCAAACTGACTTTCAGTGACCAAAAATTTTGAAAATTAAAAAAAAAGGTGATGATTTAAAAAAAAATGAAAAATGAAGGGAAAAGTGGAAAAATTTAGGGGGAAAGTTGAGCCATTGAGCCATGGCTCACAAGTTTTGTTGAGCTGGCTCATGAGCCATGGCTCTGGCTCAAAATTACTACATGAGCCAGAGCCATGCACTGGCTCTAGCTCAGAAATTTTTGAGCCAGCTCGAGCCAGAGCCAGAGCCAGAGCCATTGAGCCAGCGCATGAGCCAGAGCCATGCGGAACACTACAATAAAATGACACCGA